>CM035155.1:53110063-53710063 GCA_020205615.1 Panax quinquefolius
GTCCACAAATTTTGAACCGTTAAAATGAACGTATGATTTGTTATGAATTTTAAGAGGTGGCGATTCGTAAATTAGGTTTTGGTGGAAAATTCTAGAATTGAGTGGGCCCCACTCTTGGTTGTTGGGGAAGATGGCTGATTTTTGGTGGGTGGAATAGTAGCGGTAAAGCCATCGGGGTTGCGAGTTAAGTCTGCCTTGAGGTATAACATTTTCCTATAAAATAGAGGCTAAGTTAGAATTGAAAATCACACCGTAAACAAGTTTTTCTCTTTCTCTCTATATTATCGAAAGCGTATTCTTGTGAGTATTTTGAGTATACTTTGAGTATTGTTAGCGGTGCAAGTTCCCTTCAAACACTATATCCAGGTGTTTCAACTAGAAGTCTTGTCTTTCGAGGTAAAGTGGATGTTATTTTCTTCTCGGATGATATTATTTCTTCAATATCATTATCTTTGAAATATTGGTTGGAACTTTTTATCAAATTTGGAACTTTTTCATGCTTGGGGTTACTATTCATGAGTTACTATTCACGAGTTACTATTTATGAGTTACTATTCACGAGTTACTATTCACGAAAGTACTATTCACGTAAGCGTGAAGATGTTTTTTTTGTGGAATTTCTATCTTTTGGTGTTGAGTTACTATTCATGATATCAAGACTTTATTCACGATATCTAAGACTATTCACGAATATTAAGACTATTCAATAGAAAAATGAAAATTTTTCTTTTCGTCCTAAATATCTATTCGGATACTAGCTTTGATTGTATCCATGTTTTGATCATTCTTGAATTTTACACCACTATGATTATTTTTGAGGTATTTTTGGACGTGGATAAAACCAATGCAAAGATGAATGATTTCGAAGAATATCTTTTGGCCTATAGTGCAAAGATGAACAGTGTTTAAATGAAACATGATTAATCGATGAATATCTTTAGCTAGTAGTGCAAAGATGAATTATTGATGAATATCTTTTGCTCAGAATGCAAAGATGACATTGTTGAATATCTTTTTAGCAGTAGTGCAAAGATGAATTATTGATGAATATCTTTTGCTCGTAATGCAAAGATGACCTGTTGTTGAATATCTTTAGCCGGTAGTGCAAAGATGAATTATTGATGAATATCTTTTGCTCGAAATGTAAAGATGACCTGTTGTTGAATATCTTTAGCTTTCAGAGTAAAGATGAATTATTGATGAATATCTTTGGCTTGAATGCAAAGATGACCCGTTGTTGAATATCTTTAGCTTTGTAGTGTAAAGATGAACTGTTGATGAATATCTTTGGCCGTGGTGCGTAGATGAATTTATTAGTATGATTATGAACAGGAACTGTGATTTGGTATAACCATGATCTTTGATGTTTCAGGTAAAGACAAGTGATGAAAATTATCTTTGTCTTGGATGAGGAAAGGAATTTAGAACTACAATTACGATTATGAGTTATACACGTGATTGTGGACAGGAATTGTTGATTGATGTTACAGGGATAAAACATTGTTGGTGGACTTTTAACATGGAGAAGATAATAGATTTTATGGTCTATTTGACTCTTCTAATGGATTGTTCATTCCGCTGCAACTATGGTTGAAAAGTTTTATCATCTACCATATGTTCTAAATCTCTGATTTATTACTGATGAAGACTATTGATAATTTATTTATCTTTAGTCATAATATTCTTTACTGAGCTAGTTGTGCTCACCCTTTTGTTTCACAATTCCTTTCAGGTAATAAAAGTGTAGTCCGGGTCGGCGGGGATAGCGAGGGAATAGAATGGTGGTCTATAGATGTTGAAGGTGAGGTGAATTTAACTTTGGAAGGGTGTTTTGTCACTATCATACAAGATGTCTAATGACATACAAACTCGTGTTATCATAAGGCATGGTTGTGCTCATCCACTTGTCGAGTATATTTACAAGCACTACCTATATAATCTTGGTGTTTGTTTTGGAGTATAATACCCAATTAGAGACAGTGGAGATAATGATATGTCAAGAGAAGACTCACCATTGGGAAGCATACGATAGTAATCTTCTCATTTTTCTTTGGGGTCTATTAGGTCAACCAAGGATAATTTCGTGGCTATATGATATCTACCATAACCTAAAAGCATGGCCTCCCATGTACGGAAGGTTTTCTTGAGCACTTCCCAAAGATTCTAATTTCTAAAAGCAGGTTTTGACTATACCTTTATGTAAGATGTCATTGTGACGTGCTACAGCTTGGTATATATTTGCATCCAAACTCACAAAAGATATGTGTTGTTGTATTTTGCACGACAATTGTTGTAATAAAGTTGTAGTTATTTTCTGTACCATATATTTGGCGACTCAGAATGGGTTGGATGGAATGGACCTATTTTGGGGTCGTCACACTTAGCACCGTTGCTACTGCTACCTACCGCTGCTTTGTTGGCGCGCACAGGTGCATTGTGAGTGCCCCTGCCATGCCCTCCAGAATGACCAGCTCCTCGTCCTATCGTTGTTCTGCCACGACCCGGTCCACGTCCACCTCGAGGACGGTCCCCCCACCACTCGGGGAACCCATGGAATTGAAAACACGAGGTTTCGTCATGGCCTTCTCTGTTGCAGTGGATACAATTTTTTTTAGAGTTATTCATAAATTTGAGGACTCTCCTCGCATTAGCCTCTCATCTTGTACGACGCACTGATATGCTTGATCAATGGTTGGTAAAGGATCTTGAGAAAGCAAATTGGAGCGAATCGTTGCATAGACCCCATCGAGGCCAATAAGGAAATGATGCAGGTAATCTTTGCACGCAAATCAATCACTTGTTTGTTGATATCACACGCACATGTTCCACATTTGCAAGTCGGTGTTTTGACATAAGTCACAAGTTCATTCCATAGACGAGATAGACGGCCAAAGTAGACCGACACCTCTTCATCTTTGCCTTGCTTGCATTCTCCTAGAGATGCCTTTAATTGGCATATACGAGTCCCGTTCACAACACAAAAACGCTGTTTGAGATGTAGCCACAAGGATTGCGCATCATCATAATAAGAAAGAGTAGAACGTAGTGAGGGCTCAATAGTGTTAAGCAACCACGATATGAGCATTGAATGCACCGCAGTCCAGTCCTCCAGTTTCTCAAGTGTCGTTGGTTTTGGAATTATCCCTTTCACAAAACCGTATTTTCTCTTCGCTTGCAACGAGGTTCGAATTGCCCTCGCCCATTCATCATAATTCGGACGGACCATAATTTGATTGGTGTAATCACGTTGTCGGATTGTCACTTGGGCCAAGAAAATAAGTCAAGTCGACCTTCTTCTCGGCATTACCACTATTCTCACCGTTCTTCTCATCCCCACCAACCATAATCTCTTATGGTGCTTGATCTGTAGGAAAGAAGAAAAGAAAAAAAAAAATTGTGTTTAATTTTCCCTAGGATATTCCCTCGGCTTTGATACCATGAAAAGTTCTTCTCAAAATTTCTTTCTATATCTCATATATCATTCATCCTTCACCCCTAGTATATTCAGTAAGTCCTATACTTGGCGTGCAAGCCCACAAATCATGCCTAACATCACTATTATGCTATAACTCATGCCCACAAATCATACCTCCTATCTCTTAATAACAGTAAGTATCTTTTCACATAATATTATTAGTCACAATATATCATATAATATCTCAATAAATATCAATACCATAACGCAAAAGCACATCTTTGGTTTTAAACCCATTATGAAATGCTAACCATAAGCTGGATGAAAATCTAGGGACTGAAAACTTGTGCCACACAATTCCTCCCCAATCAACCTCCTGTCCTCTACATCTAATACAATTCCAAATTATAGCAGTAGTTACCTCAGAGTAGGAGACCCAAAGCACATGATCTTGCTTATTTAAGTTAAAGTGTCGGGAATAATCAAAGGAAGAACAAAAGTTAATAACATGGGCATTTCTGGAGTTCGGCAGATTCTAACCTGAATTTCCCAAGATGGCAGCAACAGTAGCTTTAGCACCCAGTCCAGATCAATTCACGACAATCAAGTCCCTAGCAGATTGGGCAATAGGGGACTGATTGATCCAAGGATCGAACCAAAGGCTTGTAAGGGTGCCATCACCAATACAATATTTAATATACTCAGTTGTAATCCTCCTAAGTTTCAAAAGCTTTCTCCAAATCCATGAGCAATCCGATGGAATTGCAAGGAACCAAAAGTTTTTATCTTTGATAACAGTGTTCTTGATCCATTTGGCCCATAACGAAGTAGTGTGGGGATTTGCCACATTCCATACATGAAGCAAAATAGATGCAGTGTTCCATTCCTCAATTTTTTGAGATTAAGGCCTCAGCAAATGGCAAGGCCATCTTGTCCGAAGCCACTTTGGCACCATGTTTCTGAAGGGCAGAGCCGTTCCTGAGCACGGGCGGGAGGGTCGACCGCCCTGAGCCCCCGATTAGAGGGACCCCAATTATATATATATATATATATATATATATATATATATATAAATTTTGAATATTTGATTGAAGATTTTACCAAGAATCACTGAATCAAAGATCTTTCAAACGAATGTATTCTCATATATTTTGTTTTAGTCGAACTATTATGTTTTAAGCTCCGAAACTACACTTTTCTTAATACAACTTGTACTTTTTTCTTCTTTTTTTTTTGAGTGATTACAATATTTTGAAAAGGTTCTCGTTTTCATTTTTTGTCCTGAGCCACCAAAATAATGACTTTGCTGAAGAGAAGGCCCTTTCCAAACAAATCTTATCAAAATAGACTTGATGGTTTTGAGGATAGATAAAGGCAAGATGAAGAATTAGGACCAATATGCTTGTAACCTTCTATATTATTTATATCTATTCAATTTTTTTGGAACATAAAATGCATTTACTATTTAATGATCTTATAGAGCAAATAATCATGGCCCAACAGAATATGGCAAAACACAAGAAGTGTGCATTATATATGACAAAAGTCTTCACATAGACCATAGTATTATCCAAAATTAACAATGTTATATATGTAATATGATCCCTGAACCAAAAATGTCACTGCGTATTTTTCTGTTTCTTCTCTTGATACTATAAGAAACAAAACATAGTCATCTCTTTCATTCTCCCCATCGACATGCATCAAAACAAAAGGAATAAATTCCATTATAGACAAACTCCATATCACAAAAAATAATAATAAAAGAAAATCCCATTACAGCAATAAAATAACAAGAGATCCAGGTGAAAAAAAAAACCGAAACTATCTGACATCCATCAAAACAAATGTTCATGAATTGTGTAAATTGTTGAGGTACCTTGAGATATGCATCCTGAAAATTTATCATTCCAACCAAAGTCTGAAGTGGGTGTTGGTTTATATGTTTTAATAATGACAATTTACCTTATAGCGTTACTATAATTTTGCAGATTTGGACTTTGATTGCTGCAAATTTTATAAGTTGAATGATTTGTTGAAGTTTCAAGGATTCAAAATATTGCTCAAGTGCAAGAGATTATGAGGTCTAGGATATATATGTAATATTTTTAGCATAATCCTTGAATCAAGGCATAAGATTTGGTTAAAATTAAAACAAATTTCTTCTAAAAATATATTTTCTGGTAAAAAGATTTTACAAAATAAAAAAAAAATTACCAAGTTTTTATTCGGTTGGGATTGGTAACACAAAGAGATTTGGTTTTTAATCAGTAAAAAAATATCTGGGTTTTCAAACTTCTTCCAATTAGAGTTTTAGTTTATGAAGTTTTATTTTTGTTAGAATCGTAGATTCGTAGATTCGTAGAGTTAAAATTGTTGTTGAAGACATGAGATGGGTGATCTCTGTTCTTAAGGTCTTTATCGCCCTCACTACTATCGGTTTCTTTAAGAGTTACATGCACGATATCGCCAGGGATATATGTCGGCTTTTCAAGTGAATTATCCGTGATTGCAATTCATGAAAATTTCAATAGAACACTACTTTGTAGTAGTTGTTTGTTTGTAAAAATATTGGAGAAGATAGAAAAATACATGTGCAAAATCATATATGTAAACTTATGCATATATCTCATCTTATGTATATATATCAACATATATACATACATATATATATATATATATATATATATATGTAAGTTACTTAATATACTATTTAATTCTATATTTAACCATACTTATTAATACTAAATATGTAAGTTACATACTAGATTAATAAATATATAAGTTACATACTAGTTAGTATTAATGTAGTGGTTAATTAGAAGTAGCACTCAATATTTTCCTTTTGTTCCAAAAAATAAAATAAAATAGACTTCTATTAAATGGAACTGAGGAAAAATAGTTTTTATCAAACAATTTTGCACCTTATTAAATGTCTCACTATAGACACTAATCAAATGATTTCTACACAAATCAAATAAAATTCTCTTTTATTCTCCACGTTGAGGACATTAATTTACACATTTTATACTTACTTAAATTATGTCCACAGATGAATTTTATCAAACTCAAATATGACATATTATAAGTCACAAAAGTATAAAATAAGGTGAAATATATAACAATCCCCTACTTGTTTGGAAAAACTATTTTTCATCCAAATAATTTCCTATCAAACAACTCCAAGGCATGTGTGCATAAAAGAGGGTGTGACGAACATTGAACCTTCCCTTAGTGTAAACAACTCAAAGTCACATTGAAGTTAAAGGTGTCCGTAGATTGAACCTCTACTTCTATATAAGATATGACCGGAATTGTCACACACACACAAAATCCTCCTACCACGATGAGTATTCTCAATTTCTTTGCGCTAATATGGCCATGCGCAATACCCTGTTTCATAAACCTCTAAGAGAGTAAACCACAACCCTCTATAAAAAGCGGCTCCACTTCTAGTTCATATAGGCAAAGTGTTTCACATGTGTTTACATTCTTTAAGAACACAACAACTTTGTTAAGAGTATAACTCGACCTAAATTAGGTGCAACAGACGTTACTATCTTAAATTAACTACATATGGAACCACATCGATAGTAACACAGTCAGCAACTTTGACTTGTTTTTCCCATTGAACCTATAAACTAGGGGTAACCTAGGAATAGGTTGGGTTTCCATCACCCCTGACTCAAAGTGGTTTAAGTTCCATATCACAAGTAGTTAAACTTACTAAGATCTCGTCAAAGTCTTAGTAAAAAGATAAGTCAAGTCGTCACTTGACTTTCTCGTAGATAACTATTATAATACCTTCTTGTATCAATTATCTAACAAAAATTATGTCTATGACGTACATGTCAAGACTTACCATTAAAGGTAATCTCATATGCTCTATACAAAACAATTTCATTATCACATCATAATGAACTAAGCAATGGAAGTGGCCACAATTTGATGTTTTAACAACAAATTTCTATTCCGTTTGCTTTCTCCATCATATAAAGCAATGATATTACTTGTTACTCCAAGTAAATTATTCCCTCACTAAGGGATAATATATCCACCTACTTGTAAAAATATAATTATATATTCACCTACTTGTGAATATTTTCATACTTATTCAAGATCACAACCAGTTATGAATCCAAGATTAATAATTTGTACTGCATAAAAAAATTTACTAACACAATATTGTGAAATAGGAGGGTTTAGACTAGGCTACAATCAATGTTTTAACAAACACCCTAATCCATTAAACTTCCCTCATAAAATAATAACATTAGATTCATATTGTGAAATGGAAAATACTCATTTGTTTATTTCTCATCTAAAAAACAATACCCAAGATTGAGTGAAAATTCACCTACTTGTAAATTTATAATTTTCCTCACTAAAATATAAGTGACATTTATGTGATCTATTAAAACACTGAGAGATCTAACAAAAATCAATGTAAATCATTAGTATACTAAGTTTAAAACTGTATGTAATATCTGATCTTGTGCATTGCATATCAAACACAAGGCTCCCACTAACACATATGTACTTCAGATTTACAATAGTTATATCAGAATTAACTTTTAGTATACCACTACTATTAAAGAATTATTAAATTCTTCAATCTCAAGGTATATCAAACTTAGTTTAGTATAGCCTCTCAATACAATTTAATTGGTTTAGTTGAAATTCTCACTATGTTTTCACATGATAATAAGATAACATCTATTTTAGAAGTCTTTCAACATAAAGACAAAAATAGATATTTCTTAAACTCGTTTACGTTAACAATACTTTGTAAAATGATCAACATATCATTAATATACACAAAAACTATCACATTATAGTTTATACAATTATATTGTTAGTGTAAACACACAAATAATTCTATATCCGATAGAATCTCAAGGTTAATATACGCACGTATTATCACCTAATATTTATCCACTTGAATATTTATAACTTAGTTTCAATCTCACTATTGAACTAAACCACAATAAATATTTTGAATCATATTTAGGCTAATAAAATAGGTGTTTTATTTACCAAATTATTATATTGATTTTCTTCACCAAATCAATATTGCTCTTTCTAGGTTCAATTTATAACTTTGTTGAACCTTAGATAATTAATTAAGTGAAATAAGTTCACACTTCAATATTATTCAAAAGTTTGTGTTTCAAAGACTTTCATTTCACAGAACTACACAATCAAATTGAATTTCGCAACATGAAATCCATAAGCCTTACTATTTCTTACATAAATAAAATTATGCTCCAAATAGTTCAAAAGCTAAATTTAGTCCATAAATAAAAATCTTAAAGAATCACCCCCACACTTTTAAATAATTGAAATCTCATTGAATAATTTCACTTCACAATATTATGCTCACTACTTAAAATAAATTTTAGATTAATTAACATTTTATGTAACAAATGTTCTATAAATATTACTTCCACATAAGAATATTAAGGAACACTTCTCAAAACATAAAATAAGTTCTTGCACATTTTATGTATTAGTTATTCATATAAAGATTGTTTTAATATAAGAATCTTTTAGAATACCCCACATAAGAAAAACAAGCTCTTATTTTTTGAATTACATAAAATCTCAAATCTAAAAAATATTTAATATAAGCACTTAATAAATTATACATGTACATTTTTCAAGTATACCAACATGTAACACTTGATTCTATGTAAATAGTATACAATTCATTATATACAAATTATAGCACAACTCATCATATTGCACAAATTTATTTGCATATAAAATATAAAATTTATATTTACTTTCTAAGAAATTAATTTATCACACAAAATTAATTTATGTAGAAAGCAAATAAAATTCACACACGTGAATTAGTATATCCTCAAGTATTTTCTTGTCCCAACTAGGATAGAAAATATCATAAACAATATATCTTTTGACATTTACAATATAGAATTCAAGACAATCTTCATAATAATATGAAATACTTGAACTTCACTATATTTATAAAAAGTCAAAAAATAATTTTTTACCTCAATTAGGATATACAAAATTCATATAATCACATTAAAATTTACTACTTTTTGGACAAGAAGTACACACAAAATAAATCAACATATATCAATTGTGATTATCCAAAAAACATTGCGAATAACATTTCTAAGTGTTTTCTCAATATCATAATCACATTGTATACAAGATTTATTCAACAAAATTTACTTCTACAATATCTCTTCCAACTATTAGTTTATAATTAATTTATTATCCACAAACAAAGTAATTTATCTCAAAATTCATGCATACAAATACCAAGTAATATTATACACTAAATATTACCTCAAACTTTCTATACATAATTTTGTTCAAGATTGAACATAAATTTACTTTATTCTCAAAATAAATTAATTTACAACTAATTTGTTATACATAGAGACAAGTAAACTTCTCAAATTTTACTACAACTTTCTCATAATAAATTAATCTCAATTAGTGTATAAGAAAATAATTGTCTCAAATTTCATATATATATATATATACACACATCATAATATTTTATCTACTCATTAAATATTATAAACAAAATATATATATGCATAAAATTAAATTTATTCCATCATAAACAAAAATTTAATTACTTTTCTTATCTCACAAAACTAATTAATAAATTTATTACAACAAAATGGAAGTAAAATAATACTCAAACATACAATATCATCTACACATGATATAATACATAAAACATATACTTTCAAGTATATACACATACAAAATGATACACAATTATCATTTATAAAAATAAAGGCTAATGTTAAAATACACACCTCTTGGAATTAAATCCGAAGAACACCACAATCCCTTTAGAAAAAAATTTAGGCAACAAATTTTGGTGTTTTCCATGATGACTCTTCATTTTCTCCATATCAATTTACAAACTTGTAAATTGCAAGTCTTTTCACTTTCATTTTTCTCCATAATCCATCTTCTAACAGGAATTATCAATAAAAATAATTAGCTTAATATCTCAATATATTACTAATTATCATAAAAATTCCATTGATAAATTAAAATAGATACAAGAAAATGACACTTATCTTTGAAAATTAACCGCGTTGTCTTCCATCTCACCAAAATCATGACTAACAAATATGATAAAGACCTTGAGATTGTTAGAATCGTAGCTTCGTAGAGTCAAAATTGTTGTTGAAGACATGACACGAGTGATCCTTGTCTTTAAGGTCTTTATCGCCCTCACCACTATCGGTTTGCTAAGAGTTACAGACGATATACCTTCAGGATATATGTCAAGCCTTGGTGAATTATATGTGATAGCAATTCACAGAAAATTCCAATAGAACACTACTTTGTAGTAGTTGTTTGTTTGTAAAAATATTGGAGAAGATAGAAAAATACATGTGCAAAATCATATATGTAAACTTATGCATATATCTCATCTTATGTATATATATCAACATATATACATACATATATATATATATATATATACATATATGTAAGTTACATAATATACTATATAATTCTATATTTATTATTAATACTAAATATGTAAGTTACATACTAGATTAATAAATATGTAAGTTACATACTAAGTTAGTATTAATGTTGTGGTTAATTAGAAGTAGAACTCAATATTTTCCTTTTGTTCCAAAAATAAAATAAAATAGTCTTCTATTAAATGGAACTAAGGAAAAATAGTTTTTATCAAATAATTTTGCACCTTATTAAATGTCTCACTATAGACACTAATCAAATGATTTCTACACAAATCAAATAAAATTCTCTTTTATTCTCCACGTTGAGGACATTAATTTACACATTTTATACTTACTTAAATTATGTCCATGAGATGAATTTGATTAAACTCAAATATGACATATTATAAGTCACAAAAGTATAAAATAAGGTGCAATATATAACAATTTTAAAAATGATCTGTTGGGATATATATTCAAAGTTAGTATATATGCTGATCTATTGGGATATAGAATTCAAATTGGTTTGTTTTTTGAAAACCTGTTAAAGCACTTGAATTCTATTTGACTTGGTAAATGAAGATAAGCGTTTGAATTATATTTGACTTGGTAAATTCTATAAGCCTAACAGTAGCTGAATTAATGGGATAACTGAACTAATTATTTCGTACTGAATAATTAACAAGATCAAATTAACTGATGCTCCCGGTGTACGTAATTGTTGTCTTGAAAGTTCAACGAAGCAAAATAATGCTTCGGGTTTAAATTCTTTTAGCTGCCATATTGTAATATCCTATTCTATATGAATTAGAACTTCATCCCTTCCATGTTAAAGTTTCTACCTTGTGGCAAAAGTATGGGTAAAATGCAAATGTGGCCACTGAACATTAGGGATTGTATCCATGTTTTGATCTTTATTTTTGAATTCTGCTTCACAATTGGTTATTATGAAGTATTACTTATCTTGGATAAAACTGCTATACTTAATCCCTAATATTTGTCCTTACGTCTCTCATTTGGATTCGTTTTCTTTAAAATATTTTTCATCATCCTCAGTCTTAAATGATGATATTACTTAATATTTTGGCCCAGTAGTCAAAAAGATGAATGATTAAGCGATGAATATATTTGGCCCAGAGTGCAAAGATGAGCAGTGTTGAGATGAACATGACCAATTGGTGAAACAAATGAATATCTTTGGCCTGTAGTGTAAAGATGAATATTTGATTAAAGATGTATATTGATTGTTGTTACAGGGATAAAATATTGATGATGAACTTTTAAATCTTAGAAGATAGTAGAATTCATTCTCTACGTGACTCTTCTAATGGATTGATGTTTCTGCTGCATTTGTTGATCTAAAACTTGTTGTCTATTATATTTTATCAAATTTTTCCCTGTTGAAGACTAATGATAATTTGTTGTATATTATCTTAGTCATAATATTCTTTACTGAGCTAGTTGAGCTCACCCTTTTCCTTTTTGTTCCATTTTTTTCTCAAGAGGTGAGAACATAGCAGGATCGAGTCGGGGTATGGAGTGATGGTTCTAGAAAGATATTTTTACAGTCCTCACTATTTCTGTAAAATAGTGTATGAATAATTGTAATGAGGACTTATTTGAGTGTTGATATTGTCTAGAAGACAATATTTGTATTTAAACTCACAGTATGTGTTGTCGTATTTTGCACGACAATTATATTATTGAAGTTGTAGTTTACTTTCTGTACCATGTATTTGGTGACTCAGAATAGGTTGGGTGGATTGGACCTATTTTGGGGGCGTCACAGTTGGTATGAGAGCTTAGGGATATGGTCTCTGGCGGAGATCGGGGAATAGAACTAGGAGGGGAGAGATGAGTAAATCCTTCGCTAGTGTGTCCTACCTAAGCTTATTTTTTGGCAGATCATAATATAGGGATTTTATGTGATATGTTAATTTGTTTAATTAACCCTTGTTTTATGGCAGTATTTAAGAATGGCTGCTGAGAACGTTAACAATGGAGTGTATGAGGCGTGGAACAACCTTTAGTCATAAACCAGAGAAGCGTGCACAGAAGGCAATATTCCTCCTATAAACAACACTACCGAGCAAACGATGAATGATGGAATGTTTAGGAGCTTTTTGCAGTTCATGCAAAATCAGACGAGGGAGACTCGTGTACAAAATATGGGTGGAAATGATAGCAACGCGCGGTTTGTCACAGCCAAGCAGTTCAAGGAGTTGGGACCACCAGAATTCTTTGGAAAGTTGGATCCGATCAAGGCAGAAACGTGGGTTAAGAAAATTACCAAGATATTTGATGTCTTGGGATGCACGGAGGAACAAAAGGTTCCATTTGCCACCTTTATGTTCCGTGGTGAGGCATATTACTGGTGGGAATCTGTAAAGCGTACCCAGCCAGCCGCACTCAACATGTCTTGGGAAACATTTTAGAAACTGTTCAATGACAAGTACTTTCCTGAAAGTATTTATCACATGAAGGAGGTAGAGTTCATCAAGCTGGAGCAAAAAAATATGAACGTGTCGCAGTACGAAGCTAAGTTTGTCGAGTTGTCCCGATTTGCATCCCATTTGGTTGATAATGAGGAGAGAATGACATGAATGTTTCTGCGAGGTTTGAAACCCAAAATATGTCAATACCTCATTTCTCAAAAACTTTGTTTATATTCAAATGTTGTGAATATGGCTCAATTATTGGAGCGCGATAATGAGTCAGCTCAACCGAAGAATAACGACCAACAACTCGATGATAATCGTACAAGTGGCAACGGTCATCGGAATAATGATAACCATCATGGAGGAATTTATCATGCCAGAAATGGTAACCACTTCGGTGGTAATCATGGCCAAGATAATAGAAGAAATAATTCAAGTGGAAATTTCAAGAAGAGAAGATTTAACGATGACGAGAAGACATCGGCAGCATCACCAGCACCAACAACAAATTCTAGGGGAGGAGAACGACCGCCAATTAGATGCTATAGATGCGGAGAGGAGGGACATATAAGTCCAAACTGTTCATAGCCTTCCAAGGTATGTTTTAGTTGTGGAAAAGACGGTCACATAGCTCGATTTTGTCCTGTAGCTAAATCAAGTCCAGCAGGGACGGTGGCACCAAAGGCGGATGCGGACAAAACAAAGTCGGCGGTTTCTAGAAGAGCGTTTGTCGTGACTGCCCAAAACGTGAGGAACTCGAATGAAGGTATCACGGGTTAGTTAATTATAAATTCTTACGAAATCTATACCTTATTAGATACCGGTTCTACCCATTCTTTTATCTCTCCTGCTTGTGCTCAACGTTTGAACTTGACTCTGGAGAAATTAGACTTTGACTTATCTGTGGAGACTCCGTTAGGAGAAACTTTCGTTGCATCCACTGTTTAAAAAATTCTTGTTTGATCCAAGTTGGCATCATCACATTACCTGTTGATCTTATCTCTTTAAAGATACTTGCTTTTGAGGTGATTTTAGGAATTGATTGGTTAACCACTCATCATGCCAAAATTGATTGTTTTCGTAAGGTTGTTAGTTTTCATATTCCTAACCAACCTATTATGCGAATTCAAGCAACCAAATCACTAAAGTCAAACACTTTCATATCAAGCCATAAAGTCATTCGTTTATTGAAAACAGATGTCAAGCTTTCTTAGCCCATGTTATGGACTTAAATAAAAATACGTCAGATTTGAATGATATTTCTATTGTTAGTAAATTTCCTGATGTATTTCCTGAAGAATTTCCTGGCATACCCCCAGAGTGTGATATTGAATTTTGTATCGACTTTGAACCCGGTACAAAACCCATTTCTAAAACCTCTTATCGAATGGCTCCTATTGAACTTCAAGAGTTAAAAACCCAACTACAAGAGTTGGTACTCAAGCCTCTATCTGGTAAATTCCTTTGTGGAATGCATCAAAGCCAGACTCTCCGTAGGGGACGCTATATTTGTTTAGTGGTAAAACAATAGGTGCTATTGTGACGTGCTATCCAAGATTGGGATATGAGTCACAGTTAAGAGCAACTTAAGTTAGTAATCGAAATACGTAGCTTTCTAGGCTTAGCTGGTTACTATCGGAGATTCGTGGAAGGATTTTCTCAAATCGCTACTCCATTAACTTAGCTGACTCGGAAAGATACAAAATTCGTATAGAGCGAGGAATGCGAGAAGATTTTCCAAGAGCTCAAGAGGCAACTCATTTCGACACATGTTCTGACCATACCATCTTGGAAAAGCGAACGTGGTAGATGACGCGTTGAGTAGAAGATCGTACGCGAGTACGAGTGCGATATTGTTGAACACAAAGACCTATCTTGTATAATTTACAAATGATAGAGATAGAGTTAAAGACTCTAGGGACCCACGTGATGACATACGAGTAGAATCGACTTTAATTGATAAAGTTAAAACCGCTCAAGCTATACACTGGAGCTGATGAATATAAAGAAGAAGGTGGAAGAAGGCGCTATTCTAGAAGTAAGAGTCGATAAAGAGAAGAAAGCTCAAACCTTCGATTTATTTGAAATCCTCAATCGAGTAGGAACTGTGGCCTATAGACTCGCCTTAACGCTAAATATATCGCGTGTTCATAACGTTTTTCTCGTATCAATGTTATGTAAATATGTGAAAGACCCGAACCACATCATTGAGTTAGAACCGGACGAGATAGCCGAAGATTTAACGTACGAGGAGGTACCTGTCAAGATATTAAATAGGAAAGAGCATGTCCTACGAACAAAGGTTATACCACAAGTTAAGGTTTTGTGGAGGAACCATGCAATTGAGGAAATGACATGGGAGTTGGAATCAGAAATGAAAGCGAGGTACCCTCACCTTTTTGAAACACCAGGTACGTACGTCAATTTCAAGGACGAAATTTCATAAGGAGGGGAGGTTGTAAGACCCCAGCTTTTTATAAATAAAATTGAATTTTCTCTATTCATTATCTTGAAATAATAAGGAGTTAATTTGATATAATGTTTTGGTTATGGGTGAAATGTGCAAATTTTACAAAATAAGTAAGTGGTTGTAAAATATTCATTTCTGTCGGGAAATATTCGTTTGGTCATGGAATGTTCTTTTTGTCGGGAATATCCGTTCGACGGCGCAGTCATTTGTGGGCCCCATAACGGAATAACGGTTGGATGAAGGAAAATGACAAAGTTTGAGTTTTTATAAATAACGACGTAGTTGTTACTGATTAACATTGTTGGAATATTAAATTGGTTAAAATATAATAATCTGTGGTGGCATAAGAGTAGTACCACAGCGGTATTAAGATGATATTGTTGAATTATTGATTAAATGACGTAAGAAGACACTACTCAATAATTGTTACAGTAATTAATGTTTAATATTTTATTAATTCAATAATTGTTGCGTTGATATTTTATATTATTGTTGTTTCAATAATTTCACTGCACAGTATTTCCCAATATCAGATCAATAATTCATATTATTTGAATAATATTATTAGATAGCATTATTGGCAATGTCTAGAAAGTTATGTCTAAGGAGAGGTTTTGTCACCTAATAGCGCGCCAGTAAGGAGAAATCCTTATCGGAAAGCCCCCTCTTTCCTGGGAACAGTTTGGTTGTCATTATTGTGATTCTGTAATATTATTTGTGAATAATTATTTATTGGTTTATATGATAAGGAAATATTTATTTTATGTGGATATAAATGATGGATATATTTTATGTAGTTGTAAATGAAGGAATTAACGTTGAGGTGTTTTATCAGTATTTTGTCGAAATGAAGAACGAAATTTGGAAATTTTTATAAAATTAGTTTATTACTTGATTTTGTAAAATCTATAACTCTTTGTGTATAATGAGTTAGGAGATGAGCCATATATCAAAAGAAAGCCCTAGAAGTAAGCTAAATGTAGAAATTTGAATCACTCAAAAGTTCTTTGTGGATTTTTCGTGGTGACTGTTTGAGTGAAACTGGTAAGAGGGACTTATAGTCCACAAATCAAATCAGTATTTTTACGATATATTGCGTGAGTTATAATTTTTAATCCGATCGTTGGATTGTTGTGATTTTTGGATATGTTATACATATATAAGTTGAGTATATGTCCACAAATTTTGAACCGTTAAAAATGAATGTATGATTTGTTATGAAGTTTAAGAGGTGATTGATTCAGAAATTAGGTTTATAATTGATTTTGGTGGAAAATTCTAGAATTGAGTGGACCCCACTTTTGGTTGGTGAGAAATGTGCTCAAATTAAATTTCAAATGTGGTGGGTGGCAATATAGTAGCGAGTAAAGCCATCGTGTAAAAGTCAAGTCGCCTTGCGTGCTAATATTTTCCTATAAATAGAGGGCTAAGTTAGAATTGAAAAACACACCAGAAAAAGGTTTTCTCACTTTCTCTCTCTATATTATCGAGCGTATTCTTGTGAGTATTTTGATACTTTAAGTGTTGCTATACGGTGCAAGTTCCTTCAGCATTATATCTAGTATTCCAGTCAGAAGTACTGTCTTTTTGAGGTAAGGGATGTTATTTTCTTTCGTAATGATGTTATTCTTTCAATATCATTATACCGAAATATTGGTATGGATTTTATTGTGGAATTTCTACCTTTTTGTGTCGGGGTTACTATTCATGTATACGGCACTATTCACGTATACAACACTATTCACCGAAAAATGAATTTTTTTTCTTTTGTCCAAGATATCTATTATGGTTACAATCTTTGATTGTATCCGTGTTTTGATTTTTATTTTTGAATTCTGTTTCACAATTGGTTATTATGAAGTATTATTGATCTTGAATAAACTGTTATATGAATCCCTAATATTTGTCCTTCTGTCCCACTGGATTTGTTTTCTTTAAAATATTTTTCATCATCCTCAGTCTTAAATGATGATATTATTGAATATCTTTGGCCTGTAGTGCAAAGATGAATGATTAACTGATGAATATCTTTGGCCCGTAGTGCAAAGATGAACATGTGTTGAGATGAACATGACCAACTGGTGATACAAATGAATATCTTTGGCCTGTAGTGAAAAGATGAATATTTGATTAAAGATGTATATTGATTGTTGTTACAGGGATAAAATATTGATGATGAACATTTAAATCTTAGAAGATAGTAGAATTCATTCTCTACGTGACTCTTCTAATGGATTGATGTTTCCGCTGCATTTGTTGATCTAAAACTTGTTGTCTATTATATTTTATCAGATTTTTCCTTGTTGAAGACTAATGATAATTTTCTTTTGGTCAACGCATTTTGAGTCCTTTTCTATTAAAAAATTTGGACTTCGAGCCCCTGTTGCCAGATATGCGATGACTTGCTCACGTGGCGCCTACGTAGCACACGTGGCATATCTGACGTGGGTTTTTTATTTTTTATTTTACACGTGGCATATATGACGTGGTTGTTATTAGACTTGAACCAAAAAATTTGTTGCTGCTCAGATTCGATCTCCAGACCTCCAACTTGAAACTTCAACCCAATGACCACCCGAGCACCACGGGTTAGCTGATATTTTTTCGCAAGGATTATGATTTATAACATCCAGTCCAATTTCCCCCAAATTAAAACAAAACCCATTTAGTTAGATCTGCTGTCTCAGTCTCTATTAATTTTTCTCCTTGGTAAATTATAGCTCAGGTGATGAACGCTACCACCGAATCAATTGTGGCTATGGCTTCATCCTCGAGCAAGAATTAAGAAGACAAGATCTTCGGTCCAAGCTCAATCGATACCTAGATCGCACAATTCTTTGGGACGCCAAGATCGCTTCAAGGATAGGCAAAAAGTTAGGGTTTTCGGCTTAAAGAAATGGCGGTTTCAGATGTGGCTATCGATATTGGGGAAGAGCTCTCATTTGGTTCATCACCAAAAAATGGTGATCCCCTTGTTTGAGTCGGTTAAACGTGCCAAAATTAGTGTGGCCGGTCTTTGAGAATTTAACATTTTAGGGTTAGAGATATAAGAACTGTGCAAATTGAATTAAAGGTCATGATTTTTGTGAGATTTTATTTGAGGTAGATACATCGAGCGATTATAGTTATAATTTCTGTAGAGTATTTTTCAATTCTAATAATATCAATTTCGATTTTGTTTCATTTGGTTGTATATGTATTTATTTCTTTGTTTGAGCTTGTTTTGACCTAAGATTATATAGATGTTGCGATTCTGGAAGTATTCTGATTTTCGGTGGTGTAGGGATTTTCTTCATTTCGTTCTTTGGTTTTGATACACACACATATAATGTGGTGTAGGGATTTTGCTTGTTTCGTTGCTGGGTTTTGTTTTAATTTGGGGAAATTGAACTGGATGTTATAAATCATAATCCTTGCAAAAAAAAATCAGCTAACCCGTGGTGCTCGGGTGGTCATTGGGTTGAAGTTTCAAGTTGGAGGTCTGGAGATTGAATTTGAGCGGCAACAAATTTTTGGGTTCAAGTCTAATAACAGCCACGTCATATATGCCACATGTAAAATAAAAAAACCCACGTCAGATATGCCACGTGTGCCACATAGGCGCTACGTGAGCAAATCAACGCATATATGGCAACAGGGGCTCGAAGTCCAAATTTTTTAATAGAAAAGGGCTCAAAATGCGTTGACCAAAAGAAAATGGCTCAATACCCAAAAACCCCTAAAGTTCAGTGGTCACATTTGCATTTTACCCGCAAAAGTATATACCTCAACAAGGATTGTGATATCATTACCGAGATCATAAAGTACATGTTAAGGTTTTAAGATCCCAAGTTAGGACAAACAGAGAATGATCTACTGACAATGCAATTTCTCTAGCACAAAAAATAAAAAGGATAGGAGTTCAACTATTTCATAATATCTCTGCAAAGAGGATTAAACTATAAAGTTTGTGTCCATGCCTGCATTTTTTTCCATAAATGATTCCATTCTTGTATCCAATATTGAGATTTGGGATTTCACCAATGGTGGATTATACCTGCCTTCAACCCATAAAGCTTCCCTAATATCTTTGTCCTTGAAATCTGGATACTAGGGGCTTTTCTGAAAATCACATTTATAGTATCATATAAATATTTGTGTTGATGAAACATACAAAGTAACAAATAAAATGAGATAGAAACTTAAAACAAAAGCACGATGTAAGCACCTTGTTCCTTATAGAATCAACTGAAGAGGCAGGAAGCATTCGAAAAGGCATAAAATCTGACCAAACAAAAACACAGAATAACCATAAATTTTATAAAAACATATTTTTTTAAATAAAAAAAAAACCAACAAAAACATGTCCACCACAAATGGTAATCTAAAACCTCAAACTTTAAGAAAAACAAAAGCGGACATACGGCCACAAACATCTTCACAAAATGGAGCACACGAGGAAAGTTGGGGCTCTGGGCCCAACACAGAGTTCTCGACCCAAAATAGGCAGTAGAAGTGAGTGATTGCCTTCTTGGTTTGGTACAACAAGTGATTGTCAACATAAACTTGCCACGACATCTTGAAATTAGGGTTTATACAACAACTAAAATAGGAATGCCTTCTTCTCACATTCGATTTGGGGATTTTTATGCAGATGCGGATGAGTACTTGGAAGAAGGAGAATTGTTTGCGTGGCGTAAAAATCAAGCAGAGTAGCATAATATAATTGAAGGAGGAGCGATAAAGAGAATAATTTCCTTACCTTGTGAGCTAGATGGTGAAAGGCGTACAATAAGCACTCAATAAAATCTTTTCCTTGCTTAGAAAGACCTAATTGCGTAAAGACCAAACTTGTACTGGCAAACGGACCGAAAAAGAGCAGAGAAAGGAACTTCAAAGGTTTTGGTTTTGTGAGCGAAAGAGAGCAGAGAGAGAGAGAGAGAGAGAGATATGTAAGACCCCAGCTTTTTATAAATAAAATTGAATTTTCTCTATTCATTATCTTGAAATAATAAGGAGTTAATTTGATATAATGTTTTGATTACGGGTGAAATGTGCAAATTTTAAAAAATAAGCAAGTGGTTGTAAAATATTCATTTCTGTCGGGAAATATTCGTTTGGTCGTGGAATATTTTTTTTGTCGGGAATATCCGTTCGATCGGCGCAGTCATTTGTGGGCCCCATAACGGAATAACGGTTGGATGAAGGAAAATGACAAAGTTTGAGTTTTTATAAATAACGTCATAGTTGTTACTGTTAACACTGTTGGAATATCAAATTGGTTAAAATACTGATAATACTGGCGTGGTTGCACGATAGCACACGGTATTACAAAGATTGTTGAATTATTGATTAAATGACGTAAGAAGACACTACTCAATAATTGTTACTGAGAATTATCTTGTTTAATATTTTATTGATTCAATAATTGCTGCGTTGATATTTTATATTATTGTTGTTTTAATAATTTCACTGCACAGTATTTCCCAATATCAGATCAATAATTCATATTATTTGAATAATATTATTAGATAGCATTATTGGAAATTTCTAGAAAGTTCTCTCTTAAGGAGAGGTTTAGTCACCTAATTGCGCGCCAGTAAGGAGAAATCCTTATCGGAAAGCCCCCTCTTTCCTGGGAACGGCCTGGTTGTCATTATTGTGATTCTGTAATATTATTTGTGAATAATTATTTATTGGTTTATATGATAAGGAAATATTTATTTTATGTGGATATAAATGATGGATATATTTTATGTAGTTGTAAATGAAGGAATTAACGTTGAGGTGTTTTATCAGTATTTTGTCGAAATGAAGAACGAAATTTGGAAATTTTTATAAAATTAGTTTATTACTTGATTTTGTAAAATCTATAACTCTTTGTGTATAATGAGTTAGGAGATGAGCCATATATCAAAAGAAAGCCCTAGAAGTAAGCTAAACGTAGAAATTTGAATCACTCAAAAGTTCTTTGTGGATTTTTCGTGGTGACTGTTTGAGTGAAACTGGTAAGAGGGACTTATAGTCCGAAAATCAAATTAATCAGTATTTTTACGATATATTGCGTGAGTTATAATTTTTAATCCGACCGTTGGATCGTTGTGATTTTTGGATATGTTATACATATATAAGTTGAGTATATGTCCACAAATTTTGAACCGTTAAAAATGAACTTATGATTTGTTATGAATTTTAAGAGGTGACTGATTCGGAAATTAGGTTTATAAATGATTTTGGTGGAAAATTCTAGAATTGAGTTGGCCCCACTTTTGGTTGGTGAGAAATGTGCTCAAATTAAATTTCAAATGTGGTAGGTGGCAATAGTAGCAGGTAAAGTCATCGGTGTGAGTCAAGTCTGCTTGACGTCTTAACATTTTCCTATAAATAGAGGCTAAGTTAGAATTGAAAACACACCGAAACAAATTTTTCTCTCTTTCTCTCTATATTATCGAAGCGTATTCTTGTGAGTATTTTGATACTTTGAGTGTTGTTATATACTCTGCAAGTTCCTTGAGATTATATCCGAGATTCGAATGTAAGTACTATCTTTTGAGGTAAGGGATGTTATTTTCTTTTCGTAATGATGTTATTCTTTCAATATCATTATATAGAAATATTGGTATGGATTTTATTGTGGAATTTCTACCTTTTATGTCAGGGTTACTATTCACGATATACTGACTATTCACCAAAAAATGAAATTTTTTCCTTTTGTCCAAGATGTCTATTATGGTTACTATCTTTGATTGTATCCATGTTTTGATCTTTATTTTTGAATTCTGCTTCACAATTGGTTATTATGAAGTATTACTTATCTTGGATAAACTGTTATACGAATCCCTAATATTTGTCCTTCTGTCTCACTGGATTCGTTTTCTTTAAAATATTTTTCATCATCCTCAGTCTTAAATGATGATATTACTTAATATCTTTGGCCTGTAGTGCAAAGATGAATGATTAACTGATGAATATCTTTGGCCCGTAGTGCAAAGATGAACAGGTGTTGAGATGAACATGACCAACTGGTGATACAAATGAATATCTTTGGCACCTGTAGTGTAAAGATGAATATTTGATTAAAGATGTATATTGATTGTTATTCTGAGGATAAAATATTGATGATGAACATTTAAATCTTAGAAGATAGTAGAATTCATTCTCTACGTGACTCTTCTAATGGATTGATGTTTCCGCTGCATTTGTTGATCTAAAACTTGTTGTCTATTATATTTTATCAGATTTTTTCTTGTTGAAGACTAATGATAATTTTTTATATATTATCTTAGTCATAATATTCTTTACTGGGCTAGTTGAGCTCACCCTTTTCCTTTTTGTTCCATTTTTTTTCTAAGGAGGTGAGAACATAGCAGGATCGAGTCGGGGTATGGAGTGATGGTTCTAGAAAGATGTTTTAGCAGTCCTCACTATTTCTATAAAATAATGTATGAATAATTGTAATGAGGACTTATTTGAGTGTTGATATTGTCTAGAAGACAATATTTGTATTTAAACTCATAGTATGTGTTGTCGTATTTTGCACGACAATTGTATTATTGAGGTTGTAGTTTGCTTTCTGTACCATGTATTTGGCGACTCAGAATAGGTTGGGTGGATTGGACCTATTTTGGGGGCGTCACAGTAGATCTACACGAAGGAAACTGAAGCTCTGCACTGATGAGCCTTGGAGAGAAAAAGACGGTATGTTTTAATTTTAAGTGTTTAGTTCATGCTCCGTGTTTTTGTTGATACACAACATTTTTTTAAAAAAATATTATCTAATTAAAACTAAAAAAATGCCCTTTTAAATAGATAACGTTTTTGCATATATATCTACAAATTTTTTTTAAAAATGTTGTAAAAAAAATACCACAACGTTTTTATAAAAAACGTTGTGGTTTAAGTGTTGTCTATTAGGTACTTTATACTGGTGAGCGAGCTATAAAAGTCTATTTAGTAGACTTCCAAGAAACTGCTCCTCCTTATGTAGCCATTCGTGGATTTGATTTCATCTGAATCAGAGATCCAATTGGCATCACTATATCCCTCAAGAACTGCAGGATTACCGCAGTAATACAAACTAAATCCAATAGTACATCGCAGATACTTGAGTATTCTACATAAAGCAGTCCAATGATCCTTATTAGGATTATGAGTGTATCTGCTGATTCTATTAACGACATATGATATATCAGGTCTTGTGCAATTCATAAGATACATTAAGTAACCTATGATTTGGGCATACTCAGTGTGACGCCCCCAAAATAGGTATACAATGTGACGCCCCCAAAATAGGTATACATCACCCATTCTGAGTTGTCAATACATGGTACAGAAACAACTACAACTTTATTATTACAACAAGAAAGCTGTGAGTTTAAATACAAATATTATCTTCTAGACAATATTTATACTCAAATAAATCCTCATCACATTTATTGATACATTATTTTACAAAATGGTGAGGACTACTAAACAATCCTTTCTAAAACCTTCATTCCATACCCCGACTTGTACTCGCTTATATTCTCGCCTCCCGAGAAGATTGGAACAAAAAAGGAAAAGGGTGAGCTCAACTAGCTTTCGATAAAGAATATTATGACTAAGATAATATACAACAAATTATCGTTAGTCTTCAACGAGGAAAAATTTAATAGAATACAATAGACAACAAGTTTCAGATCAATATTCGCAGCGGAAATAATAATTCATAGAAGAGTTACGTAGAGAATGAAATCTACTATAATCTATGAATTTAATAGTCCATCATCAAAATTTTATCCCTGTAACATCAATCAATATTCATCTCAAATCAAACATTCATCTTTGCACTACAGGCCAAAGATATTCATCAGTCGGTCATGTTCATCTCAACACCTGTTCATCTTTGCACCATGAGGCCAAAGATATTCATCGATTGATCATGTTCATTTAAACACTGTTCATCTTTGCACTCTGAGCCAAAGATATTCTTGAAATCATTCATCTATGCACTACAAGGCCAAAGATATTCAATAATATCATCATTTAAGGCGAGGATGATGAAAAATATTTTAAAGAACGAATCCGGTGAAACAAAAAATGACAAGGATTAAGGATTAATGATTCGTGTACTTTGTTTTATCCATGTCCAACAATACCTCAAAAAATAATCATAGTGGTGTGTAAAATCAAGAATGATCAAAACATGGATACAATCAAAGCTAGTATCGAGAATAGATATTTTGGACGAAAAAGAAGACATTTTATTTTTCGATGAATAGTACCAGATATCGTGAATAGTCAGATATCGTGAATAATCGTATATCACGTGAATAGTAACTCAAACACCAAAAGATAGAAATTCCACAAAAACATCTTCACGCTTCGTAATAGTACTCGTGAATAGTAACTTCGTGAATAGTAACTCGTGAATAGTAACTCATGAATAGTAACTCGTGAATAGTAACTCATGAATAGTAACTTGGAGACATGAAAAAGTTCCAAATTTGATAAAAACTTGGATCAATATTTCAAAGATAATGATATTGAAGAAATAATATCATTACAAAAAATAATATCCCTTACCTCAAAGAATCAAGATTTCGGAAGGAAAGGTCGGAAGTGATCTTGAATGAAACTTGTCTTGAACAAAGAACTCTCAAAGTATCTAAATACTCACAAAATATGCTCAATAATATAGAGAGAGAAAGAGAAAACTTTGTTTCGGTGTGATTTTCAATTCTAACTTAGCCTCTATTTATAGGAAAATGTTAGCCCTAAGAAAGCAGACTTGACACCTTTACCGATGGCTTTACCGCTATTATTGCCACCCACCACATTTGAAATAAAATTCAGCACATTTCTTCACCAACCACAAGTGGGGCCCACTCAATTCTAGAATTTTCCACCAAAATCAATTATAACCCTAATTTCCTAATCAGACACCTCTTAAAATTCATAACAAATCATTCGTGCATTTTAACGGTTCAAAATTTGTGGACATATACTCAACTTATGTATGTATAACATACCCAAAAATTACCACAATCCAACTATCGGATTAAAAATTATAACCCCATAATATATCTCAAAACCCCGATTAAATTTTTAATACCTCCAACGATAAAATACCGATAAAACACCTCAACATTAACTTCTTCATTTATAACCACATAAATAAATCCATCATTTATATCCACATAAAATAAATATTTCTTTATCATATGAATCAATAATTAATTATTCACAAATAATATTACGAATCACAATTATGACAACCGGTAGTTCCGAGAAAGAGGGGCTTTCCGATAAGGATTTCTCCTTCTTTGGCGCATGCAATTAGGTGACCAAACCTCTCCTCGACAGAACTTTCTAGACATTGCCAATAATGCTATCTAATAATATTATTCAAATAATATGAATTATTGATCCGATAATGGAGATAATGTGCGGTGACAATTATTGAGCAAGAATAATATAAAATATCAACGCAGCAATTATTGAATCAATAAAATAAAATATTGAGCGAAGAATTCACTTGTGAAAATTATTGAGTAGTGCCTTCTTACGTAAGGATCAATAATTCAACAATTACATGCAATACCGTATGCCATCTTTAAACGACCCGCCAGACATCGTATTTTCACCACCGGGTATTCCAACAAGTCTTAATTGTAACAACTACGCATCGTTATTTTTAACCAACTTATATTTGTCGTTTTCTTCATCCAATCGCTTTTCAGTTATGGGGCCCCACATTGGGTTGTTGTGGTCGCATACGAATATTCACAACGATGCGAATATTCCACGACCAAACGAATATTCCCAGACAAAAATGAATATTTTATAACCACTTGCTTATTTTGAAATATTTACGTATTTAACCCTTAACTATCCACATTAATCAAATCAACCCTTACTATTTCAAAATAATAAATAAAGGAAATTCCTTTTATTTAAAAAATTTAGAGGGTCTTACAACCTCCCTCCTTATGAAATTTCGTCCTCGAAATTGGCGACGTACACTGGTGTTTGAAAAGGTGAGGATACCTCGCTTTCATTTAGTTTCAATTCCGTGTCATTTCCTCTATAGCATGATTCCTCCACAAAACTTTAACTTGTGGTATGACCTTTCTTGGCGTAGGACATGCTCCTTCCTATCCAAGATCTTGGCAGTACCTCCTCATACGTTAAGTCTTCTACTATTTCGTCGGTTCTAACTTCAATAACGTGGTTGGTCATTCACATATTTACGAAATACTGGATATGTGAAACACATTATGAACACGAGACATACTTTCGGAGGTAACGCAAGTCTATAGGCTACATTTCCTACTCGGTCGAGAATTTGAAATGGACCAATAAATCGTGGATTGAGCTTTCCTCTCTTCCCAAATCTTGTAACTCCCTTCCATGGAGCAACTTCATGACAATACATGATCCCTACATTAAATTCCACGTCCTTTCGATGAAGATCCGCGATAACTCTTTTGTCGATCTTGTGCCTTGTTTTATATCGTTGTCGAATCATTTGGATCTTTTCGGTGAGTCATACGTCTTTAACTCGGGTCCCAACAATGTTGCTTCACCCACCTCATCCCAAATATATTGGAGAACGACATTTTCGTCCATATAATGCTTGAATGGAGCCACACCTATACTTGCACGATAAGCATTGTTGTAGGAGAATTCCACCAATGGTAAATACTTATCCCAACTACCCTTGAAGTCAGGACCACGAGTCTTAATAAATCTTCAAGAGTTTGAATAGTCCTCTCGATTGTCCGTCGGGTTTGGGGATGGTATGCTTAACTAAATCGCAAATCCGCGCCCATAGCTTTTTGCAAGCTAACCCAAAATCTTGAAGTGAATCTTGGGTCACGATCCGAAACTATGGATACAGGCATGCCATGCAACCTCACAATCTCATTTACGTACATACTAGCAAGCGTTCAGTGAATAAGTTTCCGTATCGGCAAGAAATGGCGAGACTTGGTTAATCTATCAACAATAACCCAAATAGCATTGATGCCTTGAGAAACCGTAGGAAGACCCGTAATTGAAATCCATGGTAATGTGTTCCCACTTCCATTCCGGAATCTCAAGTGGTTGCAACGGACCCTTAGGTACAAGATGCTCCGCCTTTACACGTTGGCAAGTTAAACACATCGAGATAAACTTTGCAATCTCTCTTTTCATATTATTCCACCAAAATGTATGTCGAAGATCACGATACATTTTAGTACTTCCAGGATGGATTGCAAATGGTGTATTGTGTGCCTCCATCATAATCTTGTACTTCAAATCAGAGTCGTTAGGAACACAAAGTCTAGAGTGGACTCAAGTATTCCTTCTTCATCAATTCTCGCTTAGGAATAGCTCCTTCTACTTTACTTTCTTCTTCATACGATCGGCTCAAGATTCGATTGGCTTGAGCAACCTTAACTTTTCTATTAAAGTTGGCTCTGTCGTATACTTGACATCATCGCGACTCGTTCCCGCATATGATCTTCTACTCGATCGTCACCTACCACGTTAAACTTTATCGAGGATGGTATTGAATAGTGTGGTCGTAGTCTTTCAATAGCTCGAGCCAGCGTCATTGCGCATGTTGAGTTCTTTTGAGTGAAGAAATATTTAAGGCTTTTATGATCCGAATATATCTCCACTTTCTCCCCATATAGATAGTGCCTCCATATCTTTAAGCTGCAGAACGCATTCACGCTAACTCTAGATCATGAGTAGGATAATTCCTCTCATACTCTTTAAGTTGTCGCGAGGCATAGGCTATGACTTTCCCACGTTGCATGAGAACACATCCTAACCCCTTTGCACGAAGCATCATTTGAGATAACAAATCCATCCGAACCGGATGGTATTGTTAGAACAGTCTTAGAAATAAGTCTCCTCTTAAGCTCTTGGAAACTTTTCTCGCGATTCTTCGATTTCAAACGCAATTTTGTATCCTTTCGAGTTAGGTGAGTTAATGGAGTAGCGATTCGAGAAAACCCTTCCATGAATCTCCGATAATAACCAACTAAGCCCAAAAGCTACGTGACTTGATCACCGACTTCGGTTGCTCTAACTTTGTATTGCTTCAATCTTTCACGGATCAGCGGATACTCCATGTTTTGACACCACATGCCCAAGAAATGCTACTTCCTCGAGCGAACTCGCATTTCTTCAATTTGGCATATAGTTGGTTTTCACGAAGCCTTAAGAGTACCGACTTCAAATGGTGCTCATGATCTTCACGACTTTTGGAATATATAAGGATGTCATCGATAAAGACAACAACGAAGCCGATCCAAATATTCCTTGAATACTCGGTTCATCATATCCATGAAAGCCGCAGGAGCATTAGTTAGTCCGAAAGACATGACTAAGAATTCATAATGCCCATACCGGGTTACAAGGCGGTCTTTGGAATATCCTCGATTCTAATTTTGGTGATGATATCGTAAGCGAAGATCGATTTTGAAAAGAATTGTGCCCTTGCTAATTGGTCAAACAAGTCATCAATACGAGGTAGAGGATACCTATTCTTGATGGTGACATGGTTCAATTCCCGATAGTCAATACAAAGTCGCATACTCCGCCTTTCTTCTTTCTGAATAAAACAGAGCACCCCAAGGAGATGTCTTAGGGCCGAATGAAACCGATGTCCAACAATTCCGTAGTTGGACCTTTAACTCTGAAGTTCAATAGGAGCCATTCGATATGGGGTTTTAGAAATGGGCTTTGTACGAGTTCAAGATCAATAAGAATTCAACTTCACGTTACGGGGTAGGCCGGAAGTTCTTCAGAAATACGTCGGAAAGTCAATAACAACAGGAATATTATTCAAATTTGACGTGTCTTTATTCAAATCCATAACATGGGCTAAGAAAGCTTGACATCCGTTTTTCAATAAACGAATAGCTTTATGATTAGATATGACGGTGATTGATTTTAATGGTTTAGTTGCTTGAATTGCATACAATGGGTTGGTTAGGAATATGAAAACTAACAACCTTATTTAAAACAATCAATTTTGGCATGATGAGTAGTTAACCAATCAATCCCTAAAATCACATCAAAAGCAAGTATCTTTAAAGAGATAAGGTCAATTGTGTAAGGTGATGGTGCCAACTTGAATCAAACAAGATTTATAAGCAGTGGATGTGATGAAAGTTTCTCTAACGGAGTTTCCACAGATAGGTCAAAGTCTAATTTCTCCGAGTCAAGTTTAAGCGTTGAGCACATGCAGGAGAGATAAATGAATGGGTAGAACCTAGATCAAGTAAGGTATAAACTTAGCAAGAATTTATAAATAGCTTACCGTGATCACCTCGTTTGGGTTCCTCGCATTATGACCGATCACAACAAACGCTTCTTCCCGAATCGTTGACTTTGACTTTTTCGAGACGATCTTTTGAGTCACCGTCCTCATTGAACTAGGTTTCGCTACCATACAATCTCGAAGCGATATGTCCTTCCTTTCCACAACTATAGCATACCTTGAATCTGTTGTGGGCGGTTTGACCGATATGTCCCTCTTTTTCGCATTTGTAGCATATATGACCGGTGGTCGCTCTCCTCCCTTAGAACCGATTCTTTTAAGACCGCTGCGTCTTCACATAGTCGTTGTTAAATCTCCTCTTTTTAAAATCTCCTCCCGACTTCGCTTCTTACATTTTCATGACCATGATTACCACCAGAGTGGTTACCATTTCTGTCATCATTTCTTTTTCTCCGCAGTTATCATTATTACATTGATCGCTATCTCGGTACGATCCCGTTATGGTCCCTCGTTGACCGTATTTTCGTTATCTCGCTCTAATAATTGAGCCCATTTTACAACATTTGAATAAAGAGAAAGTTTATGAGAAATGAGATCTTGACGTATCGCCGGGTTTCAAACCTCTAAGAAACATCCGTCACACGTTCCTCATTCTCCACCAAATGAGGTGCAAACACGATAACTCGCAAACTTTGCCTCGTCTCGAGACAAATCGTGTTGTTTTGCTCTAACTCGATGAACTCCACTTCCTTCATATAGCGAACACTTTCGGGAAAGTATTTGTCATTAAATAGTCTCTCAAACGTCTCCCAAGACATGCTTTGAGTCTTGTTGGATGGGTACGCTTCTGAGACTCCCACCGATGAATCACTTTCGCCACGGAACATAAAGGTGGCGAATGGAACCTTCTGTTCCTCCGTGCATCCCAAGACATCGAATATCTTGGTAATTTGTTTGACCCATGTTTCCGCCATGATCGGATCCGCTTTCCCTTAAATTCGTGGTCCCAACTCTTTTGAAGCGCTTGCGTGATAACCCGTGAATTGCTATCATTTCCTCCCGTATTTTGAACACGAAGTCTCTAAATGCGATTTTGCATGAATCGCAAAAAGCTTCTAAACATCCCCTCGTTCATCATCTCGCTTTCGATTGGTGTTGTTCATAGGAGGAACATTGCCACTGTTGCACGTTCTCCTCGTTGGTAAAGACAGCATCTCCATGGTCTCATTTACTCCTTGTTAATATTCTCGGTCGACATTCTCAAATCTTGTCATAAAACAAGGGTTAATTAAGGAAATCAATATATCACATAATATCCCTATATCTTGACCAACTAACAAATAAGCTTAGGTAGGCCACACTAGCGGAAGGATTTACCTCTCTCCCCTCCTAGTTCTATTCCCGATCTCATGGAGATCATATCCCTAAGCTCGATACCAACTGTGACGCCCCAAAAAATAGGTATACATCACCCATTACGAGTTGTCAATACATGGTACGAAACAACTACAACTTTATTATTACAACAAGAAATCGTGAGTTTAAATACAAATATTATCTTCTAGACAATATTTATACTCAAATAAATCCTCATCACATTTATTGATACATTATTTTACAAAATGGTGAGGACTACTAAACAATCCTTTCTAAAACCTTCATTCCATACCCCGACTTGTACTCGCTTATATTCTCGCCTCCACGAGAAGATTGGAACAAAAGGAAAAGGGTGAGCTCAACTAGCTCGATAAAGAATATTATGACTAAGATAATATACAACAAATTATCGTTAGTCTTCAACAGGAAAAATTTAATAGAATCTGATAACAACAAGTTTCAGATCAATATTCATAGTTGAAATAATAATTCATAGAAGAGTTACGTAGAGAATGAAATCTACTATAATCTATGAATTTAACAGTCCATCATCAAAATTTTATCCTCAGAACATCAATCAATATTCATCTCAAATCAAACATTCATCTTTGCACTACTGAGCCAAAGATATTCATCATCGGTCATGTTCATCTTAACACTGTTCATCTTTGCACTACTGAAGCCAAAGATATTCATCGATTGATCATGTTCATTTAAACACACATTCATCTTTGCACTACAAAAGCCAAAGATATTCTTCAGAAATCATTCATCTTTGCACTACAGGCCAAAGATATTCAATAATATCATCATTTAAGACTGAGGATGATGAAAAATATTTTTAAAGAAACGAATCCGGTGAAACAAAATGACAAGGATTAAGGATTAATGATTCGTACTTTGTTTTATCCATGTCCAACAATACCTCAAAAATAATCATAGTGGTATAAAATTCAAGAATGATCAAAACATGGATACAATCAAAGCTAGTATCCGAATAGATATTTTGGACTAAAAGAAGACATTTTATTTTTCTATTGAATAGTATCAGATATCGTGAATAGTGTCAGTATACGTGAATAGTCCGAGTACACGTGAATAGTAATCTCAGACACCAAAAGATAGAAATTCCACAAAAACATCTTCACGCTTACATGAATAGTACTCGTGAATAGTAACTTCGTGAATAAGTAACTCGTGAATAGTAACTCATGAATAGTAACTCGTGAATAGTAACTCATGAATAGTAACCCGACATGAAAAAAGTTCCAAATTTGATAAAACTTCGGATCAATATTTCAAAGATAATGATATTGAAGAAATAATATCATTACAAAAAAAATAATATCCCTTACCTCAAAGAATCGAAGACTTGGAAGGAATGGTCGGAAGTGATCTTTGAATGAAACTTATCTTGAACAAAGAACTCTCAAAGTATCTAAATACTCACAAAATATGCTCAATAATATAGAGAGAAAGAGAGAAAACTTTGTTTTCGTGTGATTTTCAATTCTAACTTAGCCCTCATTTATAGGAAAATGTTAGCCGCAAGGCGACTTGACGACCAACACCGATGGCTTTACTCGCTACTATTGCCACCCACCACATTTGAAATAAAATTCAGCACATTTCTTCACCAACCACAAGTGGGGCCCACTCAATTCTAGAATTTTCCACCAAAATCAATTATAACCCTAATTTCCGAATCGAGACACCTCTTAAAATTCATAACAAATCATTCGTGCATTTTAACGGTTCAAAATTTGTGGACATATACTCAACTTATGTATGTATAACATACCCAAAAATTACCACAATCTAAGCATTGGGATTAAAAATTATAACCCCATAATATATCTCAAAACCCCGATTAAATTTTTTAATACCTCCAATCGATAAAATACCGATAAAACACCTCAACATTAACTTCTTCATTTATAACCACATAAATAAATCCATCATTTATATCCACATAAAATAAATATTTCTTTATCATATGAATCAATAATTAATTATTCACAAATAATATTACGAATCACAATTATGACAACCGGTAGTTCCTGAGGAAAAGGGGCTTTTCGATAAGGATTTTCTCCTTCTTGGCGCAATTAGGTGACCAAACCTCTCCTCGATGTAACTTTCTAGACATTGCCAATAATGCTATCTAATAATATTATTCAAATAATATGAATTATTGATCCGATAATGGAGATAATGTGCAGTGACAATTATTGAATGTTAATAATATAAAATATCAACGCAAAGCAATTATTGAATCAATAAAATAAAATATTGAGCAAGAATTCATCGTGTGAAAATTATTGAGAGTAGTGCCTTCTTCACGTAAGGATCAATAATTCAACAATTACGTGTAATCACAGCGTGTCTTTCTTCACGGCAACCACGCCAGACATGTATTTTCACCACGGGTATTCCAACGATCTTAATCTTCAGAATAACTACTCTGCCGATTATTTTTAACCAACTTATATTTGTCCTTTTCTTCATCCAATCGCTCACAGTTATGGGGCCCACACACGTCGCTACCACGCATACGAATATTCCCCGAATAAAGATTGAATATTCCACGACCAAATGATATTCCCAAACAAAATGAATATTTTATAACCACTTGCTTATTTTGAAATATTTACGTATTTAACCCTTAACTATCCACATTAATCAAATCAACCCTTACTATTTCAAAATAATAAATAAAGGAAATTCCTTTTTATTTAAAAAAATTTCGGGGTCTTACATACAACACCCATTCTGAGTCGCCAAATACATGGTACAGAAAGCAAACTACAACTTCAATAATACAATTGTCGTGCAAAATACGACAACACATACTGTGAGTTTAAATGTAAATATTGTCTTCTAGACAATATCCACACTCAAATAAGTCCTCATTACAATTATTCAAACACTATTTTACAAAAATAGTGAGGACTGCTAAAACATCTTTCTAGAACCATCACTCCATACCCCAACTCGATCCTGCTATGTTCTCACCTCCTGAGAAGAAAAATGGAACAAAAAGGAAAAGGGTGAGCTTAACTAGCCCAGTAAAGAATATTATGACTAATATAATATACAACAAATTATCATTAGTCTTCAACAGGGAAAAATATGATAAAATATAATAGACAACAAGTTTTAGATCAACAACTGCAGCGAAACATCAATCCATTAGAAGAGTCACGTAGAGAATGAATTCTACTATCTTCTAAGATTTAAAGGTCCATCATCAATATTTTATCCCTGTAACAACAATCAATATACATCTTTAATCAAATATTCATCTTTGCACTACAGGCCAAAGATATTCATTTGTATCACCAGTTGGTCATGTTCATCTCAACACCTGTTCATTTTTGCACTACGAGCCAAAGATATTCATCAGTTAATCATTCATCTTTGCACTACAGGCCAAAGATATTCAGTAATATCATCATTTAGGACTAAGGATGATGAAAAATATTTTAAAGAAAACGAATCCAGTGAGACAGAAGGACAAATATTAGGGATTAATTTAACAGGTTATCCAAGATCAATAATACTCCATAATAACCAATTTTGAAGCAGGATTCAAAATAAAGATCAAAACATGGATATAATCAAAGATAGTAACCATAATAGACATCTTGGACAAAAAGGAGAAAATTTTATTTTTTGGTGAATAGTGCCGTATTCGTGAATAGTGTCATATACGTGAATAGTGCCGTATACGTGAATAGTAACCCCAACACAAAAAGTTCCAAATTTGATTAAAAAGTTCACCAATATTTCGGCATAATGATATTGAAGAAAATAATATCATTTAAGAAGAAAATAACATTCCTTACCTCAAAGAAACAGTACTTCGGAATGAAAGGTCGGAAGTGATGCTGAATGAAACTTGTACTGAACAACAACTCTCAAAGTATCTAAATACTCACAAAATACGCTTGATAATATAGAGAGAGAAAGAGAGAAAACTTATATTTCTGGTGTGATTTTCAATTCTAACTTAGCCCTCTATTTATAGGAAAATGTTAGCACAATCAAAGCAGACTTCGACTGCCACCGATGGCTTTACTCGCTACTATTGCCACCCACCACATTTGAAATAAAATTCAGCACATTTCTTCACCAACCACAAGTGGGGCCCACTCAATTCTAGAATTTTCCACCAAAATCATTTATAAACCTAATTTAGAATCGGTCACCTCTTAAAATTCATAACAAATCATACGCTCATTTTAACGGTTCAAAATTTGTGGACATATACTCAACTTATATATGTATAACATATCCAAAAATCACAACGATCCAACTATTGGATTAAAATTATAACTCACATAATATATCGTAAAAATACTAATTTGATTTTTAATACCTCCATTCCGATAAAAATACTGATAAAACACCTCAACATTAATTCCTTCAATTATAACCACATAAAATAAATAAATCCATCATTTATATCCGCATCAAATAAATATTTCCTTATCAATAATTAATTATTCACAAATAATATTACAGAATCACAATAATGACAACCAGGCAGTTCCTGGAAAGAGGGGGCTTTCCAATAAGGATTTCTCTCATCTGGGCGCGCAATTAGGTGACCAAACTCTCCTCGATGTAACTTTCTAGACATTGTCAATAATGCTATCTAATAATATTATTCAAATAATATGAATTATTGATCCGATAATGGGAAATCTTGTGTAGTGATAATTATTGAAACAACAAAATATAAAATATCAACGCAAAGAATTATTGAATCAATAAAATAAAATATTGAACAAGAACTCATCGTAGCAATTATTGAGTAGTGTCTTCTTACGTACGAATCAATAATTCAACAATACTGTGCAATACCGTGTGCTACTGTGCCACCACGCATATTACTGTATTTTAACCACCAGGTAACCCAACAATGTTAACGGCAACAATTACGCCGTTATTTATAAAAACTCAAACTTTGTCGCTTTTATTTATCAAGCGGTTATTACATTATGAGGCCCACGAATGGTTTTACGGCAGGTCGTGCATTTAATATTCCCCGACAACAAGAATATTCCACGACCAAACGAATATTCCCCGACAACAATGAATATTTTATAACCACTTGCTTATTTTGCAAAATTTGCACATTTCACCCATAACCAAAATATTATATCAAATTAAATTCTTATTATTCACAATAATAAGTAGAGGAAATTCGATTTTATTAAAAAAAATTGGTGTCTTACACTCAGATTGAGATACACTAGGTCCCTCATGTTTTTTTTTAAATGTAAACAAGAATCATACAGGGTACTAACTGGATTAACATTATAATGTCCAAATCTCTTAAGTATTTTCTCCACATAATGATCTTGAGAAATCATATACCCATTATAAACTTTTCTTAAATTAATTTCGAGAATAACATTTGCTTCTCCCAAGTCTTTCATATCAAATTTAGTGGATAACATGTTTTTAGTCTCATATATAACATTAATATCGGGGCCAAAAATAAGCAAGTCATCCACATAAAGACATACAATAACACCACAATTCTCATTATTAAATTTGGTATATATACATCTCTCTCCATCATTTATTATATATCCATTAGAAGTCATCACACTGTCAAATGTATCATTCCATTGTTTAGGAGCTTGTTTAAGACCATATAAAGATTTAACTAATTTACAAACTTTATGCTCATTGCCTAAGGAAATAAATCCCTCAGGTTGGTCCATATAAATCTCCTCTTCTAAATCTCCATTAAGAAATGCAGTTTTAATATCTATTTGATGAATTATTAAATTTTTAATAGTGGTTAGAGCAATTAAAACTCTAATGGATGATGTTCTTGCAACCGGTGAATATGTCTCAAAAAAGTATAGGTCTTGCTTTTTTTTATAACCTTTAGCAACAAGCCTAGTCTTAAAATTTATCAATTGATCCGTCAGGTTTTAATTTCCTTTTAAAAATCCATTTACAACCAATAGTTTTAGAACCAGGAGGAAGGTCTACCAATTTCCAAGTGTGCATATTTATGGCTTCTCTCCAAAAAAGAGCATTGGGAGAAGAAACTGCATCTTTAAAGGTTAATGGGTCATTATCTAACAAGAACGTAAAAAAATCATCTCCCATATTAGTGGGTTTTCTAGTACGCTTACTTCTCCTTGGTTCAATTTCAGATTCCTCAATTGGAACTATATAAGAGCTCGTCGGAAGCTCTACTACTGGTCGATCCACTTTAGATTTCAAAAGAAAAATATTTTCAAAGAAATCAACATTTTTTGACTCAATGATTGTATTATGATCTAATACATCACTTTTCAAAACAAGAAATCTATAAGCAACACTATGTTCAACATAACCAATAAACAAATAATCAGCAGTTTTGGAACAATTTTTTTTTCTTTTTTTTAGGGTCGGGTAACATTACCTTAGCAAGACACCCCCACACTTTAAGGTATTTAAAGTTAGGTAAATGATTTCAACGCTCATAAGGTGTTTTTTCAGTTTTCTTATAAATGATTCTATTTTGCAGGTGACAAGCAGAAAGAAGAGCTTCCCCCCACAAATTTGGTGGAACCCCAGAACTTACTAACATAGCATTCATCGTTTCTTTTAGTGTTCTATTCTTTCTTTTAGCAACCCCATTAGATTCTGGAGAATAGGGATGGGTTACCTCATGTATAATTCCTTGTTCTTCGCAATATTTACTAAGAGGTCTAGAGTCATACTCTCCACCTCTATCGGACCTGAGTCTTTTAATCTTCTTTTCTAATTTATTTTCAACTTTGGCCTTATAAATTAAAAATTTATCTTCAGTTTCATTTTTATTTCTGAGAAGGTAAACTTTAGTATATCTAGAATAATCATCTATCACATAATAATTTTTCCCACCCTTAGAAGTATTTCTAGACATATGACCTAAGTCTGAATGAATTAAACTGAGAGGTTCAGATTCTCTAACTAGTACTGGTTTATATGTCTTTTTAGTTGTTTTGGCTTCTACACACACTTGACATTTCTTGGTATTTGAAATTTTAACATCTTTTAAAATTCCCAAAATTTTCATCATTTTTATATAAGAATAATTCACATGGCCTAATCTAGCATGCCAAATATCATCACATTCAACCAAGTAAGCATAACAGAATCCATAATTTCTATTTAAGATTGTTGGTTAAACACGAATAAAATATAGGATTCAATTATCAAATAAAAGAATGGCAAAAATTTGACTTATCGATTTAAAGCGAATTATGTTGAGCAGAGGCGTGCAGTGCATTGTCCTTAAGTAGAAATTTCGCCCCTCAGAGAACTTTTCTCGGTGCTAAGGTCACTGACGAAATACTACTTCAGGATTCAATGGCTCTTCACCCAACTAATCAGCACTTGAAATAGTTGAATAACACAGGAACAACTTCTAATTTTCTCTTTACTCGAACTCAAAAATAAACTTTTTATATGTAATAAAATATATACGGAACTCACTATTTATATATATAATACTAGAAGTAAAAGCACGTATTATTATGATGTGATTTCCCTCCTCATACCCGTGACTCCTTTCTTTTCCTCATTCACTCCTCTTCCCGTGACCCCCCCTCCTCTCATTGCCTATATAAGGATTGATCCTGAAGGAAAAATAGATAAGAATTCTCTGAAGAATTTCTCTCTCTTTTCTCTTGCATATTTTCTCTAAATTTATGCAGCAATTATAAGAGTATCTTTATACACTTTGCTATAGTTTTATAACACGTTATCAGCACGAAGCTCTAACCAACTGAGATGGTAAAATTAAATTCTTGCAATTTATTATTATACTACCGGTTTGGCTATGCCACCAATAATATAATGTTATTCTTACAATTGGTATGGCTTTGCCGCCTATTATATTCTTTAACTGTCAAGTTATAGTTATGTTTTTATTTTCCATTTTAAATTATGTTATTTACAGAGGTACCATCTATCCTTGTTGATCTTACAAGACTTGGTGGGAACCTTTTTGCCATTAAATCCTTATTTACAATGGTATCATCTACAAGACTTGGTGGGAACTTTTTACCACTTATTAAATTGTGGGAATAACCTGTATATGCGAAATACCGCATATATGGTGAAATTCTTCTATTTTCCATTCTTTATTATTCTGTTGGAATATACTGTCTGTGCGAATTACGCATGACCTGGTTCCATTCTTTATTATTTTGTTGGAATATCCTGTCTGTGCGGATTAGGCATGACTTGGTTCCATTCTTTATTATTCTGTTGGAATATTCTTTCTGTGCGGATTACGCATGACCTAGTTCCATTCTTTATTATTCTATTGGGAATAACCTGTCTACGTGGACTACCGTATGCATGGTGAAATTCTTCTGTTATTCCATTATTTATTATTCTGTTGGAATAACCTGTCTATGCGAACTACCGCATGCCAGGTGAAGATCCATTTGCATTATGCTAATAACATAAATATAAGAATATTTATATTTGCATTTTATCACCACTTGAGGTCGTGATTTAGTTTATTTTTCTATATCATACATGCAATTATTTATTGTTTTAATAAATAATAATTGTGTTTTAACCAGAATAGATGGCAAACTTGGCAAAAATAGATTTTTCTATTTTGAAAATCTCTGGAGATAACTATTTGGCTTGGGCACTTGATGCAGAATTGCACCTTAGTGCAAATGAGTTAGAAAAGACCATGGAAATCAGGAAATACAGCTACTTCGACACAAAATGCAAAAGTCATAATTTTTCTTCGTCACCATATTGATGAAGGATTAAAGACTGAGTATTTAATACCAAAGATCCTTGTCTTTATGGACACAATTGAAGGAAAGATTTGACCACCAAAAATTGGTTGTTTCTCCTAATGCCAAATTTGAGTGGCTTAATTTAAGGCTACAAGATTACAAATCAATTACGGAATATAGTTCAAATGTTTATAGAATAACCTCTACTTTGGCTTTGTGCTGAGATCCAGTTTCTGAAACCCAAATGTTAGAGAAAACACTCTCAAGTTTTCATCCAACCAACATGATTCTGTCACAAAAATATAGACAGAGTAAGTTCACAAAATTCAGTGACATGTTGTCTATCCTCCTTGTTGTAGAAAAGAATAATGAATTGTTATTGAAAAACCATCAAGTACGGCCAATGGGTGTTACCCCATTGCCAGATATTAACAGCACGTCATTCCATCAGAATAAATGTGACAAGAGATGGTCATATAATAAGAAGTCTTGGGGACGAAAGAATAAACGAGGCCATCATAACAACAAATTCCAGAACCATGACAATTCAAGCCACCAGAAGTGGCAAGTGTCTGGGTCGGGTAAAAATAAAGAAAATGCAACACAGATGAAGAACAAACCAGATGTTTGTTTTAGGTGTGGGCTGAATGGGCATTGGTCGCGAACCTGTCGTACACCGAGGCATCTAGTTAATTTATTCCAGGAGTCTTAAAAGAACAAAGTAATGGAGGCAGAAACAAACTTTTTTAATCATCAATTGAATATTGTTGATGTTCCACCAATGACCAACATTGAGGAAAAGGTTGTTGATATTACTGAACCTTCTGAAAGTATCTTTTGGGATATCGTTTAATTTCTTGTTTTAATTAAACACCCTGCATGTATAATATTATTAGTTTTCATTCTATATGTGGTATGTGTTTCTCATGAATAAAATTATATTTGAAATGTAACTTTTCTTATTTATGTTTTTATATGTGTCAGACCATTTTTAATGGATATGGAGGATATATGTTTAGCAGACAGTGCAATAACTCATACAATCCTTGAAATGAGAAATATTTTCACTGTTGATCAAAGCTAAGGAAATGTAGGAACTATCTCTGGCACATCAAATTTAATCGAGGGATTTGGAAAAGCTAGTTTCTTGCTACCAAATGAGACACAAGTTTTTATCAAAGATGCTCTATATTCTAGTAAATCAAGAAGAATTTTTCTTAGTTTTAAAGATATTCGACTAAATGGTTTTCATATTGAAACAACTAATGAAAATTATAATGAATATCTTCTCATCACTTCTACTTTTTTTTGGAAAAAAGAATATCCTAGAAAAACTTCATTCAAATTCTTCTGGATTATATACTATGAAAATTAGAGCAATTGAGTCTCATAATGTTATAATTCCAAAAATCATAGATCCCAAATCCTTTATGCTTTGGCATGAAAGACTCAATATCATCCAGTACTTCTATGATGCATCGTATTATTGAAAATTCTACTGGTCATCCTCTCAAAGATAAGAAGGTTTTTCCTAGTAGTGAATTTCCTTGTGCTGCGTGTTCTCGAGGAAAATTAATTATTCGACCATCACCAGTAAAAGTTTATAAAGAAGCCCCAAAATTCCTAGAGAGAATTCAAGGAGACATTTGAGGACCTATTCAACCATTATCTGGCCCATTTCAATATTTCATGGTTTTAATAGATGCTTCAACTAGATGGTCTCATGTTTGTCTTCTCTCTTCTCAAAATTTTGCCTTCTCAAAACTTCTTGCTCAAATAATCAAGTTACGGGCTCAGTTCCCGGATCATCTAATCAAGTCAATTCGATTTGATAATGCAGCTGAATTTTCATTAATGACTTTTAATGATTTTTGTATAACTATTGGAATCTCTATTGAGCATTCTGTTCCTCATATTCATACACAAAATGGTTTAGCTGAATCTTTAATAAAAAGACTTCAACTAATTGCATGACCATTAATGTTAAGGGCTAACTTACCTACCTCAATTTGGGGTCATGCAAATCTTCATACTGCAGCCATTATTCGAGTAAGACCAACAGCTCTTCATAAATTCTCTCCTCTACAGGTAGTTCTTGGACAGATACCCAGCATATCACACTTTCGAGTTTTTGAAAGTGCAATATATGTTCCAATTGCACCTCCACAAAGAATTAATATGGGAGCCCAACGAAGAATAGGTATTTATGTTGGTTTTGATTCTCCTTCTATTATCAGATATCTTGAGACTTTAACTAGAGATGTTTTTACTGCACATTATGTAGATTGTCATTTTGATGAAACTGTATTTCCTCCATTAGGATGAGATAAAGATTTAAATAAAAAACCCTCTGAAATATCATGGAATGCATCAGATTTAAATTCACTTGATCCTCGTACAAGACAATGTGAAATTGAAGTTCAAAAAATTATTCATTTACAAAATATTGCAAATCAAATGCCAGATGCATTTAATGATGCTAGAAAAGTGATAAAGTCACATACACCTGCAGTGAATACTCCAGCAAGGATAGAAATACCTATTAAAAAATTAATTCCTGGAGAATTGACGAATAAGGTAATAGAAGAATCTAAACCACGCCAGAAGCGTGGATGACCGATTGGTGCAAAAGACACTATACCACGAAAATCAAAAGCAAATAAGAGAATCCCAGAAGGAATACTCACTCTAGAAGTAACACTTATTCCAAGAGTGGGAATAGCCCCAGTAGAGGTTCAAAATCTCAGTGAAGGGATAAGAGATGAACACCAAGAGATCTCAATAAATTATGTACATGATGAGAAAATATGGGATCGAAGAAAAGTCATGATTAATGATATATTTGCTTTTTCTATAGCATCAGATATTACTTTGATTCCTGACATGGATCCTGAACCACAAAACGTGGAAGAATGTCGGAAAAGAAAAGATTGGCCAAAATGGAAAGATGTTATTCAAACTGAGCTACAATCTCTGTTGAAAAGAGAAGTATTTGGACCAGTAGTCCAAACACCACTGTGACGCCCCCAAAATAGGTATACATCACCCATCTTGAGTCGCCAAATACATGGTACAAAATATAAATACAAACTTAATTATACAAACATCATGTAATATACGACAAAACATATACTATGAGTTTTAATACAAATATTGTCATCTAGACAATATCCACACTCAATGGAGTCCTCATTACATTTATTATCACACTATTTAACAGAATAGTGAGGACTACTAATGCTATCATCTGGACCGTCACTCCAGTTTCCGACTCGTCCCAAATTTATATTTTCATTTTTCAAGAGAACGTTGAAAGAAAGGGTGAGCTCAACTAGCCCAAGAAGAAATATTATGACTAAGATAATGCAGAATAAATTATCATTAGTCTTCAACAATGTTAAACTAATAAAATACAATAGACATCAAGTTTAACTGCAGCGGAATAAGTAATCCATTAAAAGAGTCAAGTAGAGCATGATATCTACTATCTTCTATATTTTAAAATGTTTTCATCAATTTTTATCGCTGAGACTCAGCATAATAAATAAACCACATCATCGAATCATCCCTGCACTACGGGCCAAGGATATTCATTAAATCATCAATGGTCATGACTATATGATAAGTAGGTTTTATACTTACTTATCCGGCATCTATTACTTGAATTATTTGCTTAATTTCGTGTTTCTTAGTTACTTTTCATGAATTTTGTTTCCATTTTGTAGATTATATGCTTGGAAGCGGAGTGAGCGACTATTGGTATACAATTTGCAAGGAAAAGCAATTCCGAATATAGTTCGGGTTTTCATGATCATTTGATGTGCATTTCATGTTTGTGGCGTGGAACTTGGATTATGTTGAGAAACTCTTTCTTGGCATTCCGAAACGTCTTGCATCATTCTAATTAGAAGTTCGGACGCGATAGTATGGCCTTCTTACAACAAAGACTAAGTTAAGAGTTGTTTTGGTTATCATTACACAGCAGCAGCTGCTTCCAATGAAATTTATACCTTTATCCGTTTGTTATTTCTGAAAGCTCGAAGAATTAAAGTTGTAGATCTCAACGATAGCTTCGATTTGATAGGTTGCGGGCCCCGTAACTCCTCCTGGTTTAAAAGTTATGGCAGTTTTAACAGAAGAGGTTCCAGTAGGAAAAATGATTGGCAGATTGGGGGCAAGCCGGGGATTGTCCTTTTGTGCCTTAGGATCCAGGCGGGGCTTGGGGTCTGGGCAGCAATATCAGAAGGGGAGCAAGCCGGGGTTGGCTTGTACAAAGGGAAATAGCAAGCTGGGGCTTGCTTACTCGAATTTGAAGTCTCCTAGTTGGTTTCTAGTGCTACAAGTGTGGAGTTTTAGTGATGGTGATGACTTGGGACTCGTTTTGGCATGGAATTTTAATTAAAATACATATTGAAGGATATAATTAACAACAAACACTGAGATTAAGAGAGACACAAGGCAATTTACAAAGATTAATTTCAGTTTTTCTAAGCAAGCGTTGGAGGAGTATTTCAAGGAGATTTTAGAGACGATTGCGATTCTAGGCTACGCGAAGGGTGTTTTTTCAACATTCTTCATCTTAGACTATTATTTGTAATTGAAAGAATGATTTCCATGATTTATTCAGTGTTTATTTCATTTATTATGAACTAATTCACTTTTTTAGGCTTATGATGGATCTTTGAGTGAATCTATGGTTTTGTAAACTTTGATTTCCAATTTAATAAGCTATTTCCAGTTTATCTATATTAATTTGAGCTTGAATCTATGAATTGCCTGATCAACAATTCTTTGTGGAGTTGGATGGAATCGAGAGATGATATTCAAATCTAGACCTAGTTGATGTAACATGTGTTCAGGATTTTTTAATAGCTTAAACTTGATGAGTGTTAAGGTAGAGATATGTTTGACACCGCATGTAATCGGATAGAGAACTTATTCTTCAACCTTCTTCAATTGTAATAAACATAAAGATATAATGAGTTAGTTGCTTAAGGTGTTTAACGGATTTCTATCTTAATTGTGGATTGACGTTAATACGATATTAGTGCATTGAGAGGTGGTTAATAGTACGTTTGTATTCTTGATTAATAAACTGGGATAGTGAATTGAATTGGAATAAAAGTGTTAAAATCAGAGTGAAGCTTAGGGTGAAATCATAAGTCTAATTCTCCATTAATTGTTTGAAATTCCAGATTTTGATATTTGTGATTGTTTTATGATAGTTTAATTACTTTATAATTTAGAATAATTATTTTTAATCATTGAATTGGATAGTTTAATAAAATTAGGATTAATAGGAAATTGATAATTGTGAAGTTAAGTTTCTTATTAAATTGTCTATGTGGAAACGATACTCTACTTATCACTTTATTACTTGTGGACCACGTATACTTGCGTGTTGTGCATATATAGATTTTACCCAACAAGTTTTTGGCGCCGTTGCCGGGGACTATTTAGTATAATTCTTAATAGTTTTACAATATCAGTTTAATTAATCCAGTTTTACTTAGACATTTTTATTTTTGGTATTGTTTCTTCTATTTCAGGTGAGGAAGCAGTTTATGCAAAAGGTTTTAGAGATTGAATAAGTGGATCAAGGAAACGAGGCAAGAATTCGAAACATCTGAAAAGGAAGAGGTAACAGTAATGGCAGCCGAAGATCGAAAAGCATTAAGGGATTTCGCAACACCCAAGGTGAATGAACTGTAGTCAAGCATCACTAGGCCAGCAATAGCAGCATATACATTCGAAACTAAGCCTGGGATGATACAAATGATTCAGAATTCAGTTCAGTTTTGGGGATTTGCAAATGACGATCCGAACGAGCATCTAGTCAGCTTTCTAGAAATGTGCGACACTTTTAGGTTTAATGGGGTTTCGGATGATGCGGTGAGACTTCGATTGTTCCCATTCTCTTTACGGGACAAGGCGAAGAGTTGGTTGCATTCTCTACCGTCCTGTTCGATAACAACATGGGAGGATTTAGCTTAGAAATTCCTCGTAAAATTCTTTCCACCGGTGAAAACTGCGAAGATGAGGAACGAGATTACGATGTTTGAACATCAACATGGGGAGTCATTATATGAGGCTTGCGAAAGATACAAAGAACTGCTCAGAAAATGCCCACATTATGGATTGCCCCAGTGGCTACAAATGAACACCTTTTACAATGGACTACATGGGAATCTCAGGAAAAGTATTGATGCAGCGTCGGGCGGAGCATTCATGGCTAAGAGTTACGAGGAAGCATACGAGTTGATTGAAACCATGGCGGCTAATAACTACTAGTGGCCCACAGCAAGAATGACACAGGCGAAGGCAGCTGGGGTGTTAGAAGTAGATAGTATGACAGCGATGCAAGCACAGATATCTTCACTTTCAAAGATGTTGGAGTCGGTGAAAGCAGCACAAACACAACAAGTAAAACAAACATAGCAAGTACATCAAATAGCAATAATATGCGAGTTGTGCGTGGGAGAGCACCCAACGGAGCAATGCGCGATTAATCCACCAGTTGTGCAGTTCATCGGCAATTACAATAGAATTCCGCAAAATACGTATCAGAACACATACAATCAAGGAAATAGGAATCATCCGAATTTCTCATGGAGCAACAACCAGCAAAATCAAGCTTCACGACAATCATATCCACTAAGATTTCAGAACCAGCAACAACTAGCTCAATATTAAGAAAGGAAATCTGATCTGGAGGAAATGTTGGCACCGAGTTGGCTATAAAAGATCATGCCATGAATATGAAATCACAAGATAGGGCGATTAAGAATCTAGAGAATCAGATAGGTTAAATGGCGTTGACATTAAATAATAGACCACAAGGGACATTACCAAGTGACACCGAGAGAAATCTTAAGGGTAATCATGAATAGTGTCAAGCAATCACATTGCGGAGTAGGAAACAGCTTAAGGGTATTAACGCAGAAAATTTAGTGACTCCGGATGAAAAAGTTGATGATAGCAGAAAAATTGAAGTAAGCAAGGGTGAGGATAAACAGAGTGAGGAAACAAGTATGAACAATAAGCCAATTGTTTATCCACCACCACCATTTCAACAAAGGGTCCAAAAACAAAAATTAGACAAATAATTTTCAAAATTTTTGGAAATTTTCAAGAAACTTCAAATCAACATACCATTTGCAGAGGCCCTAGAACAAATGCCGAGCTATGCAAAATTTATGAAAGGGATTCTATCAAGGAAAAAGAAATGGAAAGATTTTGAGACCGTGACACTAACAAATGAGTGTAGTGCGGTATTACAACAAAAATTACCACCAAAACTCAAGGATCCGGGGAGCTTTACTATTCCATGCACAATTGGAGATATGCATTTCAACAAGTGTTTATGTGATTTGGGGGCGAGTGTAAACCTTATGCCATTGTCAGTATACTTAGAATTGGGTTTTCCTGCACCAAGGCCTACGAACATCACATTATAGTTGGCAGATAGGTCAGTCACATATCTGAGAGGTATAGTTGAGGACATTCTTGTGAAAGTGGATAAGTTTATATTCCCCACGGACTTTATCATTCTGGATTTTGAGGAGGACAAGAACATCCCAATTATCCTAGGGAGACCATTTTTGGCTACGGGCAGGACACTCATAGACGTACAAAAGGGAGAACTCACTATGAGGGTCCAAGATCAAGAAGTAAAATTCAATATATTTAAGGCCATGAAATTTCCCAAGGATGAGGAAGAATGTTTTCGAATGGATTTAATTGAGCAAATCATCGGTGAAGATATGAGCAAGGGTTTGGTTTACGATCCGTTAGAAACAATGTTATTGGGGGATGAAGAGGTCGATGATCCAGAATTGGTGGAGTACTTACAAATACTAGACTCATTGCCACGAGTTTCCAGATTTAGAACCTTTGTTGAACCATTGCCTGCGCGAGGAAGTAGCCGCATAAAAACTGAAACCATCATTGGAAGAGCCACCAAAGCTAGAATTTAAGCCACTCCCTAAACACCTCAGGTATGCTTATTTAGGCAATTTAAATTCTTTACCTGTTATTATTTCTACTGCACTTAATGAATTTCAGGAAAAAAAGCTGCTGAGGGTGCTTAGGGAATACAAATCAGCGATCGGGTGGACAATTGCAGATATAAAGGGAATCAGCCCTTCATTTTGCATGCACAAGATCTTAATGGAAGATGAGCAAAACCGACGGTGGAGCAACAACGGCGACTTAACCCGATTATGAAGGAAGTTGTGAAGAAAGAAATCTTGAAGTGGTTAGATGCCGACATCATCTACCCGATTTCCGACAGCAAATTTGTGAGTCCAGTGTAATGCGTGCCGAAAAAAGGAGGAATGAAAGTGATGCAGAACGATAACAATGAGTTGATTCCAACAAGGACAGTGACTGACTGGAGGGTTTGTATGGACTACAAAAAATTGAATAAAGCAACCCGTAAAGATCACTTCCCTCTACCTTTTATCGATCAAATGTTGGATAGATTGGCGGGGCATGTGTATTATTGCTTATTGGATGGATACTAGGGCTACAATCAAATTGTTATCGCTCCTGAGGATCAAGAGAAGATTACATTTACATGCCCATATGGTACGTTCGCATTCAAGAGGATGTCATTCGGATTGTGTAATGCACCTGCTACTTTCCAGCGGTGCATGATGGCCATCTTCTTAGATATGGTGGAAAAGAATGTGGAAGTCTTCATGGACGATTTCTCATGTATGGAGATAATTTTGATGATGTAGGTCCGAAAATTTGGTAATGGTCTTACAAAGATGCACCGACACAAATTTGGTCCTTAATTGGGAAAAATGCCACTTTATGGTGGAAGAAGGTATAATCTTGGGACACAAAGTCTTGGCGTAAGGATTGGAGGTCGATAAAGCAAAGTTGGAAACAATTGAGAAGTTTCCTCTACCAAGTTCAGTTAAAGGAATTAGAAGCTTTCTAGGACATGCTGGATTCTATAGGAGATTCATAAAAGATTTCTCTAAAATGGCAAAACCCTTGTGCAGTCTTCTAGAGAAGGATTCGGTATTCAACTTTGATGAGGAGTGTAAGTTAGCCTTCGAGTTGTTAAAGAAAAAGCTGACTACAGCTCCCGTGATCGTCGCTCCGGATTGGAATATGTCGTTTGAACTAATGTGATGCTGTTGATTATGCAATAATGCATTTTGGGTCAACACCGAGACAAGATATTTCATGCTATCTACTATGCAAGTAAAACACTCATAGAGACTCAATTGAACTACACAACTACAGAAAAAGAATTACTTGTAGTAGTGTACGCATTTGATAAATTCTGGGCCTATTTGATCGGAACAAAGGTGATAGTTTACACGGATCATGCGGCTATTCGGTATTTGATAGCGAAAAAGGATGCTAAGCCATGCCTTATCTGGTGGATTCTCCAACTGCAAGAGTTTGATCTAGAAATAAAAGATAGAAAGGGGACGAAGAATCAGGTAGTCGATCACTTGTCTAGGCTGGAAAACCAGGGGAGATTGAAAGGGGACAAATGTGAAATCAATGAATCATTCCCGGATGAACAACTGTTTGGAATAAATGCAGAATTTCATTGGTATGCGGACTATGCGAATTATCTTGTGAGCAACGTAATTCCACCTGATCTCACAAGATAACAGAAAAAGAAGTTTCTGCATGACGTGAAATGGTACATGTGGGATGACCCTTACTTGTTCAAATAGTGCACCGATAAGATGATTAGAAGATGTGTGCCTTACAATGAAGTAAAGAACATTCTGCATGAGTGTCACTCATCTGCAAATGGCGGACATTATAGGAGTGAGAGGACAACAGCGAAGGTGTTACAATCTGGGTTTTATTGGCCTACACTATTCAAAGACACCCACCATTTTGTTAAAACATGTGATAGATGTCAAAGGGTGGGCAAAGTTTCAAAACGGAATGAGATGCCTCTACAAACGATTCTTGAAGTTGAAATTTTTGATGTATGGGGCATTAATTTCATGGGGCCATTCTCGTCGTCTCTGAATAATCAGTATATTCTACTTGCAGTGGACTACGTATCAAAATGGGTTGAAGCTGCAACATTACCAACAAACGATGCCAAGGTGGTCCTCAAATTCCTACAAAAGAATATTTTCACAAGGTTTGGCACGCAAAGAACAATTATCAGTGACGAAGGTAGTCACTTTTGCAACAAGTCATTCACAACTCTATTGGCAAAGTATGGGGTCAACCATAAGGTCGCTACAGCATATCATCCCCAAACCAGTGGACAAGCTGAGGTTTCGAATAGGGAAGTCAAGAGAATCTTAGAAAAAGTGGTGAATCCGAATCGAAAGGATTGGTCGCTCAAGTTGGATGACGCATTATGGGCCTACCGGACTGCTTATAAAACACCGATCGGGATGTCACCATATCAACCATCAGACGGAAAGCTTGTCACCCACCTACGAAAGTTATAAGACAAGTGTAAGACCAAATTTTTTTAAATAAAAAGGAATTTCCTTTATTTATTATTTTGAAATAGTAAGGGTTGATTTGATTAATGTGGATAGTTAAGGGTTAAATCAGTAAATATTTCAAAATAAGCAAGTGGTTATAAAATATTCATTTTTGTTCGGGAATATTCGTTTGGTCGTGGAATATTAAGATCGCTTCGGGGGAATATTCGCATTTATGACGTTAAAATGACCATGTGTGTGGGCCCCATAACTGAAAGCGATTGGATGAAGAAAACGACAAATATAAGTTGGTTAAAAATAATCTGGCGTAGTTGTTACCAGTTAAGATTGTTGGAATACCCGGTGGTGAAAATACAAGAATACGCTGGCGTGGTTAAAGAGTACATACCGGTTGCATGTAATTGTTGAATTATTGATCCTTACGTAGAAGGCACTACTCAATAATTTTCACACGTGAATTTACTGCTCAATATTTTATTTTATTGATTCAATAATCTGCGTTGATATTTTATATTATTCATTGCTCAATAATTGTCACCGCACATTATCTCCATTATCGATCAATAATTCATATTATTTGAATAATATTATTAGATAGCATTATTGGCAATGTCTAGAAAGTTCATCAAGGAGAGGTTTGGTCACCTAATCATGCGCCAAGAAGGAGAAATCCTTATCTGAAGCCCCTCTTTCCTGAGAACTACTGGTTGTCATAATTGTGATTCGTAATATTATTTGTGAATAATTAATTATTGATTCATATGATAAAGAAATATTTATTTTATGTGGATATAAATGATGGATTTATTTATGTGGTTATAAATGAAGAAGTTAATGTTGAGGTGTTTTATCAAGATTTTATCGATCGAGGTATTAAAAAAATTTAATCGGGGTTTGAGATATATTGCGGGGTTATAATTTTTAATCCCACCGTTGGATTGTGGTAATTTTTGGGTATGTTATACATACATAAGTTGAGTATATGTCCACAAATTTTGAACCGTTAAAATGCACGAATGATTTGTTATGAATTTTAAGAGGTGTCTCGATTAGGAAATTAGGGTTATAATTGATTTTGGTGGAAAATTCTAGAATTGAGTGGGCCCCACTTGTGGTTGGTGAAGAAATGTGCTGAATTTTATTTCAAATGTGGTGGGTGGCAATAGTAGCGTGTAAAGCCAGCCGTGTAAAAGAGTCAAGTCTGCTTTCAACTGCGGCTAACATTTTCCTATAAATAGAGGCTAAGTTAGAATTGAAAATCACACCGTAAACAAAGTTTTTCTCTCTCTCTCTATATTATTGAGCATATTTTGTGAGTATTTAGATACTTTGAGAGTTCTTTGTTCAAATTACAAGTTTCATTCAAAGATCACTTCCGACCTTTCCTTAGAAAGTAATCGATTCTTTGAGGTAAGGGATATTATTTTTTTGTAATGATATTATTTCTTCAATATCATTATCTTTGAAATATCGATCTGAAGTTTTATCAAATTTGGAACTTTTTCATGCTCTGGGTTACTATTCATGAGTTACTATTCACGAGTTACTATTCATGAGTTACTATTCACGAGTTACTATTCACGAAAGTTACTATTCACTTAGTACTATTCATGTAAGCGTGAAGATGTTTTTGTGGAATTTCTATCTTTTGGTGTCTGGAGTTACTATTCACGATATCGGACTATTCACGTGATACTGCAGACTATTCACGATATCACGGAGACTATTCACCGAAAAATAAAATGTCTTCTTTTCGTCAAAATATCTATTCGGATACTAGCTTTGATCAGATCCATGTTTTGATCATTCTTGAATTTTACACCACTATGATTATTTTTGAGGTATTGTTGGACATGGATAAAACAAAGTACTAATCATTAATCCTTAATCCTTGTCATTTTGTTTCTTTGGATTCGTTCTTTAAAAATATTTTTCATCATCCTCAGTCTTAAATGATGATATTATTAAATATCTTTGGCCTGTAGTGCAAAGATGAATGATTTTCAAGAATATCTTTGGCACAGTAGTAAAAGATGAGCAGTGTTTAAATGAACATGATCAATCGATGAATATCTTTGGCCTGTAGTGCAAAGATGAACAGTGTTAAGATGAACATGACCGATCGATGAATATCTTTGGCCCAGAAAGTAAAGATGAATGTTTGATTTGAGATGAATATTGATTGATGTTACTGAGGATAAAATTTTGATGATGGACTGTTAAATTCATAGATTATAGTAGATTTCATTCTCTACGTAACTCTTCTATGAATTATTATTTCAATTTAATATTGATCTCAAACTTGTTGTCTATCAGATTCTATTAAATTTTTCCCATTGAAGACTAACGATAATTTGTTGTATATTATCTTAGTCATAATATTCTTTATCGAGCTAGTTGAGCTCACCCTTTTCCTTTTTTGTTCCAATCTTCTCGGAGGCGAGAATATAGCGAGTACAAGTCGGGTATGGAATGAAGGTTTTAGAAAGGATTGTTTAGTAGTCCTCACCATTTTGTAAAATAATGTATCAATAAATGTGATGAGGATTTATTTGAGTATAAATATTGTCTAGAAGATAATATTTGTATTTAAACTCACAGTTTTACTGTTGTAATAATAAAGTTGTAGTTGTTTCTGTACCATGTATTGATAACTCAGAATGGGTGATGTATACCTATTTTGGGGGCGTCACAACAAGGCTTATTGGGCAATTCAGAAACTCAATTTCGATCAAGCAGCTATAGGGGAAAAGAGACTACTTCAGCTAAATGAGCTTGACGAAGTCCGACTGCAAGCCTACGAGAACTTCAAGTTATACAAGGAAAAAGTGAAAAGATGGCACGACCAGAAAATTATGAAAAGAACTTTCGAGCCAGGGCAATCAGTTCTTTTGTTCAACTCACGATTGAGATTGTTCCCAGGCAAGCTTAAGTCAAGATGGTCAGGACCATTTACAATAAAAAGGGTTTTCTCTCATGGCACCGTTGAAATCTATAGTCGGAATCCTTTAGAAACTTTTAAGGTCAACGGTCACAGATTAAAGCACTATTGGGGTGGCGAGTCCAACACGGACGTCATAGCTATCACACTTGCAGATGCACCATAAACAGGGTGTAGTCGGGCTAAACGACTTAAAATCAAGCGCTCAATGGGAGGCAACCCAATTTTTTTATTTATTTTTAAGCTTTTTCTTCATTTTTCTTTTCTTAAGTAATTTTATCCATGCTAGTGAAATGGTAGTTTAGAATACTATGTGGTTTAGAATTTAGTCATGTAGTAATTAAAGTATACTTGATAGTTAAATAAGCTTACCCTCCATGCTTTAATTTGCTCAATATCCACTCATGAGTATGTTTTCCATGTGTTCAGGTACTCAAAGAAGAAGCTATGGGATGCACATGGTGTTAGGCAGCAAAAACCGTGCATTAGCAGCTCAAGAAGCATTAGCAGAAGACCACCAAGCCTAGGCTTTCCTTTCAAAGCATATTGAGCAAGCTGGGGCTTTCCCCTTATACAGCAATTGCAGAATACCCCCAAGCCGGGGCTTGCCCTTTGTTCAGCACTAATCCAGCCGAGGCTTTCCCCCTTACTGCAGTAACCGAACAGCCCCAAGCCGGGGCTTGCCCATCACAGTACAAAACATCCAGCCGGGGCTTGCCCCCTTTCTGCCTTAGCAGACACAAAGCAGGCCGGGGCTTGCCCCATGCAGCACAAAAGACCCAGTCGGGGCTTGCTGTCCAGTTAGTGCACGACAGTTGGAGCAGTTCGGCAGTTGGTGCATGTATTGTCTCCCAATTCCATTATACTTCAACCTCCTACACTCTAACTACTTCACAACTTCCACCCACGACTGCAATTACTTTACGCATTACCTCTCATCTCATCACAACAAATCAAACATAATCCCACTCCTCCCACCTAGTCATCCACTACCCACCCACATAAATTCCTCTTTATAAAACCACCCATTCACCACACAATCTAACAACCTTAATTCACACCAATTGGAAGTTCAAGGATAGGATTTGTGCAAATCTCTACAAACAAATTCGACATATATTGAAAGTAAGAAGATGGTTTGCTAATTCCTCATCTTCTATCACCATAGTTCAAGCCAAATAACCAAGTTTGTGGGAATTTCAAGTCTCGTACACCAAGTGCTCGACAAGTTGTTAAAGTGAAGTTTAGGGGAAATTTTTGTTAAGGCTCATCAATTCCAAATCAATGGCACCAAAACCGATATCAAAGAGGCAACGAGGAGAGAGTTTGGGGGCCACACAACCAACACAAACCTTTGATAGGCAAAAATTCATAAGTGCCACCGTCGCCGACCGTTACGACTATATGGTGACAAAATCACTCACACCTGAGCGGGGGTTGGCACCTGAGCCTATGGATGGTGAAATGATGCAACAAATATATCAAAAAGGTTGGAATAAATTCACAGCAAAGCCCGAGGCCGCAGTTGTAAGTGTGGTCAAAGAATTCTACGCCAACGCCGAGGATAAGGCCCCCTTCAATGCTTTTGTACGGGTTAGGTTAGTGCCTTTCAGTGCCGATGCCATCAACACGCATAATCGATTCATAAGCACCGAGACATTGCCATCATCTGGACACTTACGTGATAATGATCCAGATTATGAGGCTATTATGCAGGAGATGACAAAGTCGGGTACCTCATGGAAAAAATCAAATCATGGAGGCACTGTCTTTCGCAGTAAGGATCTTAGTTGGTATGGGATGATATGGTACGCCTTTCTGTGCGCTAAGTTACTTCCATCTACACACATATCAGATGTGTCTAAGGATAAGGCAGTGCTATTATATACTATGGTACAAGATTTCATCATGGACATAGGGGCTATAATTAACTTTTCGATCCGAAGATGCCTTCGAGGACCATACTTTGGAGGATTGCCACACCCATCACTTATCTGTGGATTGTGTATATAGGCGGGAGTACGTTGGTCAGATGATGAAATAACCCAGATGCCGCTGCAGACACTTGACTCGAGAATGATTGCAAGATATGCTGTGTGGCCCGGAGGCGAGTCGCACTTGAGAGGAGTAGGATTTGTATTTCCCTCAGCCTCGGAGGATGAGGCTGACACTGAGGACACCTTGGATGACGATGAGTTTCAGGGGAATGCGGCAATGGGAGAGACATCACAACAGCCCGGAGTAATATCTATCCCTCAATTCCTTAACCTTCAACGACAAGTGGATGAGCACAACAAGGAGGCACGGAGAGAAATGCAGAGACTAGCAGCAAGGCAGGACCACATGTTTGAGGCCATGAATGTATCTTTCGCCTCATTGAACACTACGCTCCAGAGTTTCAATCCTACTGCCCAATTCTCATACCAACAACCAGCACCAATGCCAAGATTCCCACCTAGCGATTTCGATGAAGAACAATAACCACCACCAACCCAAACTTAGGCAATTATAAGGAAGTCCTCTCTTATTTATTGCTTTATCTATACAATGAGGACATTGTAATTTTCAAGTTTGGGGGATTTAGTTGCATGTTACATGTTGCATATTTAATTTTATTAGCTAGGTTTGCACATGTTAGTTCATGGTTTATGTTTAGGATTGTTAAGTGTTGCATTCAGGTAATCATGTAGTTGCATAGTAGCTTAGGAATGTAAATAATGTAAATAGTTTTTATTGATCTTTGCATTCATGTTATATTTACCACATATATCTAAAACAAAATAAAAAAAATAAATTAAAAATTCAAAAATAATAGTTATGTAATATGTTCATCTTGTATAAGTCCAGCTGTTTGATATTTACAGTTTATTTTGGCCAATGATGAGAATGGGATTGGATAGACAAGTATAGTACTGATTATTAGAGCTTTTGATGTGATTTCTTGTTATGAATTGAATCTTGTTCTGTTTGAAACTGGTATAATAAGGATAGCACAGTAAAAACAACTTGTTGATTGATTGAGTTTAAATTGATACATAATGGGACTCTAAAGGATAATGCTAGTTTGAATGAAAGAATGACAAGAATAAGTAGTGATGGCTAAAGTTAGACAAGAACCTAAGTTTGGGAGAATATTTGGGGTATATAAGCTATCTAAAAAAAAGTATGAATAAACACCGTGGCGTGCTTGTCTAGTTTTGTGGCCTTTGTTACTTGAGTAAAGTAAGCAGGGGATTGTCTTTACACCTAAGCCCTAAGGTCTTAATGGTGCAGGAGTCGTTGGTGAAAAGCTCAATAAGGTAGCATTGAAAAGCCTAAGGGAATAAAACATTGCATAGCTATGTGTGTGTGTATATATATATATATATATATATATATATATAAAAGAATAAAATGGGAAATAAGAGCAAAAATCTCCCGTAGATGAAAATGAAGCATAAGTATCCTATGCTGACCCTCGATAGTGGTAATTGTTTGATTTTAGTTGGATCTAGCTTGTTTATGAATTTCTTGAGTTTACACTGTCTGATGCCTTCAAAGAGATTTGTTATGTGTTAAATTTGATTTTATATCAGTTAGCATTGTTGTTGAGCACACGCACTATATCAGTAATAACAGTATAAGATTTGATGATTGATCGGTAAATTACTAATGAGTTTTGATATGATGTATTATCATGTTTACTTGATTTCTCTAAGGCCTGGCGAAAAGACTTATGTTTATTAATACTGCTGGATTCGTAGGTATATAGATTAATTCCATTCCATTGCATTGTGTTGCATCTTTGTTTTGTTTTTGCTTGAGGACAAACAAAGGTTTAAGTTTGGGGGTATTTGATAAGTAGGTTTTATACCTAGGTTTTATACCTACTTATCCGACATCTATTACTTGAATTATTTGCTTAATTTCGTATTTCTTAGTTACTTTTCATGCATTTTGTTTCCATTTTGTAGATTATATGCTTGGAAGCGGAGTGAGCGACTATTGGTATAAAATTTGCAAGGAAAAGCAATTCCGGATATAGTTCGGGTTTTCATGATCATTTGATGTGCATTTCATGTTTGTGGCGTGGAACTTGGATTATGTTGAGGAACTCTTTCTTGGCATTCTGGAACGTCTTGCATCATTCTAATCAGAAGTTCGGACGCAATAGTATGGCCTTCTAGCAACAAAGACTAAGTTAGGAGTTGTTTGATTGTCATTACACAATAGCAGATGTTTCCAATGCAATTTCGACCTTTATCCATTTGTTATTTCTGAAAGCTCAAAGAATAAAAGTTGTAGATCTCGTCGATAGCTTCGATTTGATAGGTCACGAGCCCCGTAACTCCTCCCGGTTTAAAGATTATGGCAGTTTTAGCAGAGGAGGTTCCAGTAGGAAAAGTGATTGGCAGATTGGGGGCAAGCCAGGGCTTGCCCTTTTGTGCCTTAGGATCCAGCCGGGGCTTGGGGTCTGGGCAGAAATAGCAGAAGGGGAGCAAGCTGGGGCTGGCTTGTACAAAGGGAAATAACAAGCTGGGTCTTGCTTACTCGAATTTGAAGTCTCCTAGTTGGTTTTTAGTGCTACAAGTGTGGAGTTTTAGTGATGGTGATGACTTGGGACTCGTTTTGGCATGGAATTTTAATTAAAATACATGTTGAAGGATATAATTAACAACAAACACTGAGATTAAGAGAGACACAAGGCAATTTATGAAGATTAATTTCAGTTTTTCTAAGCAAGCGTTGGAGGAGTATTTCAAGGAGATTTTAGCGACGATTGCGATTCTAGGCTACGTGAAGGGTGTTTTTTCAATATTCTTCGTCTTAGACTATTATTTGTAATTGAAAGAATGATTTCCATGATTTATTCAGTGTTTATTTCGTTTATTATGAACTAATTCACTTTTTAGGCTTATGATGGATCTTTGAGTGAATATATGGTTTTGTAAACTTTGATTTCCAATTTAATAAGCTATTTCCAGTTTATCTATATTGATTTGAGCTTGAATCTATGAATTAAATGATCAATAATTCTTTGTGGAGTTGGATGGAATCGAGAGAGGATATTCAAATCTAGACCTAGTTGATATAACATGTGTTCAGGATTTTGTTAATAGCTTAAACTTGATGAGTGTTAAGGTAGAGATATGCTTGACACAGCATGTAATCGGATAGAGAACTTATTCTTCAACCTTCTTCAATTCTAATTCACATAGAGATATAGTGAGTTAGTTGCTTAAGGTATTTAACGGATTTTTATCTTAATTGTGAATTGACGTTAATACGGTATTAGTGCATCGAGAGGTGGTTAATACTACGTTCGTGTTCTTGATTAATAAACTGGGATAGTGAATTGAATTGGAATAAAAGTGTTAAAATCAGAGTGAAGCTTAGGGTGAAATCATAAGTCTAATTCTCCATTAATTGTTTGAAATTCCAGATTTTGATATTTGTGATTGGTTTGTGATAGTTTAATTACTTTATAATTTAGAATAATTATTTTTAATCATTGAATTGGATAGTTTAATAAAATTAGGATTAATAGGAAATTGATAATTGTGAAGTTAAGTTTCTTATTAAATTGTCTCTGTGGGAACAATACTCTACCTATCACTTTATTACTTGTGGACCACGTATACTTGCGTGTTGTGTGTATATAGATTTTACCCAACACTATACCGAATAATCCCTGGTCATAATCATACCAAAAATTTTCAATCAATGCTCTACAGGCCACTGAGGACTTTTACCACATCATTTATAACATTACAGGTCATGATTATACCGAATGACCCTTGGTCATAATCATACCAAGTCCATCTATGCACGTAATCCAAAGATGACTTTCATCACAATATAAGCATGATGATGATGACAATGATATAAGTATTAATCAAACGAAAACAAGGATAAATATTAAAGACTTTAAATTTATCCAAATATTATCAATCACTTAATAAACTCATCATCTAATATTATTATTGTTATAACAATATTTTAATCACTTCTTAAACTTATAAACAATTTATTTTAATTGTTTAAACTTTACCAAATAATGCATTTAATCATTCAAAAATGCCATACTCATAAGATTTCATCACCAATGATCAAATCCCTCATCAAAAATCTGCATATACCCTATATAGGATTCCTAAGTCATAAAATCCTATTTTTCAATTTTGTTACTTCACATAACATTTTTAATTCATTTACTCATAACTAGTTCATTTTCATGAAAAATACCAAATCAGTCCCAAAAATATTTCTTTTCTGGGATTTAACAGAATATAGTCCCATATTGAACATATATTTTTCTCGATATTTTTAAAATTCATTTACTATTTTTCATATGGCCAAATTTTTCGAATATTTAAACATTTATCATAAATTGTACTTTTGTCCAAAAATTCTGAAATTTACAGGGTATACTCCTGTTATATACATGTACTCCCAATAAAAAGTTTACCAATTTTAGAGTTAACCACAAGGAGTTATAAGGGTTTACTTTTAAAAGAGTCTTTTCCCATAAAATTCATAACTCTTAATCTATACATCCAAAAATCGCCATCTTTGGACACAATATAGAAAACTCATCAAATTATCATTTCAAATTTTTCCAAAATTTTTGAGGGTCAGAAAAATTATGAAACTGCCCCTGGCAGAAACCCCTGGCAGAAACCCCTTTTTAATGAAAATACTATTCATATGAATACAAAGGATCATTCACCATGCATGCGGTAATCCACATAGACAGGTTATTCCAACAGAATAATAAAGAATGGAATAACAGAAGAATTCACCATGCATGCGATAGATCGCATGCAGTGAGTTATTCTCAATGAATAATAAAGAATGGAACGAAGTCGTGCGTAAAGCGCATGCATGTGATATTCCAATGAATAATAAATAATGGAACCAGGTCATGCGTAAACCGCACAGACAGGATATTCTAACAGAATAATAAAGAATGGAACCAGGTTATGCGTAAACCGCACAGACAGGATATTCCAATAGAATAATAAAGAATGGAATAATAGAATAATTTCACCATGTATGCGGTACTTCGTATAGACAAGTTATTCCAACATAATAATAAGGAATGGAATAACAGAAGAATTTCACCATGTATGCAAGATGCCAGATATACAAAAGTTATTCCAATGAGTAATAATAAGGAATGGAATAATGAAGAATTTCACCATGTATGCAAGATTGCTTGATATACTGAGTTATTCCAACAGAATAATAAGGAATGGAATAACAATAACTCTCTTCATGAATACGAAAGAAATAATACCCCTTACCTTAGAAGAAACTTGATATTGGAATAGTGAGGTAGTAGACTTCTCTTCTTCTTTCTCTCTATAATAATTGCTCTAAAGCTTTAGTGAATTGGTGAGAAATGAAGGAAGAATGAGCTTCTATTTATAGGAAAATATAGTTTCGATAATTGCACGTTTTGGGGCTCGAAATATTACAGTACAATACCTCCAACTTTTCTTTCATTTTTAATTTAGTCCTGCAAGTATTATCAAACTTGCACCACCTCCCCTAATAGTAAATAATGTGAGTCAATAGTTCAATCATGTGAATCAATAGTTATAATCATGTGAAAATACGAATTACAGTATAGTACCTCCATCTATACCTCCATTTTTAACTTAGTCATACAAGTATTATCAATCTTGCACCAACTCCCCTAATAGTACAAGAATGTGATTCAATAGTACACATGTGTGAACAAATAGTTATATAAGCATATGAATTAGTAGCAATTAATTGCTCATTTATCCGATTAATTACCCGATTTATCAATATAACCCCCAGACATCAATTATCATCGGAATAGATGTTGATTTCCACTAACACTAATAATCCCAACACAATGGAACTATAAATTTCATCTTTAATCAACACGAACTTATTCATCATTCATATTATAACTCACAATATTTAACAACCAGGTCGTTCCCAGGAAAGAGGGGGCTTTCCGATAAGGATTTCTCTTTATTGGTGCGCAATTAGATGACCAAACCTCTCCTTGACAAAACTTCTAGACATTGTAAATATTGCAATTTAATAATATGAATAACTTTTTCGTCTCAATTATTGATTTAATAATATATAACATATTATGCAGATGATACTGTGGCAATAATCGAATCAATAATATGAGAGATATGATGCAGCAATTACTGTAACAATAATTGAGTATAACTGAGTGACTTCTTACATAAGCATCAATAATCAATATCGTGTGCTACTATGCAACCACGCGTATTACTGTACTTTTACTACCAAGTAGTTCAACAGTTTTCAACGGTAACACTTTCGCCGTTATTTTTATAAAAAAATAATTTTGTCATTTTCTTACTACGACAATACTTCTGTTGTGGGGACCACCAATAATTGTGTCGTCGTATGGATATTCCCCGACAAAAAGAATATTCCCCGACCAATCGAATATTATATAACAACTTGCATACTTTGCAAAATTTGTAAATATTATCCACAACTATAACATTAATCAAATCCACACCATAATATTTAAAAAAATATTTTGAGAAATTTAAATCTTTATTCATAAATTTTGGGGTCTTACAATCTCCCCTCCTTATGAAATTTTGCCTTCAAAATTTACGTACGTACCTGGTATGCCGAAGAGATGAGAATACCTTGATTTCATCTCAGATTCTAACTCCCAGGTCATTTCCTCCACATCGTGGTTTCTCCACAAAACTTTGACTTGAGGTATAACCTTGGAGCGTAGAATATGTTCCTTCTTATCCAAGATTTGAACATGAACCTCTTCATACGTTAAATCTTTCGCTATTTTGTCTGGTTCTAACTCAATAATGTGGTTCGGGTCTTCCACATATTTACGTAACATGGATATGTGAAAAATGTTATGAACACGAGACATACTTGGCGGTTAAGCGAGTCTATAGGCCACAGTTTCTACTCGATCGAGGATTAAAAATGGGCCAATTAAATTGAGGGTTGAGATTTCCTCTCTCCATCGACTCTTGCTTCTAGAATAACGCCCTCTTGAACCTTCTTCTTCACATTCATTAGCTCTGGGTGTGTAGCTTGACTGGCTTTAACTTTATCGATTAAAGTCGATTCTTCTCGTATATTCGCTATCTTCACGTGGGTCCCTAGAGTCTTTAACTCTATCTTCATCATTTATAAGTTATACAAAATGGGTTTTTGTGTTAACAACATCGCACTCATAAACGCATATGATCTTCTACTCAACGCGTCAGCTACCACGTTCACTCTTCCACAATGATATTGAATGGTATAATCGTAATCTTCAACAGCTCGAGCCAACTCTTTGGCGCATTATACGTTTGTTTTGGTTGAAGAAATATTTAAGTGTTAAAGAAATGGGTTTTGTACTGGGGTCAATACAAAATTCGATTTCACGCTCTAGGGGTAGGCTAAGAAGTCTTCAAGAATATGTCAGGAAATTTATTAATAATAGAAATATCATTCAAAACTGTGACCCTCATCCAAGACTTGGATAACACATCATATTAATACCTATCAACTTGCCATCGTCATTCACAATGTCCCCTACAGATAGTCTGGCTTCGGTGCCTTCCACACAAGGAAGTCACCAGCGAAAGGCTCAAGGCTCTTTACTTATGGCTTGATATGACAATGATTAACTTTAGTGGTTTGGTTGCTTGAATTCATATAATAGGTTGGTTAGGAATATGAAAGCTAACAACCTTACGAAAAGCATGAAGAGTAGTTAACCAATCGATCCCTAAAATCACATCAAAGGCAAGTATTTTCAAAGAGATAAGATAGACAGATAACGTGAAAGTGTCGATTTGAATCAACAAGATTAATAAACAGTGGAGGTAACGAAGGTTTTTACTAACGAAGTTTCAACCAATAAGTTAAAGTCTAACTTCTCTGGGGTCAATTTAAACATTGAGTACAAGCAAGAGAGATAAAAGAATGGGTAGAACCGGTATCTAATAAGGTATAGACTTCACAAAAAATTATAATTACACGTGCTAACTTTTTACGGGTTACTCATTTTTTGAGAAGTCACGAAAAATGCTCTCCCTGAAACCACCGACTTTATTTTGTCCGTATCCACCTTTGGTGCCACCGTCCCAGCTGGACTTGACTTTGGTGAACGACAAAATCGACCTAAATGACTTTCTCTCCCGCAATTAAAACACGCTTTGGACTACTGCGTACAGTTTGGACTGATGTGTCCCTCCCCTTCGCATTTGTAACATACGACCGACGGTCGTTCTCCTTCCTTAACAATAGGTGCTGGTACTGACGTCTTTCCATTATCATTAAATCTTCTCTTCTTGAAATTTCCACTCCTATTATCTTGGCCATGATTACCACCGAAGTGGTTACCATTCTTAGCATGATAATTTCCCCCACGATGGTTATCATTGTTCCTATGGCTGTTGCCACTGGTACGATTATTATCGTGTTGTTGCTCGTTACCTTTTGGTTGTGCTGACTCATTATCGCGCTCCAATAACTGAGCCCTATTCACAACATCAGAATATAAACAAAGTTTGTGAGAAATGAGGTATTGATGTATTTCGGGTTTTAAACCTCTTAGAAACATTCGCGTCATTCGCGCCTCATTATCAACCAAATGTGATGCAAATCGGGACAACTCGGCAAACTTAGCCTCGTACTGTGACACGGTCATATTGTTTTGCTCCAGCTTGATAAACTCCACCTCCTTCATGTGACGAATACTTTCGGGAAAGTACTTGTCGTTAAACAGCTCTTGGAACTTCTCTCAAGACATCTTGAGTGCGTCAGGCTGGGTACATTTTATAGATTCCCACTAGTAATCTACCTTTTCACGCAACATAAAGGTGGTAAAGGGAACCTTTTGCTCCTCGGAGCATCCCAAGACATCAAATATCTTGGTGATCTGCTTTAACCTCGTCTCCGCCTTAAGTGGTTCTGGCCTTCCCAAAAACTCCGGTGGTCCCAGCTCCTTGAACTGCTTAGCGGTGATCGACCGTGGGTTGCCATTATTTACACCTATATTTTGAACATGAGTCTCTCTTACCCGATGTTGCATGAATTGCATAAAGCCTCTGAACATCCCATCGTTCATCATTTGATCAGTGTTGTTATTTTCATGAGGATTATTGTATTCCTGTTGCACATTATCCTGAGTATTGATCGTTGGTGACTCAACGGTCTCATGTGCTTCATTGCTGATCTCAATATTTTTAGATGCCATTTTCAAACACTGCAACAAAACAAGGGTTAATTAACATATCACATATTATCCCTATACTCTGACCGACCAATTAAATACCAAATAAACTTAGGTAGGTCATACTAGCGAAGGAATTCCCCGTCTCTCTCCTCCTAGTTCTTGTCTCACATTTCAGCCAGGGATCATATGTAAGACCCCAACTTTTTAATAAAGATGATTTTTCTATAAATATCATTTTTAAATATTATGGAATGAATTTGATATAATGTTATAGTTGTGGGTAATATTTATAAATTTTGCAAAGTATGCAAGTTGTTATATAATATTCGATTGGTCGGGGAATATTCGTTTTAACAAAGAATATTCGTACAACGGAACAATCATTGGTGGACCCCAAAACAAAATTATTTTTGGATTGAGAAAACGACAAAAATATTTTAATGAAAATAGCGTTGGAAGTTTTACAGTTAAAACTGTTGAGCTACTCTGTAGTAAAGGTACAGTAATACGCATGGTTGCATAGTAGCACACGGTATTGATTATTGATGCTTACGTGAGAAGTCACTCAGTTTTGTTCAATTATTGCTACAGTAATTGTTGCATAGTATCTCACGTTATTTGATTCAATTATTGTCGATATTATTTATATTATTAAATCAATAATTGAGACGACGAAGTTATTAATATTATTATTTGCAATATTAATGATGTCTAGAAGTTCTGCCAAGGAGAGGTTTGGTCACCTAATTGCGCGCCAATAGGGAGAAATCCTTATTGGAAAGCCCCCTCTTTCCTGAGAATGACCTGGTCGATTAATATTGCGAATAATAATAATGATGATAAATGTTGTTAAAATATTGAAGTGATTTTTATGAAGTATTTGTTGTAAGTATTGGCGTATTATTTGGACCCTCATTTACCCATTTTTCAAAATAATCGGTGGAAATTTATTCTTTATAATAAAGGTGGGGGCCACATGTTGGGGCCACATGTGGGGGCCACGAATGGAGTAAATGGATGAAATGAAAATGGGATGGGGGGAGGTAACGTAATTAGAAGGGAATTGATATATATATATATATATATATATTTAAAACATGTGTTTATATATATTTATATATATATATATATTATATTTTTGTTTTGTTTTTTCTTGCTTTTACATTGAATTTCAATAAGCCTGACACCCGTGAATCTAAACTTCATCCGTGAAATTTTTATTCGGTGCACCCGTGATTAAACAGTACCCTCCAATTCTCCTATACATAGAAGCTCATTCCTTCATTATTTCTTACGAATTCACTGAAACTCTAGAGAGAGAAACTATAGAGAGAAAGAAGAAAAGTATTCTTCTACTTCACTACTCCTATATCCAGTTTCTTCTAAGGTAAGGGGTATTATTTCTTTTATATTCATTAAGATAACTTCTATTATTCCATTCTTTATTATTCTATTGGAATAACTTGTATACGCGGGCTACCCTATACTTGGTGAAATTCTTCTGTTATTCCATTCTTTATTATTATGTTGGAATAACCTGTCTATGCGAAGTACCGCATACATGGTGAAATTCTTTTGTCATTCCATTTTTTATTATTCTGTTGGAACATCCTGTCTGTGCGTTTACGCATGTCCTGGTTCCGTTAGTTAATATTTTGTTGGAATATCACATGCAATGCGTACGCTGCGTGACCGTTCCGTTATTTATTATTCTGTTGGAATAACCTATCTATGCAGTCTATCGCATGCCTGATGATTTCTTTTGTTATTCCATTCTTTATTATACTCAGTTGGTTAAAGTTTTGGCTTTTATACTCCATGAAATTAGTGGAATATCTTTGATATTTGCGCTTCATCCAGAATCTTTTCATGGAAATATTCTTCTGAGCATTCTTGAATTTTACTCTACAAAGAAGTATCATGTTTACAATTTGGACGTTATTAGTTCCTGGATAAATTAATTCTTGAACTTGTTTTATTGAATTCTTATATCATTGTCATCATCCTCATATTTATATTATTTTGAAAGTCATCTGTGGGCTGTAGTGCATAGATGGACTTGGTATGATTATGACCAGGGATTAATCGGTATAATCATGACCGTAATGTTACAAATGATGTGGAAAAAGTCCTCATTGGCCCGTAGTGCATTGATGAACCGTTGTTGGCATGATCATGACCATTGATGAAAACACGAATATCTTTGGCCGTAGTGCATGGATAATTTGTGGTTGTGACACTAATGAATATCCTTGATCGTAGTGCAGGGATGATGTGGATTATTTATTAAGCTAAGTCTCAGCGATAAAAGTGATGAAAAACCTTTTAAATCATAAAAGATGGTAGATTTTATTCTCTACTTGACTCTTTTAATGGATTGCTTGTTCCGCTGCAGTTAAACTTGATGTTTGTTATATTTTATCAGTTTAACATTGGTGAAGGCTAATGATAATTTATTCTGCATTATCTTAGTCATAATATTTCATTGGGCTAGTTGAGCTCACCTTTTTCTTTCTTTGTTCTCTTCAGGAAATGAGAACGTAGCCGGGACTAGTCGGGGAATGGAGTGACGGTCCAGAAGATAGTATTAGTAGTCCTCACTATTCTGTTAAATATTGTGAAATTAAATGTAATGAGGACTCTTTTGAGTGTGGATATTGTCTAGATGACAATATTCTTATTAAAACTCTCAGTTTATGTTTTGTTGTATTTTACACGACAACTGTATTATTAAATTGTATTTGAATTTTTACCTTGTATTTGGCGACTCAAGATGGGTGATGTATACCTATTTTGGGGGCATCACAGTTGGTATCAAAGCTTATGGATATGATCCCTGGCTAAGATGTGAGACAAGAACTAGGAGGGGAGAGACGGGGAATTCCTTCACTAGTATGACCTACCTAAGTTTATTTGGTATTTAATTGTTCAATCAGAGTATAGGGATAATATGTGATATGTTAATTAACCCTTATTTTATGGCAGTATTTGAAAATGACATCCGAGAATGTTGAGAACATCAATGGAGCATTGTGAGACCGTTGAGTCTCCACAGATCAATAATCGAGGATAATGTGCATCAGGAAGGCGACAATCCTCAGGCAAACAATAACACGGACCAGATGATGAACGATGGAATGTTCAGAGGCTTTATGCAATTCATGCAACATCAGGCAAGAGCGGATCCTGTCCAAAATGCTGGTGGAAACACTGGCAACTCTCGGATGGTCGCCGCTAAGCAGTTCAAAGAACTGGGACCTCCGGAGTTTTTTGGAGAGCCAAAACCAATTAAGGCGGAGATGTGGATAAAGCAGATCAACAAGATATTTGATGTCTTGGGATGCTTCGAGGAGCAAAAGATTCCCTTTTCCACCTTCATGTTGCGGGCAGAGGCAAAATACTGGTGGGAATCTGTAAAGCGTACTCAACCTGTCGCACTGAAGATGTCTTGGGAGAAGTTCCAAGAACTGTTCAACGACAAGTACTTTCCCGAAAGTATTCGTCACATGAAAGAGGTAGCGTTCATCAAGTTGGAGCAAAACAACATGACCGTGTCGCAATACGAAGCTAAGTTTGCCGAGTTGTCCTAGTTTGTGTCTCATTTGGTTGATAATGATGAGAGAATGACGCAAATGTTTCTAAGAGGTTTGAAACCCGAGATACATCAATATCTTATCTCTCATAAACTGTGTTTGTATTTAGATGTTGTTAATAGGGCTCAATTATTGGAGCGCGATAATGAGTCAACCCAACCAAAAGAGAGCAGCCAGCAAAATGATAATACCAGTGATAATAGTCATCGAAGCGGTGACAATAAGTATGGAGGGAATCAACATGCCAGAAATGGTAACCACTTCGGTGGTAATCATGGCCAAAACAATAAGAATGAACATTTCAAGAAGAGGAGATTCAACAATGATGGAAAGACGTCAGCATCAGCACCTGTCGTTAAGGAAAGAGAACGACCACCTATCATATGCTTCAAATGTGGAGGAGAGGGACACATCAGTCCAAACTGTGCGATGCCATCCAAAGCATATTACAATTGTGGAAGAGAAGGTCACCTGGCCTGATTTTGTCGTGCACCGAAGACAAGTTCAGCTGGGATGGAGGCATCAAAGGTCGTCCTAGATAAGACAAAATCGGTAGTTCAAGGGAGAGCATTTGTTGTGACCTCCCAAAAAGCAAGGAACCCGAACGAGGTCATCACGGGTAAGCTTATCATAAACTCTAGCGAAGTATATAGCTTATTTGATACCAGTTCTACCCATTCTTTTATTTCTCCTACTTGCGCTCAACGTTTAAATTTGACTCCGAAGAAATTGGACTTTGATTTATCTGTTGAAACTTCATTAGGAGAAACCTTCATTACATCCACTGTTTATAAGTCTTGTTTGGTTCAAATCGGTACCCTCTGTGACACCCCCAAAATAGGTATACATCACCCATTCTGAGTTGTCAATACATGGTACAGAAACAACTACAACTTTATTATTACAACAGTAAAACTGTGAGTTTGAATACAAATATTATCTTCTAGACAATATCTATACTCAAATAAATCCTCATCACATTTATTGATACATTATTTTACAAAAATGGTGAGGACTACTAAACAACTCTCTCTAAAACTTTCATTCCATACCCCAGGCTACGTACTTTCGCTTATATTCTCGCCTCACGAGAAGAAAAATGGAACAAAAAGGAAAAGGTGAGCTCAACTAGCCCAAAGAAGAATATTATGACTAAGATAATATACAACAAATTATCGTTAGTCTTCAACAGGAAAAATCTAATAGAATACAATAGACAACAAATTTTAAATCAATATTCGCAATGAAATAATAATTCATTAGAAGAGTTAAGTAGAGAATGCAAACTACTATCTTCTATGTATGAATTTAAAATTCATCGTCTATCTTTTATCCTGTAACATCAATCAATATATATCCGAAATTAAATATTCATCTTTGCACTACAAGCCAAAGATATTCATCGATTGATCATGTTCATCTAAACACCATTCATCTTTGACTACTGAGGCCAAAGATATTCTTCAGAAATCATTCATCTTTGCACTACTGAGCCAAAGATATTCCATAATATCATCATTTAAGATGAAGATGATGAAAATATTTTTAAAGAAAGCGAATCCGGTGAAACAAAATGACAAGGATTAAGGATTAAGGATTCAGACTTTGTTTTATCCACCTCCAAAAATACCTCAAAAATAATCATAGTGGTGTAAAATTCAAGAATGATCAAAACATGGATACAATCAAAGCTAGTATCCGAATAGATATTTTGACGAAAAGAAAATTTTTCATTTTTCGATGAATAGTGTATACTGAATGAATAGTGTCGATACGTGAATAGTCCGAGTATCGTGAATAGTAACTCAGACACCAAAAGTTCCAAATTTGATAAAAACTTCAGATCAATATTTCAAAGATAATGATATTGAAGAAATAATATCATTCTGAAACAAAATAATATCCTTACCTCGAAAGATCGATCTTCTAATTAAAACCGGATATAGGCTATGACTTGGACTTGCACCGTATAGCAATACTCAAAGTATACTCAAAATACTCACAAGAATACGCTCGATAATATAGAGAGAGAAAACTTCAGTTTCTGGTGTGATTTTCAATTCTAACCTAAGCACCTATTTATAGGAAAATGCTTAGAACACCAAAGCAGAAAATTTAATAAATTAATAATATTATTTTTTCAAATTTCCTACGCCCACTAATTTGGTCCAAGACATCAGCCACCATGTGACAAAACATTAAAAACGTTTTTCTTAATTTAAATAATTAAAACTTCCAAAATCAATTATTTCGGAACTTGGAACTTCAATAATTCATAATAAATAGCCCTTTTATCAGAAAATTCAAATCTCGTGCATATTTATAGGAAATTCAATTCTCTACAACTTTGTAGAAGAAAGTTTTTCCAAATTTCAAAGCGTAAATTGATAAAGAAATCCACAAGCAAGCGATTTTACGTGCTATAATCAAATTTCAAATCAATAAATGGGGTCCACCGAGCATGTTTAACATGTTTTAAATATTTATTGCAACAAAAATACTCTTCCTCCTCGTATACTCATATATCCCACATTCGTTGTAAAAATATCACCATTATTATATTATTATAATATAATAATATATTTAAATAAATTATTTTATCAGAAAAAGATAAAATTTCAATTTTCAACAATTGTCACATTAAAAATTTTCTCCATCTATATCCACATAAAATCAATATTTTCCTTATCATATGAATCAATAATTAATTATTCACAAATAATATTACAAAATCACTGATATTGATAACTGTGCGGTTCCTAAGAAAGAGGGGGCTTTCAATAAGAATTTCTCCTTACAAGCGCAATTAGGTGACCAAACCTCTCCTTAGACAGAACTTTCTAGACATTGCCAATAATGTTATCTAATAATATTATTCAGATAATATGAATTATTGCTTCGATAATGAAAAATACTGTGTAATGACAATTATTGAAACAACAGCAATATAAAATATCAACGCAGCAATTATTAAATCAATAAAATCTTGAGCAATAAATTATCGTAACCATTATTGAGTAGTGCCTTCTTCACGTAAGAATCAATAATTGGTGCAATACAGGTAATACTTCTTGTGTTTTAACCCACCGAGTATTTTAACAAAGATTAACTGTAACAACTACACCGTTATTTTTAAACAACTTATATTTGTCATTTTTTCATCCAATCGCTTTTTAGTTATGGGGCCCACACATGGTGGTCTTACCGTCATACGAATATTCTGACAAGCACGAATATTCCACGACCAAACGAATATTCCCGACAACAATGAATATTTTATAACCACTTGCTTATTTTGAAATATTTGCATATTTTACCCCCTAACTATCCACATTATTCAAATCAACCCTTACTATTTCAAAATAATAAATAGAGAAAATTAAGTTTTATTAATAATAAGTTGGGGTCTTACAACCTCCCTCCTTATGAAATTTTCGTCCTCGAAATTGGACGTCACGACGCACTGGTGTTTGAAAAGGTGAGGATACCTCGCTTTCATTTCCGTTTCAATTCCCGTGTCATTTCTCTATAGCATGATTCCTCCATAAAACTTTAACTTGTGGTATGACCCTTTTGGCGTAGGACATGCTCCTTCCTATCCAAGATCTTAATTGTACCTCCTCATCACGTTAAGTCTTGGCTATCTCGTCCGGTTCTAACTCTATAACGTGATTCGGGTCTTTCACATATTTCTGAAATACAGATATGTGAAACACATTATGAATCTGAGACATACTCGGAGGTAACGCGAGTCTATAGGCTACATTTCCTACTCGGTCAAGAATTTGAAATGGACCAATAAATCATGGATTGAGCTTTCCTCTCTTCCCAAATCTTGTAACTCCCTTCCATGGAGCAACTCGCAACAATACATGATCCCCTACACTAAATTCCACGTCCTTTCGATGAAGATCCGCATAACTCTTTTGTCGATCTTGTGTTGGTTTGTATACGTTGTCGAATCATTTGGATCTTTTCCAGTAGTCATACGTACCAACTCGGGTCCCAACAATGTTGCTTCACCCACCTCGTCCCAACATACTGGAGAGCGACACTTTCGTCCATATAATGCTTCAAATGGAGCCACACCTATACTTGCCTGATAACTGTTGTTGTAGGAGAATTCCACCAATGGTAAATACTTATCCCAAGCCGCCTTGAAGTCTAGGACACGAGTCTTAATAAATCTTCAAGAGTTTGAATAGTCCTTTCGATTGTCCATCCGTTTGAGGATGGTATGCCGAATCAATCAGTAAATCCTGTGCCCATAGCTTTTTGCAAGCTAACCCAAAATCTTGAAGTGAATCTTGGGTCACGATCCGAAACTATGGATACAGCATGCCATGCAACCTCACAATCTCATTCACGTCACATACTAGCAAGGCGTTCAAGTGAATAAGTCTCCAGATCGGCAAGAAATGAGCGGACTTGGTTAATCTATCAACAATAACCCAAATAGCATTGATGCCTTGAGAAACCGTGAGGAAGACCATCTTGAAATCCATGGTAATGTGTTCCCACTTCCATTTGAGAATCTCAAGTGGTTGCAACGGACGCTTAGGTACTAGATGCTCCGCCTTTACACGTTGGCAAGTTAAACACATCGAGATAAACTTTGCAATCTCTTTCTTCATATTGTTCCACCAAAATGTATGTGAAGATCACGATACATTTTAGTACTTCCGAGGATGGATTGCAAATGGTGTATTGTGTGCCTCCATCATAATCTTGTACTTCAAATCAGTCGTTAGGAACAAAAAAAGACTAGAGTGGACTCAAGTATTCCTTCTTCATCAATTCTAAGCTTAGGAATAGCTCCTTCTTGTACTTTCTTCTTCATACGCATCATTTCCGGATTCGGTGGCTTGAGCAACCTTAACTTTTTCTATTAAAGTTGGCTCTGTCGTATATTTGACATCATCGCACTCATTCCCGCATATGATCTTCTACTCGATAAATCACTACCACGTTCGCTTTTCTAGGATGGTATTGAATAGTGTGGTCGTAGTCTTTCAATAGCTCGAGCCAACGTCATTTGCCGCGTGTTGAGTTCTTTTTGAGTGAAGAAATATTTAAGGCTTTTATGGTGCGAATATATCTCCACTTTCTCCCCATATAGATAGTGCCTCTATATCTTTTAGCTGAACGATATTGCCGCTAACTCTAGATCATGAGTAGGATAATTCCTCTCATACTCTTTAAGTTGTCGCGAGGCATAGGCTATGAATTTCCCACGTTGCATGAGAACACATCCTAACCTTTGCACCGAAGCATCGTTTGAGATAACAAATCCATCCGAACCGGATGGTATTGTTAGAACAAAATGAAATAAGTCTCCTCTTAAGCTCTTGGAAACTTTTCTCGCATTCTTCGCTCCAAATGAATTTTGTATCCTTCCGAGTTATTTGAGTTAATGGAGTAACGATTCGAGAAAACCCTTCCACGAATCTCCGATAATAACCGGCTAAGCCCAAAAGCTCGTGACTTGATCCACCGACTTGATTTGCTCCAACTTTGTATTGCTTCAATCTTCGCCGGGTCCACGGATACTCCATGTTTCGACACCACGTGCCCAAGGAATGCTACTTCCTCAAGCCTGAACTCGCATTTCTTCAATTTGGCATATAGTTTGTTTTCACGAAGCCTTTGGAGTACCAAACTTCAAATGGTGCTCATGATCTTCACGACTTTTGGAATATATGAGGATGTCATCAATAAAAAACAACAACGAATCGATCCAAATATTCCTTGAATACTCGGTTCATCATATCCATGAAAGTCGAGGAGCATTAGTTAGTCCGAAAAGACATGACTAAGAATTCATAATGCCCATACCGAAGTTTTAAAAGGCGGTCTTTGGAATATCCTCGGTTCTAATATTCAAATTGATGATATCGTAAGCGAAGATCGATTTTTGAAAAGAATTGTGCCCCTCGCAATTTGGTCAAACAAGTCATCAATACGAGGTAGAGGATACCTATTCTTGATGGTGACATGGTTCAATTCAGATAGTCAATATAAAGTCGCATACTCCCGTCTCTTTCTTCTTTACGAATAAAGCAGAGCACCCCAAGGAGATGTACTAGGATTTAATGAAATCGATGTCCAACAATTCTCGTAGTTGGACCTTTAACTCCTGAAGTTCAATAGGAGCCATTCGATATGGGGTTTTAGAAATGGGCTTTGTATGCGAGTTCAAGATCAATAAAGAATTCAACTTCACTTTTGGGGGGTAGACCAAGGGAAGTTCTTTGGAAATACGTCGGAAAGTCAATAACAACAGAATATTATTCAAATTTGGCGTGTCTTTATTCAAATCCATAACATGGGCTAAGAAAGCTTGACATCCGTTTTTCAATAAGCGAATAGCTTTATGATTAGATATGATGGTGATTGATTTTAATGGTTTTTAGTTGCTTGAATTGCATAACAACGAGGTTGGTTAGGAATATGAAAACTAACAACCTTACGAAAACAATCAATTTTGGCATGATGAGTAGTTAACCAATCAATCCCTAAAATCACATCAAAAGCAAGTATCTTTAAAGAGATAAGGTCAACGGTAAGGTGATGGTGCCAACTTGAATCAAACAAGATTTATAAGCAAAGTGGATGTGATGAAAGTTTCTCCTAACGGAGTTTCCACAGATAGGTCAAAGTCTAATTTCTCCGAAGTCAAGTTTAAGCGTTGAGCACATGCAGGAGAGATAAATGAATGGGTAGCACGGTAGATCAAGTAAGGTATAAACTTCGCAAGAATTTATAAATAGCTTACCCGTGATCACCTCATTTGGGTTCTCGCATTTTGACCGATCCACAACAAACGCTCTTCCGGAATCGTTGACTTTGACTTTTCGGGACGATCTTTTTGAGTCACCGTCCCCATTGAACTAGGTTTCGCTCATCGCATAATCTCGAGTGATATGTCCTTCCTTTCCACAATTATAGCATACCTTGAACTGTTGTGGACAATTTGGTGATATGTCCTCTTTTCCGCATTTATAGCATATAATGGGTGGTCGTTCTCCTCCCTTAGAACCGATTCTTAAGACCGTTGCCGTCTTCACATGGTCGTTGTTAAATCTCTCTTTTAAAATCTCCTCTGACTCGCTTCTTTTATTTTCATGGCCATGATTACCACCAGAGTGGTTACCATTTTTGTCCGTCTGTTTCTTTCTCCGTGGTTATCATTACTCATTTGCTGCTATCTTTGGTACGATCCCTGGTTATGGTCCTCGGTTGAACATACTCGTTATCTCGCTCTAACAATTGAGCCCCATTAACAACATCTAAATAGAGAAAATTTATGAGAAATGAGATATTGTCGTATCTTGGGTTTCAAACCTCTCAAAACATCCACGTCATCGTTCCTCATTCTCCACCAAATGAGGTGCAAACTGGATAACTCGCAAACTTTGCCTCGTCTTTGAGACAAATCATGTTGTTTTGTTCTAATCGATGAACTCCACTTCCTTCCGTATAGCGAACACTTTTCGGAAAGTATTTGTCATTAAATAATTTCTGAAATGTCTCCCAAGACATGTTGAAAAGTTTGGATGGGTACGCTTCACGGACTCCCACCGAGAGTCCGCTGCTAGCCACGGAACATAAAGGTGGCGAATGGAACCTTCATTCCTCCGTGCATCCCAAGACATCGAATATCTTGGTAATTTGCTTGACCCATGTTTCCGCCATGATCGGATCCGGCTTTCCCTTAAATTACGGTGGTCCCAACTCTTTGAAGCGCTTGTTGTGACAACCCATGAATTGCTATCATTTCCTCCTGTATTTTGAACACGAGTCTCCCTCGTCGATTTTGCATGAACTGCAAAAGCTTCTAAACATCCCTCGTTCATCATCTGCGCCGGTGGTGTTGTTCACGGGAGGAACATTGCCGACTGTTGCACGTTCTCCTCGTGAGTAGTCTGAGCGTCTCCACGATCTCATTTCCATTGTTAATATTCTCATCGACATTCTCAAATACCGCCATAAAACAAGGGTTAATTAAGGAAATTAATATATCACATAATATCCTATATAATCGACCAACTAACAAATAAGCTTAGGTAGGACACACTAGCGAAGGATTTACTCTCTCTCCCTCCTAGTTCTATTCCCGATCTCCGCCAGAGATCATATCCCTAAGCTACGATACCAACCGTGACGCCCCCCAAAATAGGTATACATCACCCATTACGAGTTGTCAATATATGGTATGAAACAACTACAACTTTATTATTACAACAGTAAAACTGTGAGTTTGAATACAAATATTATCTTCTAGACAATATCTATACTCAAATAAATCCTCATCACATTTATTGATACATTATTTTACAAAAATGGTGAGGACTACTAAACAACTCTCTCTAAAACTTTCATTCCATACCCCGACTCGTACTCGCTATATTCTCGCCTCCTGAGAAGAAAAATGGAACAAAAAGGAAAAGGGTGAGCTCAACTAGCCCAGTAAAGAATATTATGACTAAGATAATATACAACAAATTATCGTTAGTCTTCAACAGGAAAAATCTAATAGAATACAATAGACAACAAATTTTAAATCAATATTCGCAGCGGAAATAATAATTCATTAGAAGAGTTAAGTAGAGAATGCAAACTACTATCTTCTATGTATGAATTTAAAAATTCATCGTCTATCTTTTATCCCTGTAACATCAATCAATATATATCTGAAATCAAATATTCATCTTTTGCACTACTGAGCCAAAGATATTCATCGATTGATCATGTTCATCTAAACACTGTTCATCTTTGCACTACTGTGCCAAAGATATTCTTGAAATCATTCATCTTTGCACTACAGCCAAAGATATTCCATAATATCATCATTTAAGACTGAAGATGATGAAAATATTTTTAAAAAAGCGAATCCAAAGTGAAACAAAATGACAAGGATTAAGGATTAAGGATTAGTACTTTGTTTTATCCACCTCCAAAAAATACCTCAAAAATAATCATAGTGGTGTAAAATTCAAGAATGATCAAAACATGGATACAATCAAAGCTAGTATCCGAATAGATATTTTTAGACGAAAATTTTTTTTTTCATTTTTCGATGAATAGTGCCAGTACTGCGTGAATAATTGTCAGTATCACGTGAATAAGACCAGTATACGTGAATAGTAACTCAGACACCAAAAGTTCCAAATTTGATAAAACTTGGATCAATATTTCAAAGATAATGATATTGAAGAAATAATATCATTACAAAACAAAATAATATCCCTTACCTCGAAAGATCAAGAATTTAATTGAAACACCTGGATATAGGCTATGACTTGGACTTGCACAGTATAGCAATACTCAAAGTATACTCAAAATATTCACAAGAATACATTTCGATAATATATAGAGAAAACTTGAGTTTACGGTGTGATTTTCAATTCTAACCTAAGACCCTATTTATAGGAAAATCTTAGAACACCAAAGCAGAAAATTTAATAAATTAATAATATTATTTTTTCAAATTTCCTACGCCCACTAATTTGGTCCAAGACATCAGCCACCATGTGACAAAACATTAAAAACATTTTTCTTAATTTAAATAATTAAAACTTCCAAAAATTAATTATTTCGGAACTTCAGAACTTCAATAATTCATAATAAATAGCCCTTTTATCAGAAAATTCAAATCTCGCGAGTTTTTATAGGAAATTCAATTCTCTACAACTTTGCAGAAGAAAGTTTTCCAAATTCCAAACAAAAATTGACCGAAATCCACAAGCAAGCGATTTTATTGTTTATAATCAAATTTCAAATAATAAATGGGGTCCAGAGACATGTTTAACATGTTTTAAATATTTATTGCAACAAAAATACTCTTCCTCCTCGTATACTCATATATCCCACATTCGTTGTAAAAATATCACCATTATTATATTATTATAATATAATAATATATTTAAATAAATTATTTTATCAAAAAAGATAAAATTTCAATTTTCAACAATTGTCACATTAAAATTTTCTCCATCTATATCCACATAAAATCAATATTTTCCTTATCATATGAATCAATAATTAATTATTCACAAATAATATTACAAAATCACAATATTGATAACCAGTGCGTTCCCAAGAAAGAGGGGCTTTCAATAAAATTTCTCTCTCATGTGGCCGCAATTAGGTGACCAAACCTCTCCTTAGATGTAACTTTCTAGACATTGCCAATAATGTTATCTAATAATATTATTAGGATAATATGAATTATTGCTTCGATAATGAAAAATACCGTGTAATGACAATTATTGAAACAACAAAGAATATAAAATATCAACGCATCAATTATTAAATCAATAAAATAATCGAATTTGAGAATAATCGTAACCATTATTGAGTAGTGCCTTCTTACGTAAGAATCAATAATTGGTGCAATACCATACTCTGCGTGTTTTAACCACCGAGTATTTTAACGAAGATTAATTGTAATAACTACACTCAAGTTATTTTTAAACAACTTATATTTGTGCATTTTTTTCATCCAATCGCTTTCCAGTTATGGGGCCCACACATGGTCGCTTGCGTTGCACGAATATTCCTCGACAAGCATTTAATATTCCACGACCAAACAAATATTCCCAAACAACAATGAATATTTTATAACCACTTGCTTATTTTGAAATATTTGCGTATTTTACCCCTAACTATCCACATTAATCAAATCAACCCTTACTATTTCAAAATAATAAATAGAGAAAATTAAATTTCATTAATAATAAGTTGGGGTCTTACACCCTCACATTACTTGTCGATCTTATTTCATTAAAAATACTTGCATTTGACGTAATTCTAGGGATTGATTGGTTAACTACTCATCATGCAAAAATTGATTATTTTCGTAAGGTTGTTAGCTTTCATATTCCTAACCAACCTATTATGCGAATTCAAGCAACCAAACCATTAAAATCAATCACTGTCATCTCAAGCCATAAAGCTATTCGTTTATTGAAAAATGGATGTCAAGCTTTCTTAGCTCATGTCACGGATCTATACAAAAATACATCAGTTTTGAATGATATTTTTATTGTTAATAAATTTCCTGACGTATTCCCTGAAGAACTTCCTGGCCTACCCCCAGAGCGTGAAATTGAATTTTGTATCAACCTTGAACCCGGTACAAAACCCATTTCCAAAGCCCCATATCGAATGGCTCCTATTGAACTTCAGGAGTTAAAGACCTAACTGCAGGAATTGTTAGACATTGGCTTTATTCGTCCTAGTACTTCTCCTTGTGGTGTTCCTGTTCTATTCGTGAAAAAGAAAGATGGGAGTATGAGACTTTGTATTGATTATCGGGAGTTATATCATGTCACCATAAAAAATAGATACCCATTGCCACGTATTGATGACCTGTTTGACCAGTTACAAGGAGCCAAATTCTTTTTAAAGATTGATCTTCGTTCTGGATATCACCAATTGGAGATTAGAAACGATGACATTCCAAAGACGGCTTTCAGAACTCGGTACGGGCATTATGAATTCCTAGTCATGTCTTTTGGATTGACTAATGCTCCTGCTGCTTTCATGGATATGATGAACCGAGTATTCAAGGAATATTTGGATCACTTTGTGGTCGTCTTTATTGATGACATCCTTATTTATTCCAAAAGCCGTGAAGATCATGAGCAACACTTGAGGCTGATACTCCAAAAGCTTCGTGAATATAAGCTTTATGCCAAGTTGAAGAAATGCGAGTTCTGGCTTGAGGAAGTAGCATTCCTTGGGCACGTAGTATCAAGTCATGGAATATCTATTGACCCAGCAAAGATTGAAGCTATTCAAAGCTGGGAGCAACCTAAATCAGTGACTGAAGTACGTAGCTTTCTTGGCTTAGCTGGATATTATCGGAGATTCGTAGAAGGGTTTTCTCGAATCGCTACTCCATTAACTCAACTGACTCTGAAAGATACAAAATTCGGTTGAAATGAGGAATGTGAGAAGAGTTTTCAAGAACTCAAGAGGAGACTCATTTCAGCACCTGTTCTGACAATACCATCTGGCTCGGAGGGATTTGTCATCTATAGTGATGCTTCGGGCAAAGGGTTAGGATGTGTTCTCATGCAACATGGGAAAGTCATAGCCTATGCCTCTTAATAACTCAAAGAATATGAGAGGAATTATCCTACTCATGATCTAGAGTTGGCAGCTGTTGTTTTCGCACTTAAAATTTGGAGGCATTACTTGTATGGGGAGAAAGTGGAGATCTTTACGGATCATAAAAGCCTCAAATATTTCTTCACTCAAAAGGAACTCAATATGCGACAACGACGTTAGCTTGAACTGTTGAAAGATTATGATCATACCATCCAATACCATCCTCGAAAAGCGAACGTGGTAGCTGATGCATTGAGTAGAAGATCATATGCGGGCACGAGTGCGATATTGACAACGCAAAGGCCCATCTTGGGTGACTTGCAAAGGATGGAGATAGAGTTAAAGACTCCAGGGACTCATGTGATGATGACGAATATACGAGTAGAACCGACTTTAATTGATAAAGTTAAAGATGCTCAAGTTACAAATCTGGAGCTAATGCGCATGAGGAAGAAAGTGCAAGAAGGTGCTATGCCAGAAGCAAGAATCGATGAAGAAGAAATACTTCAAGTTAACTCCAGACTTTATGTTCCTAACGACCCTGATTTAAAGTATAAAATAATGATGGAGGCACTCAACACACCGTTTGCAATCCATCCTGGGAGTACCAAAATGTATCGTGATCTTCGTCATACATTTTAGTGGAGCAATATGAAGAGAGAGATAACGATGTTTATCTCAAGGTGTCTAACTTGTCAATGAGTCAAAGCGGAGCATCAAGTACCAAAAGGTCCATTGCAACCACTTACAATTCTAGAATGGAAGTGGGAGCACATTACCATGGATTTTGTTACTGGTCTTCCCAAGGTTTCTCAAGGCATAGATGCAATTTGGGTCATTGTTGATAGATTGACCAAGTCTGCTCATTTCATATCGATACGAGAAACTTATACACTTGAATGTCGTGCTCGTATGTACATAAACGAGATTGTAAGACTGCATGGTATGCCAGTATCCATAGTTTCTGATCGACACCCAAGATTCACTTCACGATTTTTGGTTAGTTTGCACAAAGCTATGGGCACAGACTTACGATTTAGTTCGGCATATCATCCTCAATCAGACGGAAAACAGAGAAGACTATTCAAACTCTTGAAGATTTATTAAAACTCTGTGTCCTTGACTTCAAGGGAAGTTGGGACAAGTTCTTACCGTTGGTGGAGTTTTCATACAACAACAGTTATCAAGCAAGTATTGGCATGGCTCCATTCGAATCATTGTATGGAAGAAAGTGTCGTTCTCCAGTATGCTGGGATGAGGTGGGTGAAGCAATGTTGTTGGGACCAGAGTTGGTATGTATGACTATGGAAAAGATACAAACGATCCGGCAACGTATAAAAACCTCACAAGATCGACAAAAGAGTTATGCAGATCTTCATCGAAAGGATGTGGAATTCGATATTAGAGATCATGTGTTGTTATGTGTTGCTCCATGGAAAGGAGTTACGAGATTTGGAAAGAGAGGAAAGCTCAATCCTCGATTCATTGGCCCATTTTTAATCCTCGATCGAGTAGGAACCGTGGCGTATAGACTCGTTTTACCACCAAGTATGTCTCGTGTTCATAACGTTTTTCACATATCCATGTTACGTAAATATGTGGAAGACCCAAACCACATTATTGAGTTAGAACCGGACGAAATAGCGGAAGATTTGACGTATGAAGAGGTTCCTGTTCAAATCTTGGATAAGAAAGAACATATTCTACGCTCCAAGGTTATACCTCAAGTCAAAGTTTTGTGGAGAAACCACGATGTTGAGAAAATGACCTGGGAGTTAGAATCTGAAATGAAATCAAGATATCCTTACCTTTTCGACATACCAGGTACGTACCCTAATTTCGAGGGCAAAATTTCATAAGAAGGGGAGGTTGTAAGACCCCAACTTTTTAATAAAGATGATTTTTCTATAAATATCATTTTTAAATATTATGGAATGAATTTGATATAATGTTATAGTTGTGGGTAATATTTATAAATTTTGCAAAGTACGCAAGTTGTTATATAATATTCGATTGGTTGGGGAATATTTGTTTTAACAAGGAATATTCGTACTACGGCACAATCATTGGTGGACCCCACAACAAAATTATTGTCGAATTGAGAAAACGACAAAAATATTTTTACGAAAATAGCGGCGGAAGTTTTACAGTTAAAACTGTTGAGCTACTCAGTAGTAAAAGTACAGTAATACGCGTGGTTGCATAGTAGCACACGGTATTGATTATTGATGCTTACGTGAGAAGTCACTCAGTTTTGTTCACTTATTGCTACAGTAATTGCTGCATAATATCTCACGTTATTTGATTCAATTATTGTCGATATTATTTATATTATTAAATCAATAATTGAGATGACGAAGTTATTAATATTATTATTTGTAATATTAATGATGTCTAGAAGTTCTACCAAGGAGAGGTTTTGTAAGACCCCAGCTTTTATAAATAAAGATGAATTTTCTATAAATATTATTTTTGAATATTATGGAATAAATTTGATATAATGTTATAGTTGTGGGTAATATTAATAAATTTTGCAAAGTAAGCAAGTTGTTATAAATAATCGTTTGGTCGGGGAATATTCTTTTTGTCGGGGAATATTCGTACGACGACTCAATCATTGGTGGACCCCACAACGAAAGTATTGTCGTAGTTAGAAAATGACAAAATTATCTTTCTATAAAAATAACGGTGGAGGTGTTACCGTTAAAACTGTTGAACTACCCTGGTAAAAGTACAATGAATACGCATGGTTGCATAAGTAGTACACTCAGATTGATTATTGATGCTTACGTGAGAAGTCACTTAGCTATACTCAATTATTGCTACAAAGAATTCACGTGATCATATCTCTTATATTATTGATTCAATTATTGTCACAAGATCATCTATATAATATGTTATATTATTAATTGAGACGTTTATAAATGATTATAAATGATTAAAAAATTAAAAATAAAATGATTTGTGGTAATATTTAAGATTAAAAGTCCTCAAGTTATGAGACGTTTTGTGGTGTTTGATTATTAAAATAAAATGATAGTATTTACTTGGTAATAGTAATTATTTATTCAATAGTATTTACCTTCCTTGATTAAATTACCTTCAATAATAGTAATATTCTTTCAGTTATCCCTTCAATATTACAAATTCATGGTTTTCCAAAGGTTAATTAACTTATAGAGATATTACCAAGAGTCAAAAGTATACACTCAAGAGCCACCTCGCTTTTTCTATAAATAGAAAGCTCATTCCTTCATTATTTCTTACTTAATTCATCAAACTCTGTGAGAAGGAGAGGAATATTACTTCACTTTTCCAATATTCAATTCTTCTAAGGTAGGAATATTATTTGTTATACTAGTAGGAAATATTATTTGTTGTACTTGTAAGGGGTGTTATTCTTTCTTATTCATGAAGAGAACTTCGTTATTCCATTCTTTATTATTTCATTGAATAACTCGTAAAAGTGGCATACCCTATACATAACTCGTATCACGCAGCATACCCTATACTTGGTGAAATCCTTATGTTATTCCATTCTTATTTATTCATTGGAATAACCTCAGATAATGCTGATTTACCCTATACTTGGTGACATTCTTCTATTATTCATTGGAACATCCTCGTCTGTGTGTTTTACACGGACCGGTAAAATCTTTTTATTATTATACGTTGGAACATCCCGTCGTGTGTTTTACACCGACCTGGTTAAAATCTTTATTATTATTCTCGTTGGAACATCCCGTCTGTATGCGTTTTACGCGGACCTGGTTCCGTTATTTATTATACATTGGAATAACTCGCGCAAGCGCGCGCTCTATCGCATGCATGGTGATTTCTTTTGTTATTCCATTCTTTATTATACCCGGTTAAGTTAAAACTTTGACTTCTATACTCCATGAAATTAGTATAATATCCTTGATATTTGCGTTTCATCCAAGATCTTTTCATGGAAATATTCTTCCGATCATTCTTGAATTTTACTCTACAAAACAAAGAGATATCATGTTGACAATTTGGACGTTAATAATTCACGGATAAAATAATTCTTGAACTTGTTTTATTGAATTCTTATATCATTGTCATCATCCTCATGTTTATATTATGTTGAAAGTCATCCGTGGCCGATAGTGCATAGATGGACTTGGTATGATTATGACTAGGGATTATTCAAAGGTAATGCTTGATAGTAATGTTACAAATGATGTGATAAAAATCCTCAAAGGGCCAGTAGTGCATTGATGGACCGTTGTTGGCATGATCATGACCATTAATGAATACACAACTATTCTTGGCCCGTGAGTGCATGAATAATTGTGGTCGTGATACTAAAGAATATCCTCGTCAGAAAAGTGCGGGGTGATTCGATGATGTGGAATATTTATTAAAGCTGAGTCTCAGCTATAATAGTGATGAAAAACCTTTTAAATCATAAAAGATAATAGATTTTATTTTCTACTTGACTCTTTTAATGGATTGCTGGTTCCGCTGTAGTTAAACTTGATGTTCATTATATTTTATCAGTTTAACACTGTTGTAGGCTAATGATAATTTATTCTGCATTATCTTAGTCATAATATTTCTTACTGAGCTAGTTGAGCTCACCCTTTCTTTCACTTTTCTCTTTAGGAAATGAGAATATAGTTGGGATGAGTCGGGGAACGGAGTAATGGTCCAGAGGATAGCATTAGTAGTCCTCACTATTCTGTGAAATAGTGTGATAATAATTGTAATGAGGACTCCTTTTGAGTTTGTATTATATCTATTATACAATATTTGTATTCAAACTCACGCTTTATGTCAGATTGCATATTACGCTTATATTAGTAAGTTGTATTTAAATTCTGTACCATGTATTTGACTACCCATGATGGGTGATGTATACCTAATTTTGGGGGCGTCACAGTTGGTATCAAAGCTTAGGGATATGATCCCTGGCTAAGATGTGAGAATAGTACTAGGAGGGGAGAGACGGAATACCTACCTAAGTTTATGTGCTATTTTATTGGTCGATCGTAATATAGGATAATTTGTTACACATCAATTAACCTTTTGTTTTGTGGCAAGATTCAAAAATGACATCCGAGAATGTTGAGAATAGCATTATGGAGACAAAGCGATCGTTGATTCACCACATATCAATAATCAGGATAATGTGCATCAGAAGGCGACAATCCTCATGCAAACAACAACACTGACCAAATGATGAATGATCAAATGTTCAGAGGCTTTATGCAATTTATGCAACAAAGAAAGTAGAGCGACTCGCCCAAAACGTAGGTGGAAACACGGAAAACTCTCTGCTGTCACCGCTAAACAATTCAAGGAGCTGGGACCACCGAGTTTAAGGAGAGCCAAAACCACTTCTCGGCGGAAGCATGGATAAAGCAGATTACCAAGATATTTGATGTCTTGGGATGCTCCGAGGAGCAAAAGGTTCCTTCGCGCTTTTATGTTGCGCGGAGGCAGACATTGGTGGGAATCCAGAAACATACTCAACCTCTTTGTCAGATCAAGATACTCTTGGGAGAAGTTCCAGAGTCGTTTCAACGACAAATACTTTCCGAAAGTATTCGCCACATGAAGGAGGTGGAGTTTATCAAGTTGGAACAAAACAATATGACCGTGTCGCAATACGAGGCAAAATTTATGAGTTATCACTATTTCATGCTCCACTTGTGGATAATGAAGAGAGAGAATGGCGCAAATGTTTTTAAGAGGTTTGAAGTCGAGATACGCCAACATCTTATTTTCATAAACCGTGTTTGTATTCAGATGTTGTAAATAGGGCTCGATTAGTGGAGCGCGATAACGACTCAACGCAACTAAAAAGAGAGCAAATAAGCAAAATTATAATACCAAAGAAGAGTAGTCATCAAGCGGTGACAACAAGCGTGGAGGGAATCAACAAAGCGATATGGTAACCACTTCGGTGGTAATAAGGGCCAAAACAATAAGAATGGACATTTCAAGAAAAGGAGATTCAACAATGATGGAAAGACATCAAAGACCAAAGACCGTTGTTAAGGAAGGAGAAAGACCACCTATCATATGCTTCAAATGCGAGAGAGAGGACACATCATCCGAATCGCGCCATGCCGCTCAAAGCATGTTATAATTGTGGAAGAGAAGGTCACTTAGCTCGATTTTGTTGCCATCAAGACAAATTCAACTAGGATGGAGGCACCAAAGGCCGCTCCAGAAAAGTCAAAACCCAGTAGGGTAAGGAGAGCGTTTGTTGTGACCTCCCAGAGAGCAAGGAACCCGAATGAGGTCATCACGGGTAAGCTTATCATAAACTCTAATGAAGTCTATACTTTATTTGATACCGGTTCTACCCATTCTTTTATTTCTCCTACTTGCGCCATCGATTAAATTTGACCGAGAAATTAGACTTTCGACTTATCTGTGGAAACTCCGTTGGGAGAAACCTTCATTACATCCAATCGCTTATAAGTCTTGTTTGGTTCAAATCGGTACCCTCACATTACCTCGTCGATCTTATTTCATTAAAAATACTTGCATTTGACGTGATTCTAGGGATTGATTGGTTAACTACTTATCATGCAAAAATTGATTGTTTTCGTAAGGTTGTTAGCTTTCATATTCCTAATCAACCTATTATGCTAATTCAAACGACCAAACCATTAAAATCAATCACACGGTCATCTCAAGCCATAAAGCTATTCGCTTATTGAAAAACGGATGTTAAGCTTTCTTAGCTCATGTCACGATTTAAACAAAAATACGCCGCTTTTGAACGATATTTCTATTGTTAATAAATTTCCCGACGTATTCCTCAAGAACTTCCCCGCCTACCCCAGAGTGTGAAATTGAATTTTGTATCGACCTTGAACCCCAGACAAAACCTATTTCCAAAGCCCCATATCGAATGGCTCTATTGAACTTCGTGAGTTAAAGACCCAACCGCAGGAATTGTTAGACATTGGCTTTATTCGGCCTAAGTACTTCTCCTTGGGGTGCTCCCTGCTCTATTCGTGAAGAAGAAAGATGGGAGTATGCGACTTTGTATTGATTATCTGGAGTTGAATCATGTCACCATCAAAATAGGTATCCATTGCCACGTATTGATGACCCGTTTGACCATTGCAAGGAGTCAAATTCTTTTCAAAGATTGATCTTCATTCCTGATATCACCAATTGAAGATTTAACCTCCGACATTCCAAAGACGGCTTTCAAAACTCCCCAGACGGGCATTATGAATTCCTAGTCATGTCCTTTGGATTGACTAATGCTCCCGCCGCTTTCATGGATATGATGAACCGAGTATTCAAGGAATATTTAGATCACTTTGTGGTCGCCTTCATTGATGACATCCTTATTTATTCCAAAAGCCGTGAAGATCATGAGCAACACTTGAGGTCGACACTCCAAAAGCTTCGTGAATATAAGCTTTATGCCAAGTTGAAGAAATGCGAAGTTCGGCTTGAAGAAGTAGCATTCCTTGGGCACGTGGTATCAAGTCATGGAATATCCGCTGACCCAAAGAAAAGATGAAGCTATTCAAAGTCGGGAACAACCTAAATCAATGATCAAGCACGTAGCTTTCTCGGTTTAATGGTTATTATCGGAGATTCGTGGAAGGATTTTTCTAATCGCTACTCCATCGACTCAACCGACTCGAAAAGATACAAAGTTCGGTTGGAGCGAAGAATGTGAGAAGAGTTTTCAAGAACTCAAGAGGAGACTTATTTCAAAGACTGCTCGACAATACCATCCTGCCTTGAGGGATTTGTCATCTACATGTTGATGCTTTGGGCAAAGGGTTAGGATGTGTTCTCATGCAACATGGGAAAGTTATAGTTTATGCCTCACGATAACTCAAAGAATATGAGAGGAATTATCCTACTCATGATCTAGAGTCATAAATTGTTGTTTTGCACTTAAAATTTGGAGGCATTACTTGTATGAGGAGAAAGTGGAGATCTTTACGGATCATAAAAGCCTCAAATATTTCTTCACTCAAAAGGAACTCAACATGCGACAACGACGTTGGCTTGAACTGCTGAAAGATTATGATCATACCATCCAATACCATCCTAGAAAAGTTTAACGTGGTAGCCGACGATTGAGTAAGATCATATGCAAGCACGAAAAGCGTTATTGTCAACGCAAAGGCCCATTTTGTGTGACTTGCAAAGGATGGAGATAGAGTTAAAGACCCAGGACACATGTGATGATAGCGAGTATACGAAAGTAGAACCGATTTTAATCGATAAAGTTAAAGTCGCCAAGCTACGCACTGGAGATGATGCGTATGAGGAAGAAAGTGCAAGAAGGTGCTACGCCAAGCAAGAATCGATGAAGAAGGAATACTTCAAGTCAACTCCTGCATTTTGTGTTCCTAACGACCTCGATTTAAAGTATAATATCATGATGGAGGCGCACAACACACCATTTGCAATCCATCTCGGTAGTACCAAATGTATCATGATATTCGGCCATACATTTTGGTGGAGCAATATGAAGAGAGAGATAGCGTTGTTTTTCTCAAGGTGTCTAACTTGTCAACGAAGTTAAAGTTTGAGCATCAAGTACCAAAAGGTCCATTGCAACCACTTGAAATTCTAGAATGGAAGTGGGAGCACATTACCATGGATTTCGCTACACGGCCTTCCTAAGGTTTCTCAAGGCATTAATGCGATTTGGGTCATTGTTGATAGATCGACCAAGTCCGCTTCATTTTTTACCGACACGAGAAACTTATACACTTGAACGCCTTGCTCAGATGTACATAAACGAGATTGTAAGATCGCATGGTATGCCAGTATCCATAGTTTCGATCGAGACCCAAGATTCACTTCACGATTTTGGGTTAGTTTGCAAAAAGCTATGGGCACAGACTTACGATTTAGCTCTCAAGATATCATCCTCGAGACGGACGGACAATGGAGAGGACTATTCAAACTCTTCAAGATCTATTAAGACTCGTGGTCCTTGATTTCAAGGAGTTGGGACAAGTTCTTACCATTGGTGGAGTTTTCCCACAACAACCAGCTTATCAAGCAAGTATCGGCATGGCTCCATTCAAGCGCCAGTATGGAAGAAAGTGTCGTTTCCAAAGATGCTTTGGGATGAGGTGGGTGAAGCAATGTTGTTGGGACCGGAGTTGGTACTTATGACTACAAAAAGATTCAAACGATCCGACAACGATAAAAACCTCACAAAATCGATAAAAGAGTTATGCCGATCTTCATCGAAAGGACGTGGAATTCGATATAGGAGATCACGTGTTGTTAAGAGTTGCTCCATGGAAAGGAGTTACAAGATTTGGAAAGAGAGGAAAACTTAATCCTAGATTCATCTGGCCCATTTTAATCCTCGATCGAGTAGGAATCGTGGCCTATAGACTCGCTTTTATCGCCAAATATGTTTCGTGTTCATAACGCTTTTTCACATATCCATGTTACGTAAATATGTGAAAGACCCGAACCATATTATTGAAGTTAGAACCGGATTTAAATAGCGGAAGATTTGACGATGAAGAGGTTCCTGCTCAAATTTTGATAAGAAGGAACATATTCTACGCCCAAGGTTATACCTCAAGTCAAAGTTTTATGGAGGAACCACGATGTTGAGGAAATGACTTGGGAGTTAGAATGAAATGAAATCAAGGTATCCTTACCTCTTCGACATACCGTAACGCACTCTAAATTTTTGAGGGAGAAATTTCATAAGAAGGGAGGTTGTAAGACCCCAACTTTTATAAATAAAGATGAATTTTCTATAAATATTATTTTTAATATTATGGAATAAATTTGATATAATGTTATAGTTGTGGGTAATATTTATAAATTTTGCAAAGTAAGCAAGTTGTTATAAAATATTCGCTTTAATTGGGAATATTCTTTTGTTTGGGAATATTCAGACGACTACCAATCATGGTGGACCCTATTAAACTAAGTATTGTCGTAGTTAGAAAACGCACAAAATTATCTTTCTATAAAAATAACTACGAGGTGTTACCGTTAAAACCGTTGAACTACCCCTTGGTAAAAGTACAAGATGAATACGCGTGGTTGCATAGTAGCACACGGTATTAATTATCGATGCTTACGTGAGAAGTCACTTAGCTATACTCAATTATCAAGCATAAAGAATTGTCTTGATCATATCTCTTATATTATCGATTCAATTATTGTCACAAAGATCATCTCAGATAATATGTTATATTATTAATTGAGACGACAAGTTATAAATGATTAATAATTGTTGAAAGATTAAAATGTGTTGATTAAAAATAAAATGATTTGTGGTAATATTTATTCAATCCTTGATGTATATAAAGAGTCTCATATGAGACGCTTGTGGTAAGTTTGATTATTTTATGGGGGCCCATATGTCATCATCTAAGAGTCTCTTCAGTAAATAGTATTTACCTCTTCAATAGTAATTACCTTCTTCAATAGTATTTACCTTCACAATAGTAATTACCTTCACAATAGTAATTACCCTTCGCAAATAGTAGTTGTCCCTTCAATATTACCAAGAGTTAATCGACCTCTTCTTGATTGTTCCAAAGGTTAATTACTCCTTTGCAAATAGTAGTTATCTCTTCAATATTACCAAGAGTCATTTTGACCCTTCGTTAACACTCAAGAGCCACCCTCGCTTTTTCTATAAATAGAAAGCTCATTCATTCATTATTTCTTTAATTCATTCAAACTCTGAGAGAGAAACTATAGAGAGAAAGAAGAAAAGTATTCTACTACTTCACTTTTCCAATATTCAGGTTCTTCTAAGGTAGGAATATTATTTGTTGTACTCGTAGGGAATATTATTTGTTGTACTTGTAAGGGGTGTTATTCTTTCTTATTCATGAAGAGAACTTGTTATTCCATTCTTTATTATTATTCATTTGAATAACTCCGTAAAAGTGGCATACCCTATACATAACCCAGATACGGCAGATACCCTATACTTGGTGAAATCCTTATGTTATTCCATTCTTATATATTCTCATTGGAATAACTCAGATATGCTGTTTTACCCTATACTTGGTGACATTCTTCTATTATTCTCATTGGAACATCCTCGTCTGTGTTTTACACCGGATTCGGTGTTTTATTATTACGTTGACCATGGTTTTACACCGGACCGGTTCCGCTCTTTATTATTATTCATTGGAACATCCTGTCTGTGGTGTTTTACACCGGAATTCGGGTTCCGCTTTTTATTATTATTTCGCTGAACATCCGTGCTGTGTGTTTTACACCGACCGGTTCCGCTTTTTATTATTATTCGTTGAACATCCTCGTCTGCATGCGTTTTACGCCTGAGATTCGGTTCCGTTATTTATTATTCTGTTGAATAACTCGCCTGCGCGGTCTATCGCATGCATGGTGATTTCTTTTGTTATTCCATTCTTTATTATACCCATTGGTTAAAACTTTGACTTCTATACTCCATGAAATTAGTATAATATCCTCGATATTTGCGTTTCATCCAAAGATCTTTTCATGGAAATATTCTTCCGATCATTCTTGAATTTTACTCTACAAAACAAGATCATGTCGACAATTTGGACGTTAATAATTCTCGGATAAAATAATTCTTGAACTTGTTTTATTGAATTCTTATATCATTGTCATCATCCTCATGTTTATATTATGTTGAAAGTCATCTGTGTATTCGTAGTGCATAGATGGACTTGGTATGATTATGACCAGGATTATTCTTGTAATCATGACCGTAATGTTACAAATGATGTGATAAAATCCTCAAATGGTCAGAAGTGTATTGATGGATGCTTGTTGGCATGATCATGATTATTAATGAATACACAACTATTCTTCGCCCGTAGTGCATGAATAATTGTGGTCGTGATACTAAAGAATATCCTCGGTCAGTAAAGTGTGGGTGATTCGATGATGTGGAATATTTATTAAAGTCGAGTCTCAAATATATAATGTTGATGAAAAACCTTTTAAATCATAAAAGATAGTAGATTTTATTTTCTACTTGACTCTTTTAATGGATTGTTGGTCTACCAGTAGTTAAACTTGATGTTCATTATATTTTATCGCTTAACATCACAGAAGGCTAATGATAATTTATTCGCATTATCTTAGTCATAATATTTCTTATCGAGCTAGTTGAGCTCACCCTTTCTTTCACCGTTTCTCTTCGTGAAATGAGAATATAGTCTTGGGATGAGTGGGGAGCGGAGTAATGGTCCAGAGGATAGCATTAGTAGTCCTCACTATTTCGTGAAATAGTGTGATAATAATTGTAATGAGGACTCCTTTTGAGTTTGTATAATATCTAGTAGACAATATTTGTATTCAAACTCACGCTTTATGTCGTATTGCACATACGCTTATATTAGTAAGTTGTATTTAAATTGCACCATGTATTTGACTACCCAAGATGGGTGATGTATACCTAATTTTGGGGGCGTCACAGGTTTGGTCACCTAAATGCGCACCAATAGGGAGAAATCCTTATTGGAAAGCCCCTCTTTCCCGGAACGACCGGTCGATTAATATCATGCGAATTATAATAATGATGATAAATGTTGTTAAAATATTGAAGTGATTTTTATGAAGTATTTGTTGTAAGTATTGGCGTATTATTTGGACCCTCATTTACCCATTTTTCAAAATAATCGGTAGAAATTTATTCTTTATAATAAGGGTGGGGGCCACGAATGGAGTAAATGGATGAAATGAAAATGGGGTGGGGGGGAGGTAACGTAATTAGAAGGGAATTGATTATATATATATATATATATATATATATATTATATTTTGTTTTGTTTTTTCTTGCTTTTACATTGAATTTCAATAAGCCTGACACCCGTGAATGCTAAACTTCATCCGTGAGATTTTTATTCGGTGCACCCGTGATTAAACAGTACCCTCCAATTCTCCTATAAATAAAAGCTCATTCCTTCATTATTTCTTACGAATTCACTGAAACTCTAGAGAGAGAAACTATAGAGAGAAAGAAGAAAAGTATTCTGCTACTTCACTACTCCTATATCCAATTTCTTCTAAGGTAAGGGGTATTATTTCTTTTATATTCATGAAGAGAACTTCTGTTATTCCATTCTTTATTATTCGTTGAATAACTCAGATAATGAGCTACCCTATACTTGGTGAAATTCTTTTGTTATTCCATTCTTTATCATTATGTTGGAATAACCTGTCTATGTGAAGTACCGCATACATGGTGAAATTCTTTTGTTATTCCATTCTTTATTATTCTGTTGGAAAATCATGTCTGTGCGTTTACGCATGACCTGGTTATGTTATTTATTATTCTGTTAGAATAACCTGTCTGTGCGGTCTATCGCATGCCTGGTGATTTCTTTTGTTATTCCATTCTTTATTATACTCATTTGGTTAAAGTTTTAGCTTTTACACTCCATGAAATTAGTGGAATATCTTTGATATTTGCGCTTCATCCAGAATCTTTTCATGAAAATATTCTTCTGAGCATTCTTGAATTTTACTCTATAAAGAAGTATCATGTTGAGAATTTGGACGTTATTAGTTCTTGGATAAATTAATTCTTGAACTTGTTTTATTGAATTCTTATATCATTGTCATCATCCTCATGTTTATATTATGTTGAAAGTCATCTGTGGCCTGTAGTGCATAGATGGACTTGGTATGATTATGACCAGAGATTAATCAATATAACCATGACCATAATGTTACAAATGATGTGGTAAAAGTCCTCATTGGCCCGTAGTGCATTGATGAACAGTTGTTGGCATGGTCATGACCAATGATGAATACACGAATATCCTTGGTCGTAGTGCATGGATAATTTGTGGTTGTGATACTAATGAATATCCTTGGCCGTAGTGCAGGGATGAAGTGGATTATTTATTAAGCTGGGTCTCAGTGATAAAAGTGATGAAAAACCTTTTAAATCATAAAAGATGGTAGATTTTATTCTCTACTTGACTCTTTTAATGGATTGTTTGTTCCGCTGCAGTTAAACTTGATGTTTGTTATATTTTATCAGTTTAACATTGTTGAAGGCTAATGATAATTTATTCTATATTATCTTAGTCATAATATTTCTTACTGGTCTAGTGGAGCTCACCCTTTTTTTCACTGTTCTCTTCAGGAAATGAGAACGTAGCCGGGACTAGTCGGGGAACGAAGTGACGGTCCAGAAGATAGTATTAGTAGTCCTCACTATTCTGTTAAATAGTGTGAAAATAAATATAATGATGACTCTTTTGAGTGTGGATATTGTCTAGATGACAATATTCTTATTAAAACTCTCAGTTTACGTTTTGTCGTATTTTACACGACAGCTGTATTATTAAATTGTGTTTGAATTTTGTACCATGTATTTGGCGACTCAAGATGGGTGATGTATACCTATTTTGGGGGCGTCATATCATATTCCTAAGCTTTGATACCGACTATGACGCACCCAAAACAAGTATACATCACCCATCTTGAGTCGCCAAATACATGGTACAAAATACAAATATAAACTTAATTATACAAACGTCGTGTAATATACGACAAAACATATGCTATGAGTTTTAATACAAATATTATCATCTAGACAATATTCATACTCAATGGAGTCCTCATTACATTTATTATCACACTATTTAACAGAATAGTGAGGACTACTAATGCTATCATCCGACCACACTCCGCTCCCCGACTGTCCCAGCCTATATTTTCACTTCCTCAAGAGAACAAAGGAAAGAAAGGTGAGCTCAACTAGCCTAGTAAGAAATATTATGACTAAGATAATGCGTAATAAATTATCATTAGTCTTCAACAATGTTAAACCGATAAAATACAATGTACATCAAGTTTAACTACAGCGGAACAAGCAATCCATTAAAAGAGTCAAGTAGAGAATAAAATCTACTATCTTCTATGATTTAAAAAGTTTTTCATCAACTTAATCGCTGAGACTCAGCTTAATAAATAAACCACATCATCGAATCATCCCTGCACTACGGGCTAAGGATATTTATTAAATCATCAATGGTCATGACTATACTGAATAATCCCTGATCATAATCATACCAAAAAATATCCATCAATGCACTACAGGCCACTGAGGACTTTTACCACATCATTTATAACATTACAGGTCATGATTATACCGAATGATCCCTGGTCATAATCATACCAAGTCCATCTATGCACGTAAGCCAAAGATGACTTTCATCACAATATAAGCATGAGGATGATGACAATGATATAAGCATTAATCAAACGAAAACAAGGATAAATATTAAAGACTTTAAATTTATCCAAATATTATTAATCACTTAATAAACTCATCATCTAATATTATTAATATTATAACAATATTTTAATCACTTCTTAAACTTGTAAACAATTTATTTCAATTGTTTACACTTTACCAAATAATGCATTTAATCATTCAAAAATGCCATACTCATAAGATTTCATCACCAATGATCAAAATCCCTTATTAAAATCTGCATATACCCTATATAGGATTCCCAAGCCATAAAATCCTATTTTCCAATTTTGTTACTTCACATAACATATTTAATTCATTTACTCATAACTAGTTCATTTTCATGAAAAATACCAAATCAGTCCCAAAAATATTTCTTTTATGGGATTTAATAGAATATAGTCCCATATTGAACATATATTTTTCTCAAAATTTTTAAAAATTATTTACTATTTTTTATATTGCCAAAACTGCCGAATATTTAAACATTTATCATAAATTGTACTTTTGTCCAAAAATTTCGAAATTTACAGGGTATACTCCTGTTATATACATGTACTCCCAATAAATATTTCACCAATTTTGGAGTTAACCACAAGGAGTTATAAGGGTTTACTTTTAAAATAGTTTTTTTCCATAAAATCCATAACTCTTAATCTATACATCCAAAAATCGCCATCTTTGGACACAATATAGAAAACTCATCAAATTATCAATTCAAATTTTTTCAGAATTTTTAAGGGTCAGAAAAATTACGAAACTGCCCCTGGCAGAAGCCCCTTTTTAATGAAAATACTATTCATATGAATACAAAGGATCATTCACCATGCATGTGGTAATCCACATAGATAGGTTATTCTAACAGAATAATAAATAATGGAATAACAGAAGAATTCACCATGCATGCGATAGATCGCATACATGAATGAGTTATTCTCAATGTAATAATAAAGAATGGAACCGTGTCACGCAGTAAAACCGCATGCATAAGATATTCCAATGTAATAATAAAGAATGGAACTAGGTGTCATGTATGCAAACCGCATGCATGTGATATTCAAAATGTAATAATAAAGAATGGAATAATAGAAGAATTTCACCATGTATGCGGTAGCCAGATGACAAGTTATTCCAATATAATAATAAGGAATGGAATAATGTAGAATTTCACCATGTATGATAATATCAGATACGCAGTTATTCCAAATGTAATAATAAGGAATGGAATAATGTAAGAATTTTACCATGTATGCAAAGATTGTGATATACAAAAGTTATTCCAATGTAATAATAAGGAATGGAATAACAATAGCTCTCTTCATGAATACGAAAGAAATAATACCCTTACCTGTAAGAAACCGGATATTCGAGTAGTAGAGGTAGTAGACTTCTCTTCTTCTTTCTCTCTATAATTACTCTCTATAATAATTGCTCTAAAGCTTTAGTGAATTGGTGAGAAATGAAGGAAGAATGAACTTCTATTTATAGGAAAATATAGTTTCGATAATTTCACGTTTTGGGGCTCAAAATATTACAAAGACAATACCTCCAACTTTTCTTTCATTTTTAATTTAGTTCGCAAGTATTATCAAACTTGCACCACCTCCCTAATAGTAAATAATGTGAATCAATAGTTCAATCATGTGAATCAATAGTTATAATCATGTGAAAATACGAATTACAAAGATAAGACTCTCCATTTTAAACTTAGTCATGCAAGTATTATCAATCTTACACCAACTCCCCTAATAGTACAAGAATGTGATTCAATAGTACACACATGTGAACAAATAGTTATATAAGCATGTGAATTAGTAGCAATTAATTGCTCATTTATCTGATTAATTACCTGATTTATCAATATAACCCACAGACATCAATTATCATCGGAATAGATGTCGATTTCCACTAACATTAATAATCCCAACGCAATGGAACTATCAATTTCATCTTTAATTAACATGAACTTATTCATCATTAATATTATAACTCACAATATTTAACAACCAGGTTGTTCCCAGGAAAGAGGGCGCTTTTCGATAAGGATTTCTCCTTATTGGTGCGCAATTAGATGACCAAACCTCTCCTTGACAAAACTTCTAGACATTGTAAATATTGCAATTTAATAATATGAATAATTTTGTCGTCTCAATTATTGATTTAATAATATATAAAATATTATCTTCGATGATATCGTGATAATAATCGAATCAATAATACGAGAGATATGATGCAACAATTCATCAGAGTAATAATTGAGTATAACCGAAAGTGACTTTCACGTAAGCATCAATAATCACTACCGCAGTGTGCTACTATGCAACCACGCCAGACATCGCACTTTTACTACCGGGTAGTTCAACAGCTTTTTTACGGTAACACTTTCGCAAGTTATTTTTATAAAAAGATAATTATGTCGCTTTTCTTACTACGACAATACTTCCATTGGGGGTCCACCAATGATTGTGCCAGTTATCGGATATTCCCCAACAAAAAGAATATTCCTGAACCAATCGAATATTATATAACAACTTGCATACTTTGCAAAATTTATAAATATTACCCACAACTATAACATTATATCAAATCCACATCATAATATTTAAAAAAAATATTTCGAGAAATTTAAATCTTTATTCATAAAATTTGGGGTCTTACAACCATTTGGGTGTAATCCTGTTGGAAACAAATGGGTATTTGCATGTAAAGTTTAAATGAGAAAATGAAATTGTGAGATACAAAGCCCGACTTTGTAGCTCAAGGGTTTTCACAAAAACCACGGTATTGATTATCAAGATACATACTTCTCTAGTAATGGATGGAGTCACTTTTCGCTTTCGATAGGTATGGCAACCATGGAAGGTTTGGAAACACGTCGATGGATGTTATAACAAGATACTTATATGGCTCACTGACAATGTTGAGATTTAAATGAGAATCCTCAAGGATTAAAATGGTCAATCACAAAGGCCCCTCACATATATTCCATCAAGTTACAACGCCATTGTATGGGTTGAAACAATCTGGGTCAGATGTGGTATAATTGACTTAGTGATTATTTAATAAAAGATGGATATATAAATGATCAAGTATGTCCATGTGTTTTATTAAGAAATCACAAAGTGGATTTTCCATCATTGTTGTATATGTGGATGATTTGAATCTTGTAGGTACTCCTGAAGAACTCACAAGAACTGCTACTTATTTAAAGGATGAATTTGAAATGAAAGATCTTGGAAAGACAAAATTCTGTTTGGGAATACAAGTGGAGCATTTATTATCTAGAATTTTTGTTCATCAATCCACATATGCTGGAAAGATTCTCAGTCGTTTTCATATGGATAAAGCTCATCCTTTGACTACCCCGATGGTTGTTCGATCTTTAAAAGTTGATAAAGATCCATTTTGGCCTCTAGAAAGTGGGGAAGTTCTTGGACCTGAAGTTCCATACCTAAGTGCAATAGGTGCTCTTATGTATCTTGCAAACTGTACATGATCTGATATTACTTTTGCTGTCAACTTGTTAGCAAGATACAGTTCTTCTCCTACTAAGAGACATTGGGATGGGATCAAACACATTTTGAGATACCTCCGTGGAAGTATAGATCTTGGGTTATTTTATCTAAGAAATTCAACGTCGCAATTGGTTGGATATGCCGATGCAGGATATTTATCAGATACTCACAATGGAAGATCACAAACAGGTTATGTATTTACATATTGTGACACGACTATATCCTGGAAATCCACAAAGCAAACCATGACAGCTATATCTTCAAATCACTCCGAGATTCTCGCTATACATGAAGCAAGAAGAGAGTGTGTTTGGTTGAGATCAATTATTCAGCATATTCAAAAATTATGTGGATTACCATCAATTAAAGACATTCCTACAATTCTGTATGAGGATAACGCTGCATGCATTGCTCAACTTAGAGGAGGTTACATCAAAGGAGATAGAACAAAGCATATTTCACCTAAATTCTTCTTCACACATGAGCTACAAACGAAGGGTGATATAGATGTGCATCAAATTCGATCATGTAATAATCTAGCCGACTTATTCACAAAGTCGCTACCAAGTGCAACGTTTGCAAAACTTCGGAAAAGGATCAGAATACGTCGACTGAAAGACTTATGACAACATTTCATCAAGGAGTAATGAATTTCTTTTGAGGGGAAGACTGTATTCTTTTTCCTTAGTCACGGTTTTTATCCCAATGGGTTTTTCCTGACAAGGTTTTAACGAGGCAGTCAATTAAGATATTTATGTAAAAGATATGTACTCTTTTTTCCTTTGTTAAGTTTTTCCCACTGGGTTTTCTCAACAAGGTTTTTAATGAGACATAATCTTCTATCATATCGTAGGAAATCAGGGGAAGTATTATGATGTGATTTCCCTCCTCATACCCGTGACTCCTTTCTTTTCCTCATTCACTCCTCTATCATAATGCTGCATGCATTGCTCAACTTAGAGGAGGTTACATCAAGGGAGATAGAACAAAGCATATTTCACCTAAATTCTTCTTCACACATGAGCTACAAACGAAGGGTGATATAGATGTGCATCAAATTCGATCATGTGATAATCTAGCCGACTTATTCACAAAGTCGCTACCAAGTGCAACGTTTGCAAAACTTCGGAAAAGGATCAGAATGTGTCGACTGAAAGACTTATGACAACATTTCATCAAGGAGTAATGAATTTCTTTTGAGGGGAAGACTGTATTCTTTTTCCTTAGTCACGGTTTTTATCCCAATGGGTTTTTCCTGACAAGATTTTAACGAGGCAGTCAATTAAGATATTTATGTAAAAGATATGTACTCTTTTTTCCTTCGTTAAGTTTTTCCCACTGGGTTTTCTTAACAAGGTTTTTAATGAGACATAATCTTCTATCATATCGTAGGAAATCAGGGGAAGTATTATGATGTGATTTCCCTCCTCATACCCGTGACTCCTTTCTTTTCCTCATTCACTCCTCTATCATAATGTTGCATGCATTGCTCAACTTAGAGGAGGTTACATCAAGGGAGATGGAACAAAGCATATTTCACCTAAATTCTTCTTCACACATGAGCTACAAACGAAGGGTGATATAGATGTGCATCAATTTCGATCATGTGATAATCTAGTTGAGACTTATTCACAAAGTCGCTACCAAGTGCAACGTTTGCAAAACTTCTAAAAGGATCGAGAATGTGTCGATCGAAAGACTTATGACAACATTTCATCAAGGAGTAATGAATTTCTTTTGAGGGGAGATCAGATTCTTTTCCTTAGTCACGCTTTTATCCCAATGGATTTTTCCCGACAAGGTTTTAACGAGGCAAATAATTAAGATATTTATGTAAAAGATATGTACTCTTTTTTCCTTCGTTAAGTTTTTCCACTTTGGTTTTCAATGAGGTTTTTAATGAGACATAATCTTCTATCATATCGTAGGAAATCGTGGGAAGTATTATGATGTGATTTCCTCCTCATACCCGTGACTCCTTTCTTTTCCTCATTCACCTCTTCTGACCCCTCCCCCCCCTCCCCCTCCCCTCCCCTCCCTCCCTCATTGCCTATAAGATTGATCCTGAAGGAAAATAGATAAGAATTCTCAGAAGAATTTCTCTCTTTCTCTTACTTATTCTCTCTAAATTTACGCAAAGAATTATAAGAAAGATTTTTTATACACTTTTATAGTTTTATAACACGTATATATATATATATATATATATATATATATATATATATATATATATATGAATGTAAATAGTAATCAGCAATATATAAATAGTGAATCAGTATAGCTTAATTAATATATATACACATGTGAATAGACTATGAAATCAGGAAATGATAGCTTTGGATAATATATATATATATATATATAATATAAATATAAAAGAGGACAACACCTTTTTGAAGGCATATGAAGACAACAATTTTTTACTTTCTTTTGTTTCCGATGGCTTATATTACTAAGAAAGCTCAGCCTTTTATATATAGAGAAGGAAAGCAACGGTAACATCACCTCAACGGTAATAAAATTAATATCTTAATAATAGATATTTAATACATATTCAATAGTTATAAAATTTCCATAAATATATTAATTATAACTCATTCAATTTACATATTAAATTCTTTTAATGATACATTATCAAATAATATATAAATATATTTATTTTTATTTAATATTATAATATATTATTTTGTATAAAATACAACAAATGTAATTTGAGATATGCATCCCAGACATGGAAACTTATCATTCCAACTAAAGTCTGAAGTGGGTGTTTGTTTATATGTTTTAATAATGACAAGTTACTTTATAGCGTTACTATAATTTTGTAGGTTTGGACTTTGATTGCTGGAAATTTTATAAGTTGAATAATTTATTGAAGTTTCAAGGATTCAAAATATTGCTCAAGTGCAAGAGATTATGAGGTCTAGGATATATATGTAAGATTTTTAGCATAATTCTTGAATCAAGGCATAAAATTTGGTTTATATTAAAAATCAAATTTCTTCTAAAAATATATTTCCTGGTAAAAAGATTTTACATAATAAAAAAAAATTACCAAGTTTTTATTCGGTTGGGATTGGTAACACAAAGAGATTTGGATTTTAAGCAGTAAAAAGTTTTTGGGTTTTCAAACTTCTTCCAATTAGAGTTTTAGTTTATAAAGTTTTATTTTAAAAATGATCTATTGGGATATATATTCAAAGTTAGTATATATGCTGATCCATTGGGATATAGAATTCAAATTGGTTTGTTTTTTGAAAACCTGTTAAAGCACTTGAATTCTATTTGACTTGGTAAATGAAGATAAGCATTTGAATTATATTTGACTTGGTAAATTCCATAAGCCTAACAGTAGCAAAGTTTTAAAAAGTCCATTGCAATCAAATATATCCGTTAAGACTTTTGTAAACTATAAACTTCATCTCCTCGGTTTGAAAAAAGATTACTACACAACTGATGTATACATATTGAACAGAGCTTTACGAAGTTACAAAATTTTAGTAAAATTATAAGTGACTTGATTTTAGTACTATTGCTGAAAATTATAGTGTTCAGTTGTAATCCATTTTATTATTATAGTTCATATCTTGTAAAAGGGGTTTTAGAGTGAAGCAAAGGGTTTTCTTTAGAAAATTGTTAAATCCACAATAAATAAATGTTATTTCCACAACAAAAGTGTCGCTATAGATCTTATAACGACGGTTTTCACTGTCGCTATACATTTACAATGACATTTTTGTTATGAAAATAACAAAAAATGTTGTGGATTTAACAATTCACTTTCTTTAAAATTGTACCAGGAAAGTTCAAGGGGGTAGATATGTTCAAGGCAGTAGTGGTACTCAAGGGAGATGTGCTCAAGGGAGTTGCTCAGGAATTATTTTTTTGAATTCTATTGTACATAGAGTATAAAGTATTGTAATTGATTTACTAATATTAAAGGAAACAAGTTGGGTATCCGTTGATACCTGGCCATGGATGTAGGCCCATAAAATAAAGAACTAAGGGGCCGAAACAACTGTAAATCTTGATGTGCATGTGCGTTTGATTATTGTTTTACACATTAAGTTTATTTAATTATGTTAATTGTTGATTTTATGCATTAGAGAATCCCAAAACATCACTGTATTTATAGTTGTTTTCACTATGAAGAAATACAGAAAATTAGAAGAATAACTCAAAGTAAACAAAAGCAAACAGTTAAGTTATCTATCTAGATTAAACATGTGCAGAAAATTTAAATTTAATATAGTTCGTTGACACATACGCACACACTTATTCATTCCCCCTCCCCTTCTAGGTGTGCACATACAATTTCATTAGGTTTAAAGTGCATGCCATAAATAATAGTACTGAAATCCTTTAAAGTCTTAATTTGAGACTCTATAAGAGGTCTTGCCTTAATATTCGATCCTGAAACCTTAATAAGTAATGTATCCTCAAGAACACCCAAGTATCCATACCTAAATCCGTTGTCCGCCTTGTGGGTTCCAGCATTCACCAACTTAAGTAAAGCTTCAATCAACTTTTCATCTTCAATTTTCCAGCACCTCTTTTCAAATCTTCATTACTTGGTTCCATAACTAATGAATAAAATGAATAAACTCATATCATAATTTTATATAGTTGGTACCAAATATAGAGCATAGTTTATTATTCATCAAGGACAAGAGATTAAAGATATGATGTTCACCTTGTTATTTTTTAATCAGGTCCTAGGAAGACAGAATGCATAAATATTTTAAGAGCAATCACTACGAATAATAATTCAAATTTAAAATCCAGTTGAACATAATACATAATAACATATTTCAACAAGGATAATAAAAAGAAACTACAAAATACGATTATTAAAAAGTTAAAAATCTAAGACAATTATACTTAGAATTCACTCAATTATTTACATTTCTCCACTCATTAAAAATCTTTTCAGCAAGGTTATCCCTAAAAATTGTTCACTCATTCGAATTGGTAACAGTTGTGATAGTGTCTTCCATTGGTTTAATTTTTGTCTCATTCTCTTCATCCTCAAGGCCCAACTCAAATGGATCATTGGGCATTCGAGCTCTTATGCAATTGCAAAGAATGCAACAAGTTAAAATTATTCGATTCTGTATGTTGATAGGGTAAAATGATGGATTTTTAAGAATTGTAAATCTCTTCTTAAAAATACCGAAACATCTCTCAATTACATTATTTGCTGATAAATGTCTAATGTTAAAATATTCCTCAGCGAATATGGCTTGATATCTATATATCCAATCATTCAAATGATATCTTTGACCCCTATATGATGCAAGAAATCCCTCTTCATTAGTATAGTCAGCATTTACCAGATATTAAGTACCTTGAAAATGAATATATATATATATATATATATATATATAAATCCATTCTTTTCTAAGCAATGCATCTTTAAGTACTCTACCATTTGTAGTCGACCCTTCCCAACCAGAGAGCACATACAAAAATCATCTTTGATGAAAAAACTCCTAGAACATTTGTTGTAATTTCACTTTTTTTGTTTTAGTATCTAGGCTTGTCTTCAGTAGGTATGTTCATTCTTATATGAGTCTCATCTAAAGCTCCAAAATAATTTTATAATAACATAGACATGGATTACAAGATACTTGAACATAAGAGGTTATATTTAAAATATGTGTTTTTACGTATATGTTTGTAAATTGTACCTTGAAATAGTTCCACCTTTCATTAGTTGAGTCATCTGCATTTGATTCGGGATTCTTAAAAAAATCTCCTTGCAATCTTAAAACTACATTAAGTACCTAATGAAAATGCTTACTTATCGACTCCTTGAACCTTTCAAAGTTTAATTTGATAACAAAGTTTTGTGAATGGTGACCAAATGTATACAAGAATATTGCAAGTTGTTCAACATAAGAGCAATGGTTGACAACTAGACAATGGAATAGCGGATGCAACTAAAATGAGTCGTACGAGATCGAATTAGAATTATGGTGTTTAAGATTCATATTGGACTAGCTTGAATTTCCAAAGTCAGTTAAAAATAACAATAAGCATTATATTTATTTTTGGATCGGATCCAATGATTTATTGAAAAATATATTAATTTACTTAGTTACATTTGGATTGGATGAATAATATTGGTGAATAAATGAAATATAAAAGGGAATGGAATTGAGAGTGGAATGATTTATTTCATTCGTGGTCATTTCATACTCCCTTCCAATGAATAAAATTCACACATTTGGTAGGAACCAAAATGGTTCATTCCATTTCAATGGAATAACCAAACACAATTTTTTTCATTACATTTCTACCTTAATTACTGTAATCCAAACGTAACATATTGAGTGGCCTAGTAAGCCTATGGCTAGACAACATTTAGGGCAACCCGGGAGAATGAAAAAGAATTAAATCACAATAACTGCAATGTTACGTTTGGATTAGAGGAATGGAATAAAAAAAAAGGGAATGTAATGGACCTAAATGATTCATTCCATTGTTGACTAGAATTAGTTATTCCATGTCATCCCTCAAGGAATAAATATCACTTATTGGCATAAATAAGAATGGTTTATTCCATTTCAATGGAATAACCAAACACATTGTTTTTATTCCATAGGAATGACTCATTTCATTCCAATACAACCGTAACACAAGAGTAATGCTATAATAACAAAAGATGGCTAGTAAAAAATTGATACAAAATGATGTGTTAAATTATAATTAATGATATTTCACTATACATGTGTTGATCTAATGTTATAACCAATAACGACCATCCACATCATTTTGTGTCATATTTTTATATCCAATTTTTTGACACCAAAATTGTTAACGTCAAGATTCGTCCACACGCCTTAATCACCAATAGTGCGTCCAATCTTGTATAGAAACGAAGTTACACGAAAAAATTTGACGGTTTTGGCCGCCGAGGGATAGCTCCGGTGTAAAAATAATTACAAACTGAATAAGGTTAACAATGGAGATATTAAGCTTTAGTGCGGGAAAATAATGAGATACTTGAAAATTATGGTGCAGCCTTGTATTTATAGTGATCACACCTCCTCCTGCATACTCGTCTCTGTATAGAAATAGAATTCCTCATTAGGAAAGATACCTTAATGGGACAAAATTGAATCTCCTTAAAAAAGGGAGACGGATATTATCCTGACTCTTTCCTTATGAATTAGAAATTAAATACAGTTAGGAATGTTAGATTCCTTAAAGTTCTTCAACTGCCCAAAATAGATTCTTACATGGGGAAACTTCCTCCACGTGGAGTATAGCCCACCAAATCATCGGGCCCAAATAAACATGCCCCAACATTTTCCTCAAAGTCTTTAATTATAATGAGATATTTAATGGAAGAGTTCAGAAATTAAAGCCCAATAATTGAATATTAAATACAAGGGCACAAACCCCAAAACCAGGCAAACACTCTCGGTCCAAACACCTCCACGAGTCTTATCATTGTAGCCCATTTAATGAGTCGTTCCTTGGGAACACGCGTGAAGAGCAAAAGTCAGCTCCTTTAAAACCTTTCTTCCTCAAAATTTAACCACCATCTCTCCAGATCTAGAATTTTCAAACCAACTGAGTATCTTTTGCAAATTCCTCCTTCACTGCAAACCCTTACCTTCGGTAAAGCTTCCACAAATTCCACCAACATCATAATCTACAATGGCTGCCATTAACTCCCATGTATCCTCCGTCCCCACCACCTTTGGAACTATGACAACCACTACTGAAAGCAGTCTCATCATCTCCGCCCCTATCTTCACCACTTACACCACCATCATAACCCCATAGCTACCAGTGACCTCGTTCCCATTTTTATTCCACCATCAACCATCATTAAAGTCCCAACCCACACAATCACTTCATCATCACCAAATTCCCCTACACCGTCACTAGCCCCAACTGAACTCATTAAAATGTGAATCTGAAATGAATACTCATACAGCAAAGCCTATACCCATATAAACACCCAATCCTCCGTCCAGAACTCCCAATTGGACACCATCCAAAAGAAATACCAGATCCCAAACGAATACTCCCTCCTAGATCCCCACCTTCACGATAGGATGTACTGGTGTCCGAAAGGAAAATGGGTGGCCATGCCTTTTTGGGCCTATAAATACGGTATCCGATTCCCATTGCATGAATTCATCTCCTCTTTCTTCGGTCTCATCAGAACTGGGTTCGCAAAGCTAGTGCCGAACTCATATATTCATCTAATTTCTTATGTGGATTTCTGTCAAGAGTATAAGATCACCCGCGGGTTAGACTTCTTTTTCGCATTATACAGTGTGGGTCGATCCAAGGAACCGGGCCTATGCCAACTGAACCTCCAACTTGGGAAAACCACCTGCATAAAGACTCCATCCAACAATAAGGGATGGCAGCAAGTGGATCTTCGTCAAGGGTATCGATCTATAACTCCTATCGAACTGGGCTACCCCTGAAGATGCCATCCTCAAAGTCACCTGATTTCCCAAGAATCGGATGGATGCATTCTGAGTGTTCTATAGTAAGATGAAGACCATTAACTGGCCTATTGAAGTATTTTTTGATCCAACTTGGCTCTATAGACATGGCTATAAGTCCCGATGTGAACCCTTTCCTTCTTTATTTTAATATTAATTATCTTCTAACAATCCCCCCTTTTTATGTGTGTAATATCAATCTTTAAAACATAAACCTTCAATACCTCTAGTTCACAACCGCCTCTCCTTATCGAACCTATTCGATGATAGATCATCGATGAAAGTTCAGAAATCGATACCATTCTCATAATAGAAATTTCTATAGATACCCCTCTAAACTCTTCTCCCCAAATTGAACCACCACTTATCGTACAACCAATATTTCTCATCCCGATATCATCAACTATTTCCACCAAAAAATCCGTAGACATGACTGGATCAGATAAACTGGCTCTGATGAAGAAGAAAAGAATAAGACAAATTAAAACATCCCCATCACCTCCCAATACAACCGCCGAAGCTCCTACCACCACCGATGCCCCAGAAATCACCAAACCAACAACCACCCAAAAACCTCACACCGACACCTAAATCGAAGAAACCTTAGTCGAACCTACCCTGAAGAAAGCCCGAACCGAAGAAACCAGCCAAAACCTGATCGATCCTCCATCTCTACTTCTTGAAAAACCCGCATATTCTGCAAATCCACCCTGAGGCTTCCTGAACACCGCCTGGCCACAGGACATGTCTCATAACTTTCCCTATGAAAAATTTAACTCCTTAGTCCTGCCAGAAGACGATGAGAAGTTCAAGGGCCTCGAACCCAAAGACCTGGTAATCGCCACGACTATCCACACGGTCGGGTAAGAACAAATATTTTCCCTTTCTGTTCTAAAACTTACCCCGAGACACATCTATTTAATTTATTTATATTGTTCTAAGGCTTTATCCTCCTTCGACCGATTGCTGCTTCGGGTCGAGGATATTTCATCTCGAAAATAACATCGAACATCTTCAATCAGAACTCGACCATGCTACAATTGACCTGATGGAAGAACAAGTTAAACATAATACCGTTCGACTTCACTTTGATGCACCCACATTGAAGTAAAAGAATTGAACTGGAAGATCTCCGAGCTCTCCGACCAAGAAGAAAAACTTCTTATGGAGCGGGTCGAGCTGAAAGGAGATAAAGAAGCCTTGTAAAAGATTTACACAAACCTTAAGATCATCTCGAGGAACTTCACCAGAGAATGAGAAACCTGCTAGAGGCAACTGCAGATCCAGAGAAAGATTATGAACACCTAAAAACTGAGAAATCGACTATCTTCGAAGCCAACAGACAAAAGATCATCGAAGAGTACCAGGAATCACATGAGGTAACTAACCACGTCATCTCCCAATTTTCCAAAGGCTATCAAAGTCACAAAGAAAGTATAAGGGAGAAGATGTGGCAGCCAGACTCGACACCCACATCCTATAATCCTCTAATGATGAAGTTGATCCTCCTTGACAATAATTGTAGTAATTTCTTTGTATGTAATCAATCAACAATGTACAATCATTATCATGAATGGAAATATATTTTAATCAAAATTAAATATTTATTTCATTAATAACTTAGAAAATTTTTAGAGTCTTAAAAAGAAATAACTTAACATGCATTATTGATAATACTTCCTAGCTAAGTCTCCCAACATGCCAAGTGTTTTTTACTTCTGTATCATCCATTGCTCGAAGCCAGTAAGTACCTGGCTTATGCACTTTAATGACTTCATAAGGTTCCTACCAATTCGGCATCAGTTTTCTGAGGTTCTGGGGCGATGACACCTCCACTTTTCTAAGAACTAAATCCTCGACCTCAAACCTCCTTTGCTTAACCCCTTTATTGTAATGTCTGATCGTTCTCCTCTGGTAGACTGCTATTCTTACCAAGGCCGACTTCCTAACCTCCTCCAATAAATCTAGATTGAGTCAAAAGCCTTCATCATTATATAACTCTTTATATTGGCTGACTAAAAGCGAAAGAGACCCAATCTCAACTGGAACAAAAGTATCAGTCCCGTAAGCCAACCTGAACGGCGAATCACCTATTGTCGTTCGAGGAGTAGTTTGATATGCCCATAAGATACTGAGTAACTCCTCGAGCCACCTTCCTTTAGCTTCATCCAATCATCTCTTTATTCCATTGAGTAAAGTCTGGTTATTGACTTCTACCTGACCATTTGACTAAGGATGAGTAACCGAAGTCTCCCGATACTGAATACTTAATTTCTTCAGGAATTCTTCAAACTTGGAACCCAAAAAATGTCTTCCATTATCCGACACCAACGCCATAAGAATCCCAAATCAAAAAACCACAAATTCTTTTAGAAATTTCAAACCCTCCTACTCCGTGATCATCCGAAATGGTTTGGCCTCAACTCACTTGGTCATATAATCTATTGCCACCACAACAAAACTGGCCTGCCCTTTAGCCTTCGGTAATGGACCCAAGATGTCAATCCCCCAAACTACGAACGGGATCAGAGACAAGACCGAGAATAACTCTTCGGGTGACTGATGAGGAGTAGGACTATTCAGCTGACATTTGGGACACTTTTAAACATACTCATTCGCCTCCTGAAAGATCTTCGACCAGTAATAACCCTGTCGAAGAACCATATATGTCAGTGCCTTAGCTCACATGTGATCCCCACATATTCTTTCATGAACTTCCTAAAGTACGGACTCAATGTGAGATCCCAAATTTTATGAAATGAAATTATTCAATTTTCTTATAATTATTATTTTATTTAGACAAATCAATAGTTGATATATAAGTTATTCAATATTAAGTAACAAGTCTGTAAGAGACAAGGAAGTAGTCATCTAATTAGTAACAAAGTATCTTTCGGAACGACTTCGTTGTTAATATCATGAAGTTATAATAATAAGACAATTTAATAAGAAACTTAACTTCACAATTATCAATTTCTATTAATCCTAATTTTATTAAACTAATCCAATTCAATGATTAAAAAATAATTATTCTAAATTAAAAAGTAATTAAACTATCACAAACCAATCACAAATATCAAAATCTGGAATTTCAAACAATTAATGGAGAATTAGACTTATGATTTCACCCTAAGCTTCACTCGATTTTAACACTTTTATTCCAATTCAACTCACTATTCCAGCTTTATTAATCAAGAACACTAACGTAGTATTAACCACCTCTCGATGCACTAATACCATATTAACGCTAATCCACAATTAAGATAGAAACTGCTAAACACCTTAAGCAACTAACTCACTATATCTCTATGTGAATTACAATCAAGAAGGTTGAAGAATAAGTTCTCTATCCGATTACATGCAGTGTCAAGCATATCTCTACCTTAACACTCATCAAGTTTAAGCTATTAACAAAATCCTCGAACACATGCTATATCAACTAGGTCTAGATTTGAATATCCTCTCTCGATTCCATCCAACTCCACAAAGAATTGTTGATCGTGCAATTCATAGATTCAAGCTCAAATCAATATAGATAAACCGAAATAGCTTATTAAATTGGAAATCAAAGTTTACAAAATCATAGATTCACCAAAGATCCATCATAAGCCTAAAAAGTGAATTAGTTCATAATAAACTAAATAAACATCGAATAAATCATGGAAATCATCCTTTCAATTACAAATAATAGTCTAAGACGAAGAATATTGAAACACCCTTCACGTAGCCTAGAATCGCAATCGCCCTCAAAATCTCCTCAAATACTCCTCCAACGCTTGCTTAGAAAAACCGAGATTAATCTTCGTAATTTGCCTTGTGTGACTCCTAATCTCATGTTTGTTGTTAATTATATACTTCAACATGTATTTTCGATTAAAATTCCATGCCAAAACGAGTCCCAAGTCATCACCATCACTAAAACTCCACACTTCAGAAAGACTAAACCAACTAGAGTCTTAATTTTCGAGAGTACCCAAGCCCACAAATTTTTGTTATTTCCCTTTGTACAAGCCAGCCCCGCTTGCTCCCCTTCTGCTATTTCTGCCTGCACCTTCAAGCCCCGGCTGGATCCTAAGGCACAAAAGGTCCAAGCCCTGGCTTGCCTCTAATCCGCCAATTACTTTTTCCCATTGAACCTCCTCTCGCTAAAACCGCCATAACTTTTAAACCGAGAGGAGTTACAAGCCCTCATGAACCTATCAAATCGAAGCTATCGACGAGCTCTTCAACTTTCATTCTTTGAGTTTTCAGAAATAACAAACGGATGAAGGTCGAAATTGCATTGAAGCAGCTGTCATTGTGTAATGACAACCGAAACAACTCTTAACTTTGTCTTTGTTGCTAGAAAGCCATACTATCGCATCCGAACTTCCGATTAGAATGATGAAAAACATTCCGGAATGCCAAGAAATAGTCCCATAACATAGTCCAAGTTCCACGCCAAGAATATGCAATACACATGAAATGAACATGAAGGCCTGAACGATACCCGTAATCGCTTTTTCTTGCATTTTTCATACCAATAGTTAGTCACTCCACTTCCAAACATATAATCTACAAAATAAAACAAAATGCATGAAAAGTAACTAAGAAACACGAGATTAAGCAAATAATTCAAGTAATAGATGCCGGATAAGTAGGTATAAAACCGACTTATCAAATACCCCCAAACTTAAACCTTTGATTGTCCTCAAGCAAAAACAAAACAAAGATGCAACGCAATGCAATGGAATGGAATTAATCTATAAGCCTACGAATCCAGCAGTATTGATAAACACAAGTCTTTTCGCCCAGCCTCAGAGAAATCAAGTAAACATGATAATACATCATATCAAAACTCATCAAGAATTTACCGATCAATCATCAAATCTTAGAATGTTATTATCGATATAAAGTGTGTGTGTGCTCAACAACAATGCTAATCGATATAAAATCAAATTTAACACATAACAAGTCTCTTTGAAGGCATCATACATGTTGTAAACTCAAGAAATTCAAAAACAAGTTAGATCCAACTAAAATCAAACAATTACCACTATCGAGGGTCAACATGGGATACTTATGCTTTATTTTCATCTACGGGGGCTTTTTGCTCTTATTTCCCATTTTATTCTTTTTTTTTTTTATATATACACATAGCTATGCAATGTCTTATTCCCTTAGCTTTTCAATGCTACCTTAACGAAGCTTTTCAACCAACAACTCCTGCACTATATTAAGACCTTAGGGCGCTTAGTGTAAAGACAATCCCCCAAGCTTACTTACTCAAGTAACAAAGGCCACAAAACTAGACAAAGCACGCCATGTTTGTTTATTCATTTTTTTTTTTTTTTTTTTTTTTTTTTTTTATATATAGCTTATATACCCCAAATATTCCCCCAAACTTAGGTTCTTGTCTAACTTTAGCCATCACTACTTATTCTTGTCATTCTTTCATTCAAACTAGCATTATCCTTAGAGTCCCATTATGTATCAATTTAAACTCAATCAATCAACAAGTTATTTTTTACTGCTATCCTTATTATACCAGCTTTCAAATAGAAAAAGATTCAACTCATAACAAGAAATCACATCAAAAGCTCTAATAATCAAGATTATACTTGTTATCCAATCCCATTCTCATCATTGGCCAAAATAAATCAGAATTATCAAACAAATTGGACTCATACAAGATGAACATATTAATAACTATTATTTTTGAATTTTTTAATTTTTTTTTATTTTTATATATATGTGGTAAATATAACATGAATGCAAAGATAAATAAAAAACTATTTACATTCCTAAGCTACTATGCAACTACATGATTACCGAATGCAACACTTAACAATCCTAAACATAAACCATGAACTAACATATGCAAACCTAGCTAATGAAATTAAATATGCAACATGTAACATGCAACTAAATCCCCAAACTTGAAAATTACAATGTCCTCATCAGATAGATAAAGCAATGAATAAGAGAGGACTTTCAGTAATCGCCTAAGTCCTGGGTGGTGGTGGTTGTTGTTCTTCATCTAATCACTGGGTGGAACCCTCGCATGGTGCGGGTGGTCGGTATGGGAATTGGGCAAGAGGGATGAAGCTCGAGCGTAGTGTTCAATGAGGCGAAAGATAAATTCATGGCCTCAAACATGTGGTCCCGCTTGCCGCTAGTCTCCGTGATTTCTCTTCGCGGCCTCCTTGTTGTGCTCATCCACTTGTCGTTGAAGGTCGAGGAATCGAGGGCTAGATATTACTCCCGTCACAGGATGTCTCTCCCATTGCCGCATTCCCTCAAAACTCATCGTCATCCGAGGTGTCTCAGCCGCCACCTCATCCTCCGAGGTCGAGGGAAATACAAACCTACTCCTCTCAAAAGCGACTCACTCCGGCCACACAACATATCTTGCAATCATTCTCGAGTCAAGTGTCTCGCAGCAGCAAGATCCGGGTTATCTCATCATCGACCAACGCACTCACCAGTATACACAATCCATGATAAGTGATGGGTGTGGTAATCCGCCAGAGTATGGTCCTCAAGGCATCTTCTGATTGAAAAGTTAATTATAGCCCCTATGTCGATGATGAAATCTTGTACCATAAAGCATATAATAAGACCGCCTTATCCTTAGACACATCCGACGACGTGTGTAGATGGAAGTAACTTAGCACACGTAAAGGCGCATCATATCTTCCCATACCGACCGAGATCTCATCGAAAAGACAAAGGCTCCATGATTTGATTTTTTCCATGAGGTACCCGACTTTTGTCATCTCCCCGCATAATAGCCTCATAACTGGATCATTATCACGTAAGTGTTTCAGATCGGCAATGTCTCGATGGTGCTCAGAATCGATAAGTACGTGTTGATGGCGCTTCTAAGATCGAAAGGCACTAACCTACCCCTGCATAAAAGCATCAAGGGGGCCTTATCTCTACAAGTTAGCAGAGAATTCTTTTGACCACACTTACAATCACGGTCTCTGCTCATTGTGAATTTATTCCAACCTTTTGATATATTTGTTCAGATCATTTCACCATCCATGTGCTCAAAAAGCAAACCCCGCCAGTGTGAGTGATTTTGTCACCATATAGTCAGAATTATTTACCATATGGGACACTTATGAATTTTCGCCTATCAAAGGTTCGTGTTGGTGTGTGGCCCCTAACTCTCTCTCTCGCTTTTTTTGATGATGGTTTTGGTGCCATTGATTGATTGAGAATTGATGAGTTTTTCCCCAAAACTTTACTTAAGCAATTTGTCGAACACTTTGTGTGCGAGACTTGAAATTCCTACAAACTTGGTTATTCGCTTGAACTATGGTGATAGAAGATGAGGAATTAGAAACCAACTTCCTACTTTCAATATGTGTCAAATTTGGTTGTAGAGATTTGCACACAATCCTATCCTTGAACTTCCAATTGGTGTGAATTAAGGTTGTTAGATTGTGTGGTGAATGGGTGAATTATAGAGAGGAGTTTATGGAAGTGGGGGTAGTGGGTGACTAGTGGGAGGAGTGGGATTGTGTTTAATTGTTGTGAGGAGATGAGAGGTAATGTTTAAAGTGGGTGTAGTCAGGGTGGGTGGAAGTTGTAGAGTTGAATTGTAGGAGGTAGGAAGTAGAATGGAATTGGGAGACAATATACATGCACAAATCAATTAAATCGCCTCCAATCGCTTCCAAATGAAAGCTGCTCAGACTAAATGGACATCCAAATTCTACCGGATTTATTTAGTGTCAGCAAGCCCCCATTTTTGGGGTCTCACGCAAAGGTAAGGTATATCGCTAAGGCGTAAGGCAAGCCCCTACCTGGTTTTTGTTTCTCAAGGGCAAGCCCATTGCTGGGTATTCTCGCATATAAAGTGAACTTTACCGGATGTTTTAAGCTACTAGGCAAGTTTAGCTTTAGTGGACTTCGCTAATTTTCGATCACCTCGATAATGGTTTCTTTTTCGCTTAACTTCATAGTGCATCCCATATCTTCTTCTTTGAATACCCGAACACATGAAAAACATACTTATAAGTGAATATCGAGCAAATTCAAGCATGGAGGGTAAGCTTATTTAGCTATCAAGTATACTTTAAATCCTACATGACTATATTCTAGATCAAATATTATTCTAAACTACCATTTCACTAGCATGGATAAAATTACTTAAGAAAAGAGAAAATGAAGAAAAGAAAATAAAAATAAATAAAATTGGGTCGCTTCCCAAGAAGCGCTTGATTTTAAGTCGTTTCACCGACTACTCCCCTCGTTTCATCCCTGATCATTGGGTTAACTTTGGCATGATGATTATTTATCGCGCAACACCAACATTGTTGTAATGCATGCCCGCTCACTGCATGTTGGATAATGAATTTGACTTTCTATCCTCAACTAATGCCTTAAGACCACTATCCTCTTTGTAACCCCCGAACTCGACACGTAGATTCCTCGAGCAACTCGCACTCTTCCTCGTCTGGTTGGGATTGGGATTTCTTGAACACCTTTATCGTTACTACACCGATCAAACACTTTCATAATCGCCTCCGTTAGGCACGCCAATCGTTGTTTGTCCAGCCGCCAGAATGGTCGTCCCAAGATGATAGGATGTTCTTATCTTCTTCAAAATCTAATACCACAAAATCTACCGAAATATTAGTGACTCAACTTTGACCAATACGCCTTCGACTATTCCTAAAGGGTATGTTATCGATCTATCTACGAGTCAGTAGACTAATATTCGTTGGTTTTGCTTCCTTTAATCCCAAGCTTTTCGTAAAATGGACAAATGGCATAAGATTTATACTCGCTCCTAAATCGCATAGAGCTCTTCCCACATCTTGATTGCCAATTGCACAAGGAATTGTAAAACTTCCCGGATCTTTCAATTTAAAGGGAGCTTTTTTCGTAGTATTGCATCGCATTCCTGCTAACGCCACTATTTCAAACTCGAGCTTACGCTTTTTTTCAAAAGTATGTCCTTCATGAATTTAATGTAACGCGACATTCGCTCAAGTGCTTCAACAAATGGAATATTAATGTGTAACTATTTGAATATATCCATAAACCTGAAAACCGGTTCTTTAACTTGTTATTTTCTAACCTCAAGGAAAGGGTGCAGTGTGTAGCTTTTTAAGTTGTTTCTCTTCCTTTCGCTTTTTTTGCACCACTTTTTCAGACATTTCTTCTTTAATTCCTTCCTTCATCCTCACATTCATCTCCCCAGACTAGCTTTCTTATCCCGCTTAGAAACCAACTCCTCATCGCTTCTAAGTTGTAATAAACATTACATCGTTCGTGATTCCCTTTGGATTTCTCTCTCTGTCACTTGGTAACGCCCTCAGGGTCTATTATTCAATGCCAACGCCCATTCGACCTATCTCGATTCTCTAGATTCTTAATCGCTCTATCTTGTGATTTCATAGTCATGGCGTGATCTTTTATAGCCAACCTTGTAGTAGTCATGAATTTTGCCAACATTTCTCTCCAGATCAAATTTCCTTTCTCGATATTGAATCGGTTGTTACCGGTTCTCAAACTCGTGGATACGATTGTCGTGAAGCTTGATTTTACTGGTTGTTGCTTCCATGAGAAATTCGGATGATTCCTATTTCCTCGATCAGATGTGTTCGATATGTGTTTTGAGGAAATTCGTTGTAATTGTCGATGAACCGCACAAACCGCCGGATTAATCGCCAGATCGATCCGTTGGTGCTCTCCCGCACAACTCGATATTATTGCCATTTGTCAGATTTTTGTGTTTGTTTGTTGTGGTTTGTTGTGTTTCAGGCCGCTTTCACCGACTCCAACATCTTTGAAAGTGCAGATATCAGTGTTGCATCATCATCATATACTATCTACTTCTAACACCCCACCGCCTTCATCGCCGTGGTCATTTCTTTGTCAGGCCACCGGTAGTTATTAGCCGCCATGGTTTCAATCAACTCAGATGCTTCCTCGTAACTTTAGCCATGAATGCTCTACCGACGCCAAGATCAATACTTGTCCCGAGATTCCCATGTAGTCCATTGTAAAAGGTGTTCATTTGTAGCCACCGGGCAATCCATGATGTGGGCATTTTCGAAAGCTTTTTCAGATCTCTCCCAAGCCTCATATAATGACTCCCCATGTTGTCGTTTCAAACATCGTAATCTCGCTCCTCATCTTCAGTCGGGCCACGGTGGAAAGAATTTTGCGAGGAATTTTCGAGCTAAATCCTCCCATGTTGTTATCGAACCTGATTTGGTAGAGAATGCAACCAACTCTTCGCCTTTGTCCCAGAAAGAGAATGGGAACAATCAAGTCTCACCGCATCATCCAAAACCCCATTGAACCTAAAAGTGTCGCACATTTCCGTAAAGTCGACCAGATGCTCATTCGGATCGTCATTTGCAAATCCCCAAATCAAATCAATTTTCAATCATTTCAGATCATCCCGTGCTTAATTTTGAACGATTTGTCGCTATTGTCGGGCCTAGTGATGCTTGATCATAGCTCACCACCTGGGTGTCATAAATCCCTTAATGCTTTTCGATCTTCTACCGCCATTATCTATTACTCTTCCTTTTCAGATGTTTTCAATTTTGCCTCGCTTTCTCGATCCACTTACTCAACCTCTCAAACCTTTTCTCAATGTCGCCCTCAAAAGGCAACAAGTCCGATTTTTGGACCGAAGTTTGTATAAACCGCTTCTCACACCAAATAGAAGAAACAATACAAAAATAAAAATGTCTAAGTAAAACCGGATTAATTAAACCGATATTGTAAAACTATTAAGAATTATACTAAATAGTCCCCAAGAATCTGCGCGCCAAAAACTTGTTGGGTAAAATCTATATACGCACAACACGCAAAGTATACGTGGTCAACAAGTAATAAAGTGATAAGAGAGTATCGTTCCACACGTAGACAATTTAATAAGAAACTTAACTTCACAATTATCAATTTCCTATTAATCCTAATTTTATTAAACTATCCAATTCAATGATTAAAAATAATTATTCTAAATTAAAAAGTAATTAAACTATCACAAAACCAATCACAAATATCAAAATCTGAATTTCAAACAATTAATGGAGAATTAGACTTATGATTTCACCCTAAGCTTCACTCGATTTTAACACTTTTATTCCAATTCAACTCACTATTCCAAATTTATTAATCAAGAACACTAACGTAGTATTAACCACCTCTCGATGCACTAATACCATATTAACGTCAATCCACAATTAAGATAGAAACTGCTAAACACCTTAAGCAACTAACTCACTATATCTCTATGTGAATTACAATCAAGAAGGTTGAAGAATAAGTTCTCTATCCGATTACATGCGATGTCAAGCATATCTCTACCTTAACACTCATCAAGTTTAAGCTATTAACAAAATCCTCGAACACATGCTATATCAACTAGGTCTAGATTTGAATATCCTCTCTCGATTCCATCCAACTCCACAAAGAATTGTTGATCGTGCAATTCATAAATTCAAGCTCAAATCAATATAGATAAACCGAAATAGCTTATTAAATTGGAAATCAAAGTTTACAAAATCATAGATTCACCAAAGATCCATCATAAGCCTAAAAAGTGAATTAGTTCATAATAAACTAAATAAACACCGAATAAATCATGGAAATCATTCTTTCAATTACAAATAATAGTCTAAGACGAAGAATATTGAAAACACCCTTCACGTAGCCTAGAATCGCAATCGCCTCGAAAATCTCCTCAAATACTCCTCCAACGCTTGCTTAGAAAAACCGAGATTAATCTTCATAATTTGCCTTGTGTGACTCCTAATCTCCAGTGTTTGTTGTTAATTATATACTTCAACATGTATTTTGATTAAAATTCCATGCCAAAACGAGTCCCAAGTCATCACCATCACTAAAACTCCACACTCAGAAAGACTGTAAACCAACTAGAGTCTTTAATTTCGAGTACCCAAGCCCCAACTTGATATTTCCTTTGCACAAGCCAGCCCCCCACTTGCTTCCCTTCTCGCTATTGTTGCCTGCACTTCAGCCCCGGCTGGATCCTAAGGCACAAAAGGTCCAAGCCCCACTTGCCCTCAATCGCCAATTACTTTTCCTCATTGAACCTCCTCCGCTAAAACCGCCATAACTTTTAAACCGAGAGGAGTTACGGGCCCAAGAACCTATCAAATCAAAGTTATCGACGAGCTCTTCAACTTTCATTCTTTGAGTTTTCAGAAATAACAAACGGATGAAGGTCGAAATTGCATTGGAAGCAGCTGTCATTGTGTAATGACAACCAAACAACTCTTAACTTTGTCTTTGTTTTTCTATCGCATTTTTAGCTAGAAAGCCATACTATCGCATCCCAACTTCCGATTAGAATGATGCAAGACGATCCGAATGCCAAGAAAGAGTTCCCTCAACATAATCCAAGTTCCACGCCAAGAACACGAGATTAAGTAAAAATGCACATATAAATGAACATGAAAACCCTTAACGATATATCCTAATTGCTTTTCCTTGCAAATTTTATACCAATAGTTGGAATGGAATCAATCCACTTCCAAACATATAATCTACAAAATGAAACAAAATGCATGAAAAGTAACTAAGAAACATGAGATTAAGCAAATAATTCAAGTAATAGATGCTTTGATAAGTAGGTATAAAACAAACTTATCAACATGTTGGGGTCACATGTGGGGCCCACTTGTGACCTGAAATCAAAATGGGTGTGGGAGGAGTTTACGTAAATGGATTATATATATATATATATATATATATATATATATATATATATATATATATGATGACATGTGGGTGGGGTCCACATGTTGGAAGAAGGAATTGGGGGGGAAGGAATTTGAAAATTTTCACGGGAAGGGTTTGTTTTTTTCAAATAACATGTGTTAATATATATATATATATATATATATATATTATAATAATAAGTTTTGTTTTTTTATGAAAAATAGAATATATTATATTTTATTGAATATTATATTAATAATTTAAAAAAAAGGACGCCATGTTTATTTTTCTTCACCTGATGATTTTTTCAAGTCCTACTGTTGGTCTGTGATAATTTTTCTAAATAGTATCCTTTCATTCTCCTATAAATAGGATGCTTATTTAGAATTGAAAAACACACCAAAATCAGAGATTCTTCTTCTATAATATTGAGCGTATTTCTTTCGAGTTTTAGGAAGCTTTGAGTGTAAAAAATAGTGAAAGTTTTCTTCAAGAATATATCCGCTATACCAGTCAAAATTGTTCTATTTTTAAGGTAAGGGGTACTATTTATTTCATATTCAGAAGATATATTATTTTTTTGTATTCGTATGAATATTATTTTCGTTCAATATTCATAAAGAATATTATTTTCATTCAATATTCGTAGGAATATTATCTTCGTTTCATATTCGTAAGGAATATTATATTCGTTCAATATTCTTAAGGAATATTATTTTTTAGTATTCGAAATAAATAATATTTTCTTTCATACTCTGTAGTATGTAAGTAATATTATTTCGTTTCAGATTTCGAATTCTATACTCATTTTGTTAAAATTTTGGCTTCTATACTCCATGAACTTAGTAGAATATCCTTGATATTTGCGCTTCATCCAGTATCTTTTCATGCAAATATTATTCTGAGCATTCTTGATAAGATTTAACCTTTTCATGCTGGAGTACTATTCACGGGGTTACTATTCCCAAATTACTATTCACTGGGGTACTATTTACCCAGGGCACTATTCATTACAAAAATTGATTTCTTTTTGGTCCAAATCATTTTTGCTACAATATTATTCTTGAATTTTACTCCACAAAGCAGTATCATGTTGACAATTTGAACGTTATTGAATTCTGGATAAATTAAATTATAAATCTTTAAAATTTATCCTTGATCTCATTTGATTGAATTATTATATCATTGTCAACATCCTTTTGCTTTTATTATTATGAAAGTCATCTTTGGCCCAGAAAGTATAGATGGATGAAATGATTACGATTGTGGATTATTCTAAGATAATCATAACCGTAATGTTATAAATGATGTGGTAAAAGATGAATTATTTTATATGATCATAACCATGGGTTTCTTCGCCAAGGGTGTAAAGATGAATTATTTTATAGCGTGATCATGACCATTGATGAATACATGAATATCTTGGTCCGTAGTGCATGGATAACTCGTGGTCGTGATACTAAAGAATATCCTTGGCCCATAGTGCAGGGATGATTCGATGATGTGGATTATTTATTAAGCTGAGTCCCAGCGATAAAATTGATGATAAACTTTTTAAATCATAGAAGATAGTAGATATTGTGCTCTACTTGACTCTTCTAATGGATTGCTTATTTCACCGCAATTGTTGATCTAAAACTTGTTGTCTATTATATTCTATCGGTTGTTATATCGTCAAGGCTAAGGATAATTTATTCTCGCATTATCTTAGTCATAATATTTTTACTAAAGCTAGTTGAGCTCACCCTTTCTTTTTTCACTTTCTCTTCTTGAAATGAGAATATAGTGGGACTAATCGGGAAATGGATCGACTATCCAGATGATTGCATTAGTAGTCCTTACTATTCTGTGAAATAGTGTGATAATAATTATAATAAGATTGAATTTGAGTATGGATATTATCTAGAAGACAATATTCGTGCTAAAACTCTCAGCTATGTTTTGTCGTATTTTACACGACGGTTGTATAATTAAGTTTGTATTTGTATTCGCACCACGATCCGGCGACTTTAATGGGTGATGTATACCTATTTTGGGGCGTCACAGTTGGTATCAAAGCTTAGGGATATGATCCCTGGCTGAGATGTGAGACTAGAACTAGGAGGGGAGAGATGGGTAATTCCTTCGCTAGTATGACCTACCTAAGTTTATTTGGTATTTAATTGGTCGATCAGAGTATAGGTGTGATGCCCCCAAAATAGGTCCAATCCACCCAACCATTTTGAGTCATCAAATACATGGTACAGAAAATAACTACAACTTTATTACTACAATTGTCGTGCAAAATACAAAAACACATATGTTGTGAGTTTTGATACAAATATATACCAACCGTGACTCGACACCAACTTAGATAAGACGTCACAATGACACCTTACATAAAGGTACAACTAATAACTGCTTTTAGAAATTAAAATCTTTGGGAAATGCTCAAGAAAACCTTCGTATACATGGGAGGCCACGCTGCCTAGGTTATGATAGATATCATATGCCCACGTAATTATCCTGGTTAACCTAATAGACCCCAAAGAAAAACGAGAAGATTACTATCATGTTCTTTCCAATGGTGAGTCTCTCTTGACATATAACTATCTCCACCGCTCTACAATTGAAAATTATATTTCAACCAAACTCCAAGATCATATAGGTAGTGCTCAGAGATATAATCAAGAAGTGGATGTGCACAACCCCGCCTTATGATAACACGAGGTCAGTATGTCATTAGACATCTTGTATGATAGTGGTAAAACACCCTTCCAAAGTTGGGTTCATTTCACCCTATTCTTGGTTCACCAAAATTAAATATCAAATGATGTATACAAATATGACACACTTATCTAAAGTTCTCAATAAAATTATTTCTATACTATTTAGGGAGAACCTCAATAGCTATAGACCACCGTTCTATTCCCCTATTATCCTCGCTCGACCCGGCAACACTCTTATTACCTGAAAGGAATTGTGAAGCAAAAGGGTGAGCACAACTAGCTCAATAAAGAATATCATGACTAAAGATAATTAAATTATCAATAGCCTTCATTAGTAATAAATCAGAGATTTAGAACATATGGTAGATGATAAAAAATTTCAACCATAGTTGCAACGGAACGAGCAATCCATTAGAAGAGTCAAATAAACCATCAAGTCTATTGTCTTCTCCATGATAAAAGTCCACCAACAATATTTTATTCCTGTAACATCAATCAACAGTTCTTGTCCACAATCATGTGAATAACTCATAACCATAATTGTGGTTCTAAATTCCTCTTCTCATCCAGGACGAAGATAATTTACATCACCTGTCTTTACCTGAAATATCAAAGATCATGGTTATACCAAATCACAGTTCCTGTTCATAATCATACTAATAAGTTCATCTTTGTACTACGGGCCAAAGATATTTATTAACAGTTCATCTTTGCACTACATGCCAAAGATATTTAGCAACAGGTCATCTTTGCACTACGGGCCAAAGATATTCAACAACATGTCATCTTTGCACTACGGGCCAAAGATATTCATCAACAATTCATTTTTGCACTACAGGCCAAAGATATTCAACAACATGTCATCTTTGCACTACGGGCCAAAGATATTAATATCTCAAATAAATATATAATCATTTCAAAATTTATATAAACAATAATTATAACCATGTTGATCAATACCTTTGCACTTAAGCTAAAGATATTCAATTATAAATTCAATGGTCATGATCATACCAACCAACAATTCATCTTTGCACCATCGCCAAAGAGAACCCATAGTCACGATCATACCAATAATCTACCCATCTTTACACTCAAGTCAAAGAGAAATATCATCATTAGGGTTATAAAAATATTATATATGATAATAAAAACAATATGATCAACAACTGCATTTAATTTCAAGAGTAAGATTCATAAATCAACGATAATTTGGTCAGAAAAAGAAACTAATTTTATCATGAATAATACCCGAGAATAGTAACTCGTGAATAGTAACTCATGAATAGTAAACTGTATTCATACATAGTACCGTATACGTAAATAATATCATATACGTAAATAGTGCCATATACATGAATATAGTGTCGTATACATAAATAGTATCGTATACGTGAATAGTAACCCCGACATAAAAAAGTAGAAATTCCACAATAAAACTCATATCAATAATTCGGTATAGTGATATTGGAGAAAATAATATCATTTAAGAAGAGAATAACATCCCTTACAATCCCTTAAAATCCCTTACAATCTTTTTATTCAAAAGAGCAAAGATTTCCGATCGAATATTTGATATGATGTCAAGGAAACTCAGATCGATTAGCAACTCTCAAAGTATCCAAAATACTCACAAAAATATGCTCGATAATATAGGGAGAGAAAACTTATGTTTCTGGTGTGATTTTCAATTCTAACTCAGAACTCTATTTATAGGAAAATGTTAGAACGCCAAAGCGCATCGACCGCAACCCGATGGCTTTTACTCGCGCTACTATTCCCACCCACCACTTTTGAAATAAAATTTTAGCACATTTTTTACCAACCAAAGGTGGGGCCCACTCATTCTAGAATTTTCCACCAAAAATCATTTATAAACATAATTTCCGAATCAAGTCACCTCTTAAAATTCATAACAAATCATACGTTAATTTTTAACTGTTCAAAATTTGTGAATATGTATTAACTTATATATGTATAACATATCCAAAAATAAGAAACTATCCAACTATTCGGATTAAAATTATAACTCACTTAATATATCTCAAGAACACCGATTTTTCAGATTATAAGTCCTCGCATCAGCTTTCACTCAAACAAATACCACCACTAAAAAATCCACAAAAAAAATTTTGGGTGATTGAAATTTCTACGCTTAGCTTACTTCCGTGTCTTTCTTTTGATATATGGCTCATCTCCTAACTCATTATACACAAAGAGTTATAGATTTTACAAAATCAAGTAATAAACTAATTTTCCAATATTTCCAAATTTCGCTCTTCATTTCGATAAAATATTAATAAAACACTAGCTTTTAATTTCATCAAAAAACTAAAATTTTTCATCTATAAACATTTAATCGCTAATCGTTATTCTAATAAATATATCCACATCGATTATATCATCACTAAAATAAAATATCGGAACGCATTCATGCTCACAAGTAAATCAATAATCAAAAATCTCAATTCAACCACGCCAGACATCGCATTTTAAATTATTCAGTTGTTAACAGAATTTCACACAATATTAAAGCACAGTGTTCGACAGCTTATTTTATCAGTCTAATATTTCGATATTATCGATTCTAATAAGTATATTTATAACCACTGCTTATTTTGAAAAATTATATCACCTTTAACTTTAATTTTTATCAATTTAACTATTTACAAAAATAAATTGAATACTTTTATTTCACAAAATTCGTGGTCTTACAATAGGTGTGAGATTTCAATTTTATGAAATAAAAGTATTTAATTTTTCTATTTAGTTAATAGTTAAATTGATAAAAGTTTAAAGTTAAGGGTGATATATATAAAATTTTCAAAATACGCAAGTGATTATAAAATACCATTTCGCTGTGGAATATTTGTTTGGTCATGGAATATTATTGTTGTTTGGGAATATTCGCATTTACAATTCACATGTACCATTTATGGGCCCCATAATGTAATAATCGCCGATAAAGAAAACGACAAGTTTGAGTTTTATAAATAACGCCGTAAATGTTACCGTTAACACTATTGGAATACTTGGTGGTTAAAATATAATAATACGCGTGGTCGCATAAAGAAGCATTACCAGATCGCACAATATTTTTGAATTATTGTTCCTTACGTAAGGAGGCACTACTCAAATTATTACAAAGAATTATCGCTCAATATTTTATTTTATCAGGTCAATAATTGTCATATTGATATTTTATATTATTGTTATTTCAATAATTGTCATCGCACAAGATTTCATTATCATATCAATAATTCATATTATTTGAATAATATTATTAGATAACATTATTGGCAATGGCTAGAAAGTTTTGTCAAGGAGAGGTTTGGTCACCTAATCATGCTGCCCAAGAAGTGAGAAAACTTTATCTGAAAGCCCCCTCTTCCCGGAACTACCCGGTTGTCATTATCAGGATTCAGAATATTATTTTGTGAATAATTAATTATTGATTTATATGATAAGGAAATATTTATTTTATGTGTACATAAATGATGGATAGGAAAATATTTATTTTATGTGGTTATAAATGAAGGAATTAATGTTGAGGTGTTTCATTTGAACGGAGGTATTAAAAATCAAATCGTTGTTCTTAAAGCTCTATTGCGTGAATTATAATTTTGATCTGACCGTTGGATCGTTGTGTTTTTTGGATATGTTATACATATATAAGTTGAGTATATGTCCACAAATTTTGAACCGTTCAAAATTAGCGCATGATTTGTTATGAATTTTAAGAGGTGTTGAAAATCATCCGTTTGTGGATTTCGGATATTTTCTGTTTGGAAAAACTTAAATCTACAAAGTTGTAGAGAATTCGATTTCGTGTGGAATGGACATAAAATTCGTATTTTTTTGATAAAAAGGCTATTTATTATGAATTACTGAAGTTTTGGAAAATAAAATAATTTTTATTAAAATTGTGGGGGGGGGGGGGGGGGCCACTTTTGGTTGGTGTGAAAATATGATTTTGGTGGGCCCCACTGGTGGTGGCTGAAAATTGGGTCAAAAATGTGTGCGTAGAAAATTATTGAAATATTAATATTTTAATAATTTAGTCTCTTATAAGCGTTTCAAAGATTTTCCTATAAATAAAGCGCTTTAGGTTAGAATTGAAAATCACACCGTAAACAAGTTTTTTTCTCTCTCTATATTATCGAGCGTATTTTTGTGAGTATTTAGATACTTTGAGAGTTGCTATTCAGTGCAAGTTTCCTTCGGGATTACATCCGATATTCCAGTCAGAAATACTGCTCTTTTGAGGTAAGGGATTTTAAGGGTTATTATATTTTTCATGTTTCGTAATTTTTCTGACCTTCAAAAATTCTAGAAAAATTTGAAATGATAATTTGATGAGTTTTCTAGATTGTGTCCAAAAATGGCGATTTTAGGATGTATAGATTAGGAGTTATGAATTTTATGGGAAAAGACTATTTTAAAAGTAAACCCTTATAACTCCTTGTGGTTAACTCCAAAATTGGTGAAATTTTTATTGGGAGTACATCTATATAACATCAGTATACCCTGTAAATTTTGGAATTTTTGGACAAAAGTATAGTTTATGATAAATGTCTAAATATCTATAGCTTTTGGCCATATGAAAAATAGTAAATGAATTTTAAAAATTCCGAGAAAAATATATGTTCAATATGGGACTATATTCTCGCTAAATCCTTAAAAGAAAATTTTTCGCAATCGATTTAGTATTTTTCATGAAAATAGACTAGTTATGAGTAAATGAATTAAATATGTTATGTGAAGTAAGAAAATTAGAAAATAGGATTTTATGGCTTGAGAATCTTATATAAGGTATATGCAGATTTTTGATGAGGATTTTAGTTATTAGTGATGAAATCTTATGAGTTTGGCATTTTAGGATGATTAAATGCATTAATTAGTAAAGTATAAATAATTAAAATAAATTGTTTATAAGTTTAAGAAATGATTAAAACATGTTATAATATTAATAATATTAGATTATGAGATTATTAAGTGATTAATAATATTTGGATTAGGGTGTTGTGAAAACATTGATTAATGTTTAATAATATTAGTAAATGAATTTAATATTATTATAAAATGAATAATATTAAATGGAGTTTATAATATAATGATTAATGTTATTATCTTCATTAAATATTTGTTCAAGTATTATTCAAATCATTTTTGATATAATATTATTCTTGAATTTTACTCCACAATTGGTGATCATGTCGATAATTTGGACATTATTGAATTTTGGATAAATTATATTGTTAAAGTCTTTAATATTTATCCTTTATCTCATTTGATTGATTTTTTTATATCATTGTCATCATTCTCATGCTTATATCAGGTTGAAAGTCATCTATGGCCAAGTAGTGCATAGATGGACTTGGTATGATTTATGACTGTGGATTATTCTAAGATAATCATTTAACCGTAATGTTACAAATGATGTGGTAAAAGTCATCTTTGGCCCGTAAGTGCATAGATGGACTTGGTATGATGATTTGACCGTGGATTATTCAAAGATAATCATGATCAGATTGAAAAACACGAATATCATCGCCCGTAGTGCATGGATAATTCGTGGTCGCGATAATATTAAGTCGAGTCTCTCGCATTATTGGTTTTATAGCTTGTATATCTTTCGCCTGTAGCAGCAAAAAGATGGAATGTTGAGTATTGGTTTTACAGAGTTGTATATCTTTCGGCCTGTAATGCAAAGATGGACTGTTGGTTTTCGTTTTTTCCAATTGTATATCTTCGGCTCAGTAGCAAAGTCGAATCGTTGATTTACTTGATTATAAATATGAATTGTGATTTAATTATAATCTGTGGTGGTTCATGTGAAGACAGTGATGAGAGTTCTCTTTGTCTTGAGTATAGCAAATAATTGTTGATGAGTATTACAGGAATGAAGTATTAACGATGGACTTTTAATCTAGAGGAGATAGTAGACATTATGTTCTACTTAACTCTTCTAATGGATTGCTTGTTCAATTTGCAGATTAAACTTGATGTTTGTTATATTTTATCGCTTTTAACATTGTTCAAGGCTAACGATAAATTATTCAATTATCTTAGTCATAATATTTCATCGGGCTAGTTGAGCTCACCCTTTTTGTTCATTGTTTCTTCAGAAAATGAGAACGTAATGGGACTAATCTGGGAACGGAGTGATCGGTCCAGATGATAGCATTAGTAGTCCTCACTATTCTATGAAATAGTGTGATAATAAATGTATTGAGGATTCCTTTTGAGTTGAATAACGCCTCAGAAGACAATATTCATTTTAAAACTCTCATTTTATATTTTGTCGTATTTTACATTTACGGTTGTATTATTAAGTTGTATTTGAATTTTGTACCATGTTTTTGGCGACTCAAGATGGGTGATGTATACCTATTTTGGGGGCGCCACGGTTAGTATCAAAGCTTAGGATATGATCCCAATCGAGATGTGAGACAAGAACTAAGAGAGAGAGAGACGGAATTCCTTCGCTAGTATTTGACCTACCTATGTTTATTTGGTATTTAATTGGTCACGAGTATATGGATAATATGTGGCATGTCAATTAACTCTTATTTTGAAACTATATTCTAGAATGATATCTGAAATACAGGAGATGAGCAATGGAAAAATCATGATAGAAAGGAAATAACCGAGAAGGTACAAATCCGAAAAGAAAGCAAGGTATTCTCATCTCTTCGATATACCAGGTACGTACATAAATTTCGAGGGCGAAATTTCATAAGGAAGGGAGATTCTGAGATCCCAAATTTTATAAAATAAAAGTATTCAATTTTTTTATTTAGTAAATAGTTAAATTGATAAAAGTTTAAAGTCAAGGGTGATATATATAAAATTTTTAAAATACGCAAGTGGTTATAAAATACTCATTTCTGTCGGGAAATATTTGTTTGGTCGTGGAATATTCTTGTTGTCGGGGAATATTCGTACGACGGCGCAGCCATTTGAAGCCCCATAACAGAATAACTGTCGGATGAAGAAAACGACAAGTTTGAGTTTTATAAATAATGGCGTAAATGTTACCGTTAACACTGTTGGAATACTTGGTGGTTAAAATACAGTAATACGCGTGGTTGCACAGTAGCACACGGTATTGCACAATATTTTTGAATTATTGATCCTTACGTAAGGAGGCACTACTCAATAATTGTTACAGTAATTACTGTTCAATATTTTATTTTATTGAGTCAATAATTGATGCGTTGATATTTTATAATATTGTTGTTTCAATAATTGTCACTGCACAGTATTTCCCATTATCATATCAATAATTCATATTATTTGAATAATATTATTAGATAACATTATTGGCAATGGCTAGAAAGTTCTGTCAAGGAGAGGTTTGGTCACCTAAATTGGCGCCAAGAAGGAGAAATCCTTATCTGAAAAGCCCCTCTTTCTCGGGAACTACCGTCATCATTATTGTGATTCGTAATATTATTTGTGAATAATTAATTATTGATTTATATGATAAGAAAATATTTATTTTATGTGGACATAGATGATGGATAGGAAAACATTTATTTTATGTGGTTATAAATGAAGGAATTAATGTTGAGGTATTTTGTCGGAATGGAGGTTTTAAAAATCAAATCAGTGTTCTTAAAGCTCTATTGCGTGAGTTATAATTTTGATCCGACCGTTGGATTGTTGTGATTTTTGGATATGTTATACATATATAAGTTAAGTATATGTCCACAAATTTTGAACCGTTAAAAATTAGCGCATAATTTGTTATGAATTTTAAGAGGTGTTGAAAATCATTCGTTTGTGGATTTCGGATATTGCGAGTTATAATAATAATGAATAAATTTTTATTAAAAATCAAATTTGAGTTCGGAGTTGAATTTGGAGACGCAAACGTGATATTTGAGTCTGAAACGATGAAATTAGTAAAAATAGACTATAAACACAAAATTTGCCGGGTTTGATTTTTTGGTCAAAATGTCAATAGTTGACTTTTTCGAAAAAAAAGTCAAACTTCAAAAATGGAAATATTGTTAAAAATATTGAGGGGATTTTTATGAAGTATTTTATGTACATTTTGCTTATTTTATGGACCCTCATTTACTCATTTTTCAAAATAATCGGTAGAAAATTATTTAATACAATAAAGGTGGGGCCAAATGTGGGGCCCACGTATGACTTTGGAATCTAAAAATGGGGGTGGGAGGGAGTTTACGTAAATGGAGGGTAATTTCTCTTTTATTCTTGTTCCGAAGTCACCTAACTTACTTCAGTCCACCTTGTTCGTGTTTACCTTTTGTAAGTCTCTTGGGTGAGCAGTGTCGGGTATAGGACATAGGTATGAGTCTGTACAAGGTAAGAAGGTATGAATGGAAGAATAATGAATAAAAATTTATTTTGAAATTAGTAAAAGATGAGTAGATTATTCAGGTCTAACTCCTCAACTAGTAACCGGTCGACTTTGCCTCCTTTTCCGGACATAGTTAACCAAGAAACACACAGTTATGAAAATATCAGTCAAGCTTTACACAATTGGAACATGCCTAGGGTTTCCCCTAAAGAAATTTATCAGTCAATATTTTTTGATAACTTCAAAACAGATTATAATGTTAAAACAGTTGAAAAGGTTTATGCCATTAATAAAGAATATGAAAATTGTAGTCTTTTGTCTCCTGATGTTATCAAAAAACATAAGAAAAAGGGTTACAATTTTATTCACATAGGTTTGGTTCATGTTGCAGTAAAACCGTTAAACATTAAAGGAATCAATTCAAGTATCTATCTCTGTCTCAGAGATGCTAGATTTTTGAATTATTACCCTAGTATGATTGGTGCTATGGAATCAAGTCTGCACAATGGACCGATCCATTTCAATTGCTTTCCTAATTTCACATTAAGCCTAAGTGATCAACATTTACTAAAGGCTTTAACATTAAACATTAAAACGTCTGGTGAGATCACTCATATGATTGAGGGTTCTCAACCCATAGCTTTGATTTACAGGATTTATTATAAGACCATGAAAACGAATTTAAACGTTCATGCTCTCAATAAAAGTCCTAAAGATCAAACCGTTTTAATTCAAAGTTCAACTAGTGATGCTAATATTCAGATCCCGAGAACCATCCTCTGGAAAGATATTACATTACCTAGTCAATGGACTTTACCCAATGAAATACCACAACAGCCTGTAGTTAATAATCTGTTAAATATTGAAAATGTTAAACAATTTTCTGATGGAACAGTCAAAATAAGTTTTGAACGTACCAGAAGGCCAGTTATTATAGAAGATTTTACTAGTTCTTCAGCACCTTCAGTTCATACTCGAAGAGACACTGAAGTACTTAGTAACCCTTCCGTTAGGGATATTAAGTTAAAGGGTATCCTTAACCAAGGTCAGGCTAGTCACCCTTGTTATACTCAAAAGGACCTCATAGAATAAGAAGACTCATCTTCTCTTACCCCTTCTGAGTACCCAACTCAGTCAGATTTTGAAATTCCGATTCATAATCAATTAAGAGTTATTAAAAAAGAGTTCATATTAGATTGGGACAATCTTGTAAAGGATTTTAATTCCAAGTCTAATAAGGAAAAAAGACATTTATTTCGCTCCAATCACCCTTCTGAAAAGGAACGAGATAAAGTTGTTAATAGATGGAAGCGTTTTATTAATAGTGAAAAGATAAACATTACTTTTTATGATTGGTATGATCAATATCAAGGTAAATGTAATGTTATAACTAAAACTAAATGGATTAGAGAAGATAAATCCAAGGTCTCTTCTAGTCATCCCCCACTAGAAACAGTCCTATTTCCAGTCAAAAATACATCTGTTATTGCCAGTCCATTTAAGATTTCGGATGGTAATAAAGATGATAAAAAATTATTAAACAATTAAATTTTAGTAATCAATATAAAGCGACCGTAGGAAGACAGCTAGACATGATTGAAGAAAAATTCGAAGACACCACTATTAAAAAACCCGATTCAAAAATTGAACATCCTTTAATAAAATTACCATAGAATAGAGTTAAATTAGGTATACCTAATAACGACAGTGAACTTGTTCGTTCGATTGATAAGTTATTTAAAAAATTAAAAACTGAACCCAGTTCGAGTGGCACTATTGCTACTATTGATCAAATTGAAACTGATATTGAAAGCAGTAGCCAATCAGATCATTCTGATACTATTTCGACACACAAGATTTAAATGATCAGTTAAATAAATTAACAGTAAAAAACACTAGCATAACCAGAAATTGGTATTCTAGACCTACTCCTCCGGATCTACAGTTCGAAGAGAGAAATCTAGATAAACAGTTTTCTGTGTCATCCAATAAAATTTATGAATGGAATATTGATGGTTTTAGTGAACAAGAGATATTAAATAAACTAAATCACATGTCTATGGTAGCAAATAGCTATATAACTAAATTCAACAATCTATCTCAGCCAGATATTGTTAAGTTATTAGCTAGTGGATTCACTGGTATTCTCAGATCTTGGTGGGAAAGGCATCTCACTGAAGATTCTAGATTATCAATAATTTATGCTGTCTAGTTAGACGATGACGGCAATCCCATCTTTGATGAAGATGTTGGCATTGGTCCGCCTGATGGAGTTAACACTTTAATTTTTACAATAATTAAACATTTCGTTGGCACTCCCAGTAATATCACTAAAAGAATTCATGATCAGTTAAGTAATCTCACTTGTCCCACTCTAAGTGATTTTAGGTGGTATAAAGATGTGTTTACTTCCAGAGTTATGATGCGAAATGATAGCAATAAACTATTCTGGAAAGAAAAATTCGTCAATGGTTTACCTTCATTATTTGCACATAAAGTTCGTGAAGAGTTAAGCAAAAATTTAGGATATATCGATTATGATAACCTAACTTACGGTCACATAATCAGTTATATTCAAAAGATAGGATTAAAAATGTGTATTGATTTTAAGTTAGCCAAATAAGCTAGTAAAGATAAGAAAAAAAGCCAAATATGAGTTAGGCACATTCTGTGAACAATATGGTTTACCTCCTATTGCTCCCTCTAGAAGGAAGCATAAGCATAAACATATTGAGCATCATCGAAGTCATAGACGTCACAAACGCAGTCATAAAAAAGATAAAAATCAAGATGAATATTATAATAAACCTAAAACTACAAAGAAAAATTACAATAAAAAATCATCTAAAAAATTTGATAAAAGTAAAATTATTTGCCACAATTGCGGGCAGAAAGGGCACTATAAAAATGAGTGCAAAATAAAAAAGAAATTATCTCAATTAAATATTTCAAGTGAAGATACCGAGCAACTATTAGAATTAATGAGGATAGAGAACGACGTCAATAATGATGAGTGTTCTGATGTTCCTTATTCCTCTAGTAGTAGTCCTAGTAACACTGAAACAGGTAGTGACAATGACGAAGTCACTATTTATGCTAACAATTGCAATGAAAAATGTTGCAATAAGCAAGTTAATGTAATCAATAAAGAGGATGAAGAAAGTTCTTTATTAATTGATTTGATTAGTAAAATTTATGATCCTGAGTTAAAATCTCAGTACACTAAGCAGTTAAAAGATCTATTAACCAAAGACAATAGAGTTAAGGATAAAATTATTAAAGCTAAAGAAAAACCAGTATTTAGTCTTAATAAAACTTTAGAAAGATTCAAAACTCCAGTTAAAGAAATAACTCTACCAGAATTGAATCAAGAAGTTAACAAACTAAAACGAGAAATTTCTAATTTAAAATTAGATGTTTCTAACCTAAGGAAAGAAATTGAAGACAAGAAATCTGATCTTCAAGTACATGATTCCTCCTCTAGTGATGAAGATCACGATGAGCCTGAATTATCAGGAACAAAAGAAGAACCAGATCTTTTTGTTCAAGGTCATACCCTTAAAACAATTAAAGATATCACCATTCAAAAATGGTATATCTCCATCAACTTAGTTGTTGATAAAACCTTTTCTATACAACTTCCTTCTCTATTTGGAAAATAGTAACAAATTCACTGTCCTTAGGACAATGCCCAAGCCATACAGTTCAGCCTTAGCTAGTAACCCAATCCCGATTGACCCTTTTGCTAGCTAGTCAAAGGCCTCCAGTTCAAACCCCAGTCATCCTCCTGCTAAGTATATGCTCAAATGGACCAATCACTTATTTCACATTGAACCAAGTATGAAAAACAAAAATGATCCAGTTAATTTGGCCTCTCAGTTCTTTCCCCGGGATGGCATTTCCAACCCCTTGCTCCTTATAAATCCCTTGTGTATTATAAGGATATCCTTATTGAAACCGAGTCAATCTTTATTAAACCTATTTACGTCAATAATGATAAATCTAAAGCGCTTTATCATTCTCTGTATATTAAACATTTCATTTCATTATCCGATTGGGGAAAACATCCCTCTGATCTTATGCAACTTTCTAATCAGGATAACTCTAATTATTATTATGATTACGTTGAAGCATGGCATAAGGTTTTCCTTCATCAAAATAAGTCAAATAGTCATTCATGGTTTATTCAGTTCGACCATAAATTCAAAAGTCAGTTCCCGTATTGGTTCATTCATTGGTGGAACAGATTTGGTTCCACTTATGATCTCCTTCCTGAACCTCTAAAAGTTCAACTTAAGCATTTCTGTAACCACAGTAAACCCAATCCAAAGTATGATGGTGTTCCCATTGTTCTTCAATTTGTCAGTAAATATAAGGTCCCTTGGATTCTTAAATGGCAATATGACATTAACACCCCAGCTAAAGTTACAGATCCTCAGTTTGTAGTCACTCCTACTTTCGATCCTTATCCTCTTCTCTCACGTCAATTTTTCATCAAATGGTGGGATAAGTTTGATGTTAATAGGATTGCTAGTCAGGTCCAATTAGAATTTCCCACTGTTCCTCTCAAGGTTCAACCGGTCTCGTCCAAAGAACCTTCCAGTCAGTCAAAACCCAAAGAGCCTAAGTTAAAAGAGTCTAATGTTAGTCCTACTGGTTCAACTTGTTCCCGTAGCATTTCTGATTTCAAAGACTGTTCTAGTAAAGAATTGAAGCTAATTGCCCAGGCACTTAACAAAAGAATTGATGAGTTACATGAGGAAGCTTTTGTTCATTCTTCTTCCTATTCTCAAAATGCTTCAGTCAGCCAATTTACAGATGATGATGGTTAGTATGATCCATATGGCACCATCGATCTACAGGATGCTCAGGACCCATTTGGTTCGACATCTCAGCTCATTTGATCCCACCACTTGCACCTACTCCAAAGAAGCCATTCAAAATTGGTCACCGCCCTCGCAGCCTAATCGATTAAAGGAATCTGCTTTTCCACTGAAATCAGCTCCATTCACGCGCACCTGCCTTAGCATCCTTCAAAGTCAAAAGATGCTCTTTCTTTTCCACCGAAAGCATCTGCCGAGTCAAAAGTTGTCGGCCTCTTCGTCAAAAGTTGCCAAAAGCGTCCATGAATAATAAAAAAAGTCAGCACTGTAGCACTGTTCATCAATAGTAAAAGTTGTCGGTAATCATTTACTTTTGTAATAGTAACTTTGTAATAGTTCCTTTCCTTATTCTATAAAAGGAAATCGAACTCAGTTAGCTAAACACACTTCGAAACTTAGAAAGACTCTAAGTTCCTTCTCAGACAAATCTTTGGTTTCTACCACTGTTTAACCTACTTAACCCCTCTTCTCTTCTTCTAAATGTTCTAAATAGTAAGTCATTTTAATTTTCAATTTGTTTGTAAATAGTTTCAATTATCAAAAAAATTATTTTGTTTAAAGTAATTCAGTTGTGTTGTTTATATGCACTACTCTGGTCATTACTTGCTTCCGCCCCCAAATGGTATTATATATATATATATATATATGATAATGGTATGTGGGTGGGGCCTACATGTTGGAAGAAGGAATTGGGGGGAAGGAATCTGAAAATTTTTATGGGAAGGGTTTGTTTTTTTCAAATGGGAAGGATATATATTATTTATATATATATATATATATATATATATATATATATATATTATATAATAAGTTTTGTTTTTTTATGAAAAATAGAATATATTATATTTTATTAAATATTATATTAATAATTTAAAAAAAAAAGGACGCCTGCGTTTATTTTTCTTCCGCCTGTGATTCTTTCGAAGTCTTACTGTTGGTCCGTGATAATTTTTCTAAATATTGTCCTTTCATTCTCCTATAAATAGGATGCTTATTTAGAATTGAAAAACACACCAGAATCAGAGAATTCTTCTTCTATAATATTGAGCGTATTTCTTTCAAGTTTTAGGAAGCTTTGAGTGTAGAAAATAGTGAAAGTTTTCTTCAAAATATAACCGCTATACCAATCAAAATTGCTCTATTTTTAAGGTAAGGGGTATTATTTATTTCATATTCAGAATAGATATTATTTTTTTTGTATCTTATGAATATTATTTTCGTTCAATATTCATAAAGAATATTATTTTCCTTCAATATTCGTAGGAATATTATCTTCGTTTAATATTCGTAAGGAATATTATATTCGTTCAATATTCGTAAGGGATATTATTTTTTCAGTATTCGAAATAAATAATATTTTCTTCCATACTCTGTAGTATATAAGTAATATTATTTCGTTTTAGATTTCGAATTCTATACTCATTTTGTTAAAGTTTTGGCTTCTATACTCCATGAAATTAGTAGAATATCCTTGATATTTGCGCTTCATCCAGTATCTTTTCATGGAAATATTATTTTGAGCATTCTTGATAAGTTTTAACCTTTTCATGCCGGAGTATTATTCACGGGGTTACTATTCCCAAATTACTATTCACGGGGTACTATTCACTAGGGTACTATTCACCCGGGGAACTATTCATTACAAAAAATGATTTCTTTTTGGTCCAAATCATTTTTGATACAATATTATTCTTGAATTTTACTCCACAAAGCAGTATCATGTTGACAATTTGAAAGTTATTGAATTCTAGATAAATTAAATTATAAATCTTTAAAATTTATCCTTGATCTCATTTGATTGAATTATAATATTATTGTCATCATCCTTATGCTTATATTGTTATGAAGTCATCTTTGGCCCGTAGTGCATAGATGGACTTGGTATGATTATGACCAAGGATTATTCGGTATAATCATGACCGTGATGTTACAAATGATGTGGTAAAAGTCCTCATTGGCTCGTAGTGCATTAATGGACAGTTTTTGATATGATCATGACCATGGGTTTTCTTCGGCCAAGGGTGTAAAGATGAATTATTTTATGGCGTGATCATGACCATTGATGAATACACGAATATCCTTGGCCCGTAGTGCAGGGATGATTCGATGATGTGGATTATTTATTAAGCCGTCTCAGCGATAAAATTGATGATAAACTTTTTAAATCATAGAAGATAGTAGATATCATGCTCTACTTGACTCTTCTAATGGATTGTTTATTCCGATGTAGTTGTTGATCTAAAACTTGTTGTCTATTATATTATATTTGTTGTTATACTGTTGAAGGCTAAGGATAATTTATTCTGCATTATCTTAGTCATAATATTTCTTACTAGGCTAGTTGAGCTCACCCTTTCTTTCACTGTTCTCTTTAGAAAATGAGAATATAGCTGGGACTAGTCGGGGAATGGATTGACGGTCCAGATGATTGCATTAGTAGTCCTTACTATTCTGTGAAATAGTGTGATAATAATTGTAATAAGATTGAATTTGAGTATGGATATTGTCTAGAAGATAATATTCGTGCTAAAACTCTCAGCTATGTTTTGTCGTATTTTACACGACAGTTGTATAATTAAGTTTGTATTTGTATTCAATACCACGTATCTGGCGACTCAGAATGGGTGGTGTATACCTATTTTGGGGGCGTCACAGTTGGTATCAAAGTTTAGGGATATGATTCCTGGCTGAGATGTGAGACTAGAACTAGGAGGGGAGAGACGGGTAATTCCTTCGCTAGTATGACCTACCTAAGTTTATTTGGTATTTAATTGGTCGGTGAGAGTATAGGGATAATATGTGGCACGTCAATTAACCCTTATTTTAAAACTATATTCTAGAATGATATCTGAAATATAAGAAATGAGAAATGGGAAAATCATGATAGAGAGGAAATAACCGGGAAGGTACAATCCGAAAAGAAAGCAAGGTATTCTCATCTCTTCGAAAATCAGGTACGTACATAAATTTTGAGGGCGAAATTTCATAAGAATGGGAGATTGTGAGATCCCGAATTTTATAAAATAAAAGTATTCAATTTTCTTATAATTATTATTTTATTTAGTAAATTGATAAAAGGTAAAAGTTAAGGGTGATATTTGAAAATTTTTCAAAGTAAGCAAGTTGTTATAAAATATTCGATTGGTCGGGGACTATTCATTTTAACAGCAAATATTCGTACGATGACACAATCATTGGTGGACCCCACAACAGAATTATTGTCGGAATGAGAAAACGAAAAAAATATCTTTTTATAAAAATAACGGCGAAAGTTTTACCATTAACTGTTGAATTACCCGGTGATAAAAGTACATTAATATGCGTGGTTGCATAGTAGCATACGGTATTGATTATTGATGCTTACGTGAGAACTCACTCAGTTTTATTCAATTATTATTACAGTAATTGCTGCATAGTATCTCACGTTATTTGATTCAATTAGTGTTACAATATTTTATATTATTAAATCAATAATTGAGATGACAAATTATTCATATTATTATTTGTATAATTAACAATGTCTAAAAGTTCTGTCAATGAGAGGTTAGGTCATCTAATTGCGCGCCAATAGAGAGAAATCCTTATGGGAAAGCCCCATCTTTCCTAGGAACGACCTGGTTGTTAATATTGTGAGTTATAATAATAATGAATAAATGTTATTAAAAATTAAATTTGAGTTCGGAGTTGAATTTGGAGATGTCGGACGTGATATTTGAGTCCGGAACGATAAAATTAGTCAAAATAGACTATAAACACAAAAAATTTCGTGGTTGACTTTTTGGTCAAAAAGTCAATAGTTGACTTTTTCAGAAAAAGTCAAACTTCAAAATTCAAAAAATGAAAATGTTGTTAAAAATATTGAGGGGATTTTTATGAAGTATTTGATGTAAATTTTGCTTATTTTATGGACCCCCATTTACCCATTTTTCAAAATAATCGGTAGAAAATTATTTAATCCATAGTTTCTGATCGAGACCCAAGATTCACTTCAAGATTTTGGGTTCGTTTGACAAAAGCTATGGGCACGGATTTACGATTTAGTTCGGCGTATCATTCTCAAACGGATGGACAATCAGAGAGGACTATTCAAACTCTTGAGAATTTATTAAGACTCTGTGTCCTTGACTTCAAAGAAAGTTGGGACAAGTTCTTACCATTGGTAGAGTTTTCCTACAACAACAGTTATCAAGAAAGTATTCATGGCTCCATTTGAGGCGTTGTATGGAAGAAAGTGTCGATTCTCCGATTATCTTTGGGATGAGGTAGGTGAAACAACGTTGTTGGGACCGAGTTGGTACGTATGACTACGAAAAGATTTAAGCGATCCGAAACGACGTATAAAAACCTCACAAGATCGACAAAAGAGTTATCTTCGATCTTCATCGAAAGGACGTGGAATTGATATTGGAGATGTGTTGTTATGTGTTGCTCCATGGAAAGAAAGTTATGAGATTTGGAAAGAGAGGAAAGCTCAATCTTGATTCATTGACCCATTTGTAATCCTTAATCGAGTAGGAGAGTGGCCTATTAGACTCACCTTTTAAGTATATCTCGTTTCATAACGTTTTTTTTTCACATATCTATGTTACGTAAAAATGTGAAACACTCGAACCACATTATCAATTAGAACCAGATTTAGACAGAGGAAGATTTAGCGTATAAAGAGGTATCGTTAAAATCTTGGATATCGACGCTCAAGGTTATACCCAAAGTCAAAGTTTTGTGAAGAAACCATGATGTGGAGAAAATGACCTAGGAGTTAGAATCAAATGAAATTAAGGTATCCTCACCTCTTCGATATATCTAGTACGCATCGTAATTTCAGACCCCCCAACTTTTTGAATAATAAAGAATAATTTTTCTCGAAATATATTTTTGAATATTATGGTGTGGATATGATATAATGTTATAGTTGTGGGTAATATTTGGAAAATTTTGCAAAGTAAGCAAGTTGATATAAAATATTTGTTGTGTCGTGTGAATATTAGATTGGTGGGGAATATTCATTTTAACGAGGGAATATTAAATAAAGATAACACAATCATTAGTGGACCCCCAGCGGAAGTATAAATATTATATATGTGGTTAGAAAATGACAAAAATATCTTTTTATAAAAATAACGGCGGTGAAGTTTTTAGTTAAAGCTGTTGAACTACCGGTGGTAAAAGTAAAAATGATAAAAATAACTGGCGTGGTTGCTTTGTAGTAGCACGGTATTGATTATTGATGCTTACGTGAAAAGTCACTCAGTTATACTCAATTATTGCTACAGTAATTGTTGCATAGTATCTCACGTTATTTGATTCAATTATTGTCACATTATCATATGCATAATATTTTATATTATTAAATCAATAATTGAGACAACAAAGTTATTCATATTATTATTTGCAATATTGATGATGTACAGAAAAGTTACGTCGAGGAGAGGTTTGGTCACCTAATTATGCGCTTGATAAGGAGAAATCCTTATTGGAAAGCCCCTCTTTCATGGGAACGATCTGGTTGTTAAATATTGTGAGTTATAATATTAATGATGAATAATTGTTGAAGTATTAAGAATGTGTTTATTGAAGATAAGTGAATTACAAAAGTTAGAGGGGAATAATGCAAACTTGGAAAACTTTAGGGGTACTAAAGTGTAATAAGTTAAATCAATCTGGACCATTGGTGGTGGTTTTAATAGTAAATCAATCTGGACCATTGATGGTGGTTTTAATAGTAAATAAATCAAACTGGACCGTTGATGGTGGGTGGTGGTTTAAAAGTAAATCAATCTGGACCAAGTCGGTGGTGTTTTTAAAAGTAAATCAATCTGGAAAATCGGTTTGTGGTTTAAAAGTAAATGTATTCGGTTGTGGTTTTTTAATAGTAATCAATATGGATCGTCCGATTCTAATAGTGAATCAATCTGGACCGTTCGTGAATTAGTTACTATTTAGTCCATTCTCTATAAATAGAAGCTTAATTCTTCTTTCATTCTCACCGATTCGATTTGAGATTCACTGAGAGACACTATAGAGAGAGAAACTATAGAGAAGAAGAAGAAGAGTATTTACTTACTTCACTTTTGCGTATATCGACTTTCTACTAAGGTAAGGGGTATTATTTCTTTTCGTATTCATAAGGAATACTATTTTTAAGTATTCATCCTTTAGTATGTCGGAATAACCTGTCTACGCGGATTACGTACCTTAGTATAATAGGTGAAAATCCATTTGCAGTTTTTGTATGTTAATTCTTTTCATATTCTTAAATCTAAACTTACTATGGTAAGTATTGCTTCTATAATCCTTGAAATTAGTGGAATATCTGTGAGTTTTGCGCTTCATCCAGTATCATTTTATTGGAATATTGATATGAACTTTCTTATTAAATATCAATATTTTCACGAAAATCTTATTCACGAGTTTCTTATTCACGGGTTACTTATTCACCCGATTATTATTCACTATAATATTATTCACTCGGTATTAGGGGCACTTTTCATATGGGGTACTATTATTCATGAGTTCTATTCATGAGTTACTATTCACTTTCGATTACTATTCACTCAAATATTGTTCACTCGGGTATTTGGGGCACTTTTTATTTATAGGTTACTATTCACGGGTCTTATTCACGAAGTACTATTCACGAGTAGGTTATTCACGTGGTCTTATTCATAGAAAAATTTATTTCTTTTCTGTCCAAATTATTTTTGATACATGGATATTATTCTTGAATTTTACTCCACAAGCGATATCATGTTGAAAATTTGGACATTATTGAATTTGGATAAATTAAATTATAAATCTTTAAAATTTATCCTTTACTTTCTTTTAATTGAATTCTTATATCATTGTCATCATCCTCATTGCTTATATTGTGATGAAAGTCATCTTTGGCTTACGTGCATAGATGGATTTGTTGATTGGTATGATTATGACGAGGGATAATTCGGTATAGTCATGACCATTGATGATTTACGAATAATTCTTGGCCGTAGTAGCAAGAATAATTTGTGGACGTGATACTAATGAATATCCTTGGCGTAGTGTGCGGGATGATTCGATGATGTGATCTATTTATTAAATTTGAGTCAATGATAAAGTTAATGATAAACTTTTTAAATCATAGAAGATAGTAGATATCATGCTCTACTTGACTCTTCTAATGGATTGCTTGTTTCATTTGCAGTTAAACTTGTTGTCTATTATATTCTATCGGTTTAACATTGTTGAAGGCTAATGATAACTTATTACGCATTATCTTAGTCATAATATTTCTTCTTGGGCTAGTTGAGCTCACCCTTTTACTTCCATTGTTCTCTTGAGGAAATGAGAGCGTGGTAGGAACTAGTCGGGAGCGGGTGATGGCTAGAGATGGTGTTATAGTAGTCCTCACTATTCTATAAAATAGTGTGCCAATAAATGTAATGAGGACTCTATTTGAGTTTGGATATTATCTAGAAAGACAATATTAGGTGTAAAAACTCTCATTTCATGTTGTATAATTAAGTTTGTATTTGTATTTGATTACCATGTATTTGGCGACCCAAGATGGGTGATGTATACCTATTTTGGGGGCGTCACGATTAAGTATCAAAGCTTAGGGATATGATCCTGGTGAGATGTGAGACAAGAACTAGGAGGGGAGGCGGGGAATTCCTTAGCTAGTATGACCTACCTAAGTTTATTTGGTATTTAATTGGTCGGGTTAGAGTATAGGGATAATATGTGGCATGTCAATTTAACCCTTGTTTTGTGGTGTATTTGAAAATGGCATCGAAAATGTCGAGATAAGCAATGAAGCACATGAGATCAGTTGAGTCACCAACGATCGATACCGAGGATAATAATGGCAATGGGAAGACAATAATCCTCGGGTAAACAACAACACCGTCAGATCAAATGATGAGCGATGGGATGTTTAGAGGGCTTTATGCAATTCATGCGACATCGAGCGAGCGGCTCTGTTCAAAAATGGTGGTGGACACTTGGCAACTCACGGATGGTCATTGCTAAACAATTCAGGAGGCTGGGACCATCGGAGTTTTGGGGAAGCCAAAACCACTTAAAGGCGGAGGCGTGGATAAAGTAGATCACCAAGATATTTGATGTCTTGGGATGCTCGAGGAGCAAAAGGTTCCCCTGCCACCACCTTCATGTTGAGAGGAGAAGCGATTCTTGGTGGGAATCGAGTAAAAGCGTATACCGACTGCTGCGCACTCAAGATGTCTTGGGAGAAGTTCAAAAAGCATTCAATGACAAGTACTTTCCGAAAGTATTTCGTCACATGAAGGAGGTGGAGTTTATCAAGTTGGAGCAAAACAATATGGCCGTGTCGCATGCGATGCGAGGCTAAGTTTTTTCGAGTTGTCGGTTCGCATCCCATTTGGTTGATAATGAGGAGAGAATGGCCGCGAATGTTTCTCTGAGGTTTGAGACCGAAATCGTCGATACCTCATTTTCTCATAAAGCTGTGTTTGTATTGGATGTTGTAAATAGGGCTCGATTATTGGGCGCGATAATGAGTCAACCTGACAAGAGAAGCGAGCCGACAAGTCGATAATACCGGTGGTAGCGGTCATGAAGCGGTGACAACAAGCGTGGAGGAATCAACATGCGAGAAATGGTAACCACTCCGGTGGTAATCATGGCGAGATAATAGAAGTGGAAATTTCAAGAAGAGGAGATTGATAATGATGGAAAGGCGTCGGCTGGCTTTTTGTTGTTAAGGAAGGAGAACGACCACGGTCGTATGTTACAAATCGGAGGAGAGGACACATCGGTCAAAGCTATGCACTTTTGAGTCAAAGCATGTTACAATTGTGGAAGAGAAGGTCACCTAGCCCGATTTTTTGTCGTGCACCAAAGTCGAAGTCCGGTGGGATGGAGGCATCAAAGGCCGTCGAGACAAGACAAAAGCCGGTAGTTCGAGGGAGGCGTTTTGTCGTAACCTCCCAAAGCGAGGAATCGAGCGAGGTGATCACGGGTAAGCTAATCATAAACTCTTGTGAAGCTTATACCTTATTTGATACGGTTCTACCCATTCTTTTATTTCTCTACTTGCGCTCAACGTTTAAATTTGACTCAGGAGAAATTAGACTTTGATTTTATCTGTTGAAACTCGTTGGGAGAAACCTTCATAACATCCACTTTGTTTATAAGTCTTGTTTGGTTCAAATCGGTAACACATACGTTACTGTCGATCTTATTTCTTTAAAAATACTTGCATTCGATGTGATTTTAGGAATTGATTGGTTACTACTACTCATCATGCTAAAATTGATTATTTTTGTAAGGTTGTTAGCTTTCATATTCTAACCAACCTATTATGCTGAATTCAAACAACCAAACCATAAAAATCGATCAATTATTGTCATCTCAAGTCATAAAGCTATTCGTTTATTGAAAAGCGGATGTCGAGCTTTCTTAGCCCATATCCTGATTTAAACAAAAAAATCGTCGATTTGAATGATATTTCTATTGTTAATAAATTTCTGACGTATTCCACGAAGAACTTCTGGCCTACCCCAGGCGTGAAATTGAATTTTGTATCGACCTTGAACCGGTACAAAACCCATTTCAAAGCCCCATATCGAATGGCTCTGTTGAACTTGAGGAGTTAAAGACTCAACTCTGAGGAATTGTTAGACATCGGTTTCATTCGTCTAGTACATCTCCTTGGGGTGCTCTGTTCTCTTCGTGAAGAAGAAAGATGGAAGTATGCGACTTTGTATTGATTATCGGGAGTTGAATCATGTCACCATCAAAAATAGGTACCGTTACCTCGCATTGATGACTGTTTGACCCGGTTGCAAGGTGCCAAATTCTTTTCAAAGATCGATCTTCGTTAGGATATCATCGTTAAAGATTAAAACCGATGACATCCCAAAGCGCGCTTCGAGAACTCGATGCGGGCATTATGAATTCCTAGTCGTGTCTTTTGGATTGACTAATGCTCCTCTTTGCCTTCATGGATATGATGAGCCAAGTATTAAAGGAATATTTGGATCATTTTGTAGTCGTCTTTATTGATGACATCCTCATATATTCAAAAAAGCCGTGAAGATCATGAAAGCAACACTTGAGGTGATACTCCAAAAGCTTCGTGAAAACAAGCTTTATATGCAAGTTGAAGAAGTGCGAGTTTTGGCTTGAGGAAGTAGCATTCCTTGGGCACGTGATATCAAATCATGGAATATCTGTTGAACGACAAAGATTGAAACAATTCAAATTTGGGAACAACCTAAGTCGATAATAGAAATCGTAGCTTTCTCGGCTTATTTGGTTATTATCGGAGATTCGTGGAAGGATTTTTCTCGAATCGCTACTCCATTAACTTCGGTGACTCGAAAAGAGACAAAATTCGGTTGGAGCGAAGAATGTGAGAAGAGTTTTCAAGAACTTCGAGAGGAGACTCATTTCGGCACTATTACGACAATACCATCGGTTCGGAGGATTTGTCATCTCTGGTGATGCTTGAGGCAAAGGTTTAGGATGTGTTCTCATGCAACATGGGAAAGTCATAGCCTATGCCTCACGATAACTCAAAGAATATGAGAGAAATTATCCTACTCATGATCTAGAGTTGGCGTTTTGTCATTTTGCGCTTAAGATTTGGAGGCATTACCTGTATGGAGAGAAGGTGGAGATTTATCACGGATCATAAAAGCCTCAAATATTTCTTCACTCAAAAGGAACTCGACATCGGCAAAGGCGATGGCTTGAGTACATTGAAAGATTATGATCATACCATTGATACCATCTGGAAAAGCGAAGCGTAGTAGGTGATGATCGTTGAGTAGAAGATCATATATCTTGGTCTGCGAAGTGCGATATTGTCAATATGAAGGCCCATTTTGTATGACTTACAAAGGATGGAGATAGAGTTAAAGACTCGGGGACCCATGTGATGATGGCGAATATCTGAGTAGAGCCGACTTTAATCGATAAAGTTAAAGTTGTTCAAGCTACGGACACGGAGCTAATGCGTATGAAGAAGAAAGTGCGAAGAAGGTCTTTATTAGGAAGCAAGAATCGATGAAGAAGGAATACTTGAGTCGACTCCGGACTTTGTGTTCTAACGATTACGACTTGAAGTATAAAATTATGATGGGGCGCACAACACACCGTTTGCAATCCATCACAGGAGTACCAAAATGTATCGTGATCTTTGACATACATTTTGGTGGAGCAATATGAAGAGAGAGATAGCGGGGTTTATCTCGAGGTGTCTAACTTGTCGGCGAGTCAAGGCGGAGCATCAAGTGCAAAAGGTCCATTGCAACCACTTGAAATTCGAGAATGGAAGTGGGAGCACATTACCATGGATTTCGATTCTTTGGTCTTCCCAAGGTTTCTCAAGGCATAGATCTGATTTGGGTCATTGTTGATAGATTGACCAAGTCTGCTCATTTCTTACCGATCGAGAAACTTATACACTTGAGCGTCTTGCTCGTATGTACATAAGCGAGATTGTAAGATTGCATGGTATGCCGGTATCCATAGTTTACGATCGAGACCCAAGATTCACTTCAAGATTTTGGGTTAGTTTGCAAAAAGCTATGGGCTGATTTCTGATTTAGTTGGCGTATCATCCTCAAAGCGAGACGAGATAATCGAGAGGACTATTCAAACTCTTGAGGATTTATTAAGACTACGTGTCCTTGACTTCAAAGGAAGTTGGGACAAGTTCTTACCATTGGTGGAGTTTTCCTACTGACATGAGTTATCAAGCAAGTATTGGCATGGCTCCATTTGAGGCGTTGTATGGAAGAAAGTGTCGTTCTCGGTATCTTTGGGATGAGGTAGGTGAAAAGCAACGTTGTTGGGATAGGAGTTAGATACGTATGACTACGAAAAAGATTCAAACGATCCGACAACGTATAAAAACCTCACAAGATCGACAAAAGAGTTATGTTGATCTTCATCGAAAGGGCGTGGAATTTGATATTGGAGATCATGTGTTGTTACGTGTTGCTCCATGGAAAGGAGTTCTGAGATTTGGAAAGAGAGGAAAGCTCGATCCTCGATTCATTGGCCCATTTGTAATCCTTGATCGAGTAGGAAGCTGTGGCCTATAGACTCGCTTTACGCTAAGTATGTCTCGTGTTCATAACGTTTTTCACATATATATGTTACGTAAATATGTGAAAGACCCGAACCACATTATTGAATTAGAACGGACGAGATAGAGGAAGATTTAACGTATGAAGAGGTAGGCTGTTAAAATCTTGGATAAGAAGGATCATATTCTACGCTCGAGGTTATACCTCAAGTCAAAGTTTTGTGGAGAAACCACGATGTGGAGAAATGACACAGGAGTTAGAATGAAATGAAATCAAGGTATCCTCACCTCTTGACATATCAGTACGTACCCTAATTTGAGGATGAAAATTTCATAAGAAAGGGAGGTTGTAAGACCCCAACTTTTTTGAATAAAGAATAATTTTTCTCGAAATATATTTTTGAATATTATGGTGTGGATATGATATAATGTTATAGCTGTGGGTAATATTCGGAAAATTTTGCAAAGTAAGCAAGTTGATATAAAATATTTGTTGTGTCGGTGAATATTCGATTGGTGGGGAATATTCGTTTTAACGAGGGAATATTAAATGCGGCAACACAATCATTGGTGGACCCCACAATGAAAGTATTGTCGTAGTTAGAAAGCAACGAAATATCTTTTATAAAAATAACAACGAAAGTTTTAACCGTTAAATTGTTGAACTACCGGTGTAAAAAAATGCGATGTCGCGTGGTTGCATAGTAGCACACAGTATTGATTATTGATGCTTACGTGAGAAGTCACTCGGTTATACTCAATTATTGCTACGATAATTGTTTGCATAGTATCTCACGTTATTTGATTCAATTATTGTCACATTATCATCGCATAATATTTTATATTATTAAATCAATAATTGAGACAACAAAGTTATTCATATTATTATTTGCAATATTTGACAATGTCTCAGAAAGTTACATCGAGGAGAGGTTTGGTCACCTAATTGCGCGATGATAGGAGAAAACCTTATTGGAAAGCCCCTCTTTCTATTAAGGAACGATCGGTTGTTAAATATTGTGAGTTATAATATTAATGATGAATAATTGTTGAAGTATTAAGAATGTGTTTATTGAAGATAAGTGAATTACAAAAGTTAGAGGGGAATAATGCAAACTTAGAAAACTTTAGGGTTACTAAAGTGTAATAAGTTAAATCAATCTGGACCATTGGTGGTGGTTTTAATAGTAAATCAATCTGGACCATTGATGGTGGTTTAATAGTAAATCAATCTGGACCATTGATGGTGGTTTTAAAATTAAATCAATCACAAGAGATTCACAAGAGACAATATATAGAGAAAACTATAGAGAGCAAAAAGAAGATTATTCTGCTACTTCACTTTTGCAGTATCCAACATTCTACTAAGGTAAGGGGTATTATTTCTTTCGTATTCATAAGGAATACTATTTTTCGTATTCATCCTTTAGTATGTCGGAATAACTTTTATCTCTACGGATTATGTCATAGTATGGCGGTGAAAATCCATTCATGATTTTCAGTATGTTAATTCTTTTCTATTCTTAAATCTAAACTTACTATGGTAAGTATTGCTTCTATAATCCTTGAAATTAGTGGAATATCCGTGAGTTTTGCGCTTCATACAGTATAATTTTATTGGAATATTGATATGAACTTTCTTATTAAATATCAATATTTTCACCCAAAGTACTATTCACGAGTTACTATTCACGGGTTACTATTCACCCGGTTACTATTCACTATAATATTATTAGCACTTTTCATGTCGGGGTACTATTCACGAGTTACTATTCATGGGTTCCTATTCACTTGATTACTATTCACTCAAATATTGTTCACTCGGGTATTTGGGGCACTTTTCATGCCGGGGTACTATTAACGGGGTACTATTTCTGAAGTACTATTCACAAGGTACTATTCACCAAAAAAATTATTTCTTTTCTATCCAAATTATTTTTGATACATGGATATTATTCTTGAATTTTACTCCACAAAGCAGTATCATGTTGAAAATTTGGACATTATTGAATTCTGGATAAATTAAATTATAAATCTTTAAAAATTTATCCTTTACTTTCTTTTAATTGAATTCTTATATCATTGTCATCATCCTCATGCTTATATTATGATGAAAGTCATCTTTGGCTTACGTGTATAGATGGACTGTTGATTGGTATGATTATGACCAAGGATAATTCGGTATAGTCATGACCATTGATGATTACACGAATAATTCTTGGCCCGTAGTGCAAGAATAATTTGTGGACGTGATCTTAATTAATATCCTTGGCAGTAGTCTTTGCGAGGATGATTCGATGATGTGATCTATTTATTAATTTGAGTCCCCCAATAAAGTTAATGATAAACTTTTTAAATCATAGAAGATAGTAGATATCATGCTCTACTTGACTCTTCTAATGGATTGCTTATTCTGCTGCAGTTAAACTTGTTGTCTATTATAATCTATTAGTTTAAAATTGTTGAAGGCTAATGATAACTTATTCTGCATTATCTTAGTCATATATATGATAATGACATGTAGGTGGGGCCCACATGTTGGAAGAAGGAATTGGGGGGGAAGGAATCTAAAAATTTTCACGGGAAAGGTTTGTTTTTTTCAAATAACATGTATTAATATATATATATATATATATATATATATTATATAATAAGTTTTGTTTTTTTATGAAAAATAGAATATGTTATATTTTATTGAATATTATATTAATAATTTGAAGAAAAAAAAGGACGTCTGTGTTTATTTTTCTTCCGCCCGTGATTCTTTCGAAGTCCTACTGTTGGTCCGTGATAATTTTTCTAAATAGTATCCTTTCATTCCCCTATAAATAGGATGCTTATTTAGAATTAAAAAACACACCAGAATCAGAGAATTCTTCTTCTATAATATTGAGCGTATTTCTTTCGAGTTTTAGGAAGCTTTGAATGTAGAAATAGTGAAAGTTTTCTTCAAGAATATATCTGCTATACCAGTTGGAATTGCTCTATTTTTAAGGTAAGGGGTATTATTTATTTCATATTCAGAAGAGATATTATTTTTTGTATTCGTATGAATATTATTTTCGTTCAATATTCATAAAGAATATTATTTTTATTCAATATTCGTAGTAATATTATCTTCGTTTAATATTCGTAAGGAATATTATATTCGTTCAATATTCGTAAGGGATATTATTTTTTCAATATTCAAAATAAATAATATTTTCTTCCATACTCTGTAGTATGTAAGTAATATTATTTCGTTTCAGATTTCGAATTATATACTCTTTTTGTTAAAGTTTTGGCTTCAATACTCCATGAAATTAGTAGAATATCCTTGATATTTGCGCTTCATCCAGTATCTTTTCATGGAAATATTATTCTGAGCATTCTTGATAAGTTTTAACCTTTTCATGTTGGAGTACTATTCATGGGGTTATTATTTCCAAATTACTATTCATGGGGTACTATTCACTAGGGTACTATTCACCCGTGCACTATTCATTGCAAAAATTGATTTCTTTTTGGTCCAAATCATTTTTGATACAATATTATTCTTGAATTTTACTCCACAAAGCAGTATCATGTTGACAATTTGAACGTTATTGAATTCTGGATAAATTAAATTATAAATCTTTAAAATTTATCCTTGATCACATTTGATTAAATTATTATATCATTGTCATCATCCTCATGCTTATATTTTTATGAAAGACATCTTTGGCCTGTAGTGCATAGATGGACTTGGTATGATTATGACTAGGGATTATTCGGTATAATCATGATCGTAATGTTACAAATGATGTGGTAAAAGTCCTCATTGGCCCGTAGTGCATTGATGGACAGTTTTTGGTATGATCATAACCATGGGTTCTCTTCGGCCAAAGGTGTAAAGATGAATTGTTTTATGGCGTGATCATGACCATTGATGAATACACGAATATCCTTGGCTTGTAGTGCGTGGATAACTCGTGGTCCTGATACTAAAGAATATCTTTGGCCCGTAGTGCAGAGATGATTCGATGATGTGGATTATTTATTAAGCTGAGTCTCAGCGATAAAATTGATGATAAAGTTTTTAAATTATAGAAGATAGTAGATATCATGCTCTACTTGACTCTTCTAATGGTTTGCTTATTCTGCTTCAGTTGTTGATCTAAAACTTGTTGTCTGTTATATTATATCAGTTGTTATACTGTTGAAGGCTAAGGATAATTTATTCTGCATTATCTTAGTCATAATATTTCTTACTGGGATAGTTGAGCTCACCCTTTCTTTCGCTGTTCTCTTCAGGAAATGAGAATATAGTTGGGACTAGTCGGGGAATGGATTGACGGTCCAGATGATTGCATTAGTAGTCCTTACTATTCTATGAAATAGTGTGATAATAATTGTAATAAGATTGAATTTGAGTATGGATATTATCTAGAAGACAATATTCATGCTAAAACTCTCAGCTATGTTTTGTCATATTTTACACGACAGTTGTATAATTAAGTTTGTATTTGTATTCAGTACCACGTATTTGACGACTCAGAATGGGTGATGTATACCTATTTTGGGGGCGTCACACTCAGCCTCATATGGAACTAAACATTTCAGCAAGGGCAAAGAGAACGCACATCGATATGGATCCCCGTCGATAACTATGAATTTTGAACTCATGTACTTTATCTTCTTTATTAGCATCTGATTCGAAAGTAACACGCCATCTGCAAGATAGTCTATGTAAGGATTAAGCCAACAGTCTGAACGTTCCACCACCATCACTTTTGTCCTCTGAACACTTGGTACATTCAAGACCTCTAAGTAAACTGACCCACTAAAGGAGCTCGTATCTGTTGTGGCTAACCTGGCCAAAGCATCGACAATGGTGTTATTCGACCGATTTACCCCTTGAAAAGTAAAAGAACTAAAATAATGGATTCGATCCTTAACTTTGGCTAGATACTTGGTAATCTTTGGCCCCTGGGCCTTATACTCCCCCGATATCTATTTAACCACCAATTGTGAGTCACTGAAGATGATCAACCTCTAAACCTCAAGACTCTTAGCTAACCATAAATCTGCCAGAATCGCTTCATACTCGACTTCATTATTTGTTACCTTGAACTCAAAACGAATAGTCTGCTGCATCTTGAACCCCTCGGGGCTTGTTAAAATTACTTTAGTCCCACTGACATCAGATGTTGAAGATCCATCCATATACAGTGTACATTAAGTCTGAACTGGCTGAACGTCCGAGACTGTACCCACCACCTCTGTTTGATCAGCCGAGTTGAGTTCGAAAAAAGAACACTCCACCACAAAGTCGGCAAAAGCCTAACTATGTCAGTTCCATAGCCCAAGTTTCAAGATGTCCTGATATATCTGGTTTGTTCAAAATCTTCTTCAAAGGATGATCTGTATATACCACTATCAATCTTGCCTAAAAATAATGCTGAAGCTTTTGATTGGCCATTATCGAGGCTTAAGCAAATTTCTTCAGATTCAGATATCTGGTCTCCCCATCCTGAAGGGCGTGATTAACATAGTAGACATGGAACTATTTTCCTCCCATCTCTCAAACTAATACTAAACCTACCGCCAATGAGCTAGCCGCTAAATAAACATACAAAAGTTCTAAAGGAACCGACTTCATCAAAAGAGGTGTCAAAGACAAATACTTCTTGATCCTTGAAAAGCATTCTCACACTCCAAAGTCCACTAAAATGTCTTCTAGTTCTTTGGCCCTTTCAGTGTGTCAAAAAAAGACAAACACCTTTCCGCCAACTTGGACATGAACATCCTCAATGCCACGATCTGACCCGTCAACTGTTGAACATCTTTAAAAGATTATAGAGACTTTATATCTAGTATTGCCTTAATCTTATTTGGATTAGCTTTAATTCCCCTTTTGCTTACCAAATAACCAAGGAACTTCCCCGAACCGAGGCCAAAAGTGCACTTCGTCAGGTTCAGCCGAATATTATAATGCTGAACAATCTGGAAATAGTCTTCTAGGTGATCCAAATGCTCCCAAACAGATAAGATTTTGACGATCATATCGTCCACATACACTTCCATGCTTCGGCCCAACTGTTTCCAAAACACATAGTTCATCATTCTCTAGTAAGTGGAACCGACATTCAGCAGCCTGATGCGTGATAAAGTTCATCTTTGGGATATCCTCCTTATGCATCAAAATTTGATTGTATCCCAAAAAAGCATCCATAAAGCTCAACAAAGCATATCCCAATGTAGCACCAATTAGCTGGTCGATGTGTGGAAGTGGATAGAAGTCCTTCGGACACGCCTTATTTAAATCAATATAATTGATGCAGATCTTCCACTTACCATTATACTTCCAAACCAACACAACATTCATCAGCCATTCTAGATAATCCATCTCAAATATGAAGTTGGTCGCTAACAGTTTGGCCACCTCATCATCAATAATCTTCTGCCGCTCTGGGGTAAAGATTATCCTTTCCTACTGAACTGGTTTCTGGAAGGGTCTACATTCAAACAGTACACAACAATAGACTCTTCGATCCCTGGCATATCACTGGGCACCCATGTGAAGATGTATTCATACACCCGAAGCAACTCTATCAATCCCGTCCGAAATGGCTCATGTAATACTGACCCAATCTTTATAGTTTTATCATTCTTCCCCAAGATCAATTTAATATCTTTTTTCTCTTTGGCCGGCAAAGAAAGAGGCTCTATACTTCCTTCGATGAACGACTCGACCTCGATCGTCATGGTCTGCCTTTGCTTACTAACCCCTACTCCCGAAGAGATTAAAACATTCCGATAACATCTCTTTGTTAGTCAAGATCCCGAGCAACTTCACTGACACCGTTTAGTGTGGGGAAACTTTATCTTGCAATGAGGTATAAATGTCACCCTTGTAAAGCAGTCACTGTCGGCCTTCCCAGAATTGCATTGTATGTCGAATCCACATGCACCACAAAAAATATGCAGATCACTTCAACTTGTCAAGGAACGGTTCCGAAGATGACTGACAACTCGATAACACCAGCCACCCGAACCGGATCATTGATGAACCCATAAAGAGGAGGCTCCTACACGATTTCCATCTTCTTGCCTTCTAAATCCATCCATTGATACGCGTTGGCATATAATATGTTGATCGAGGAACCATTATCGATTATAATCCTCTTCATATCCACCAACTAACTTCTGCAGTGATGACCAACGCCCCTTCGTACGACTCAATAGGTTTTGATAGGTAATCCTTATCATAAAAAAAGATAGTCATTCCAGGGTATTGTCGATCGCTCCTGGAAGACTGTTCAGATACACAGAATCACAAAATCTATCACATCACGTCTCTTCTTTCCAGTCAGCTTTCCACCCGACCAACCCGTGATTACATCCAACACCCGACGAGCTGCCTGAGTTTGATCGGGTTGTTATTATGGTTGAGGGGTTAGGTCTTGGTTATTATTGTTCTGTCTTATCCCCGAACCCTCTCGCCCTGCAACATATTAAACCAACTCCCCAATCTAAACATTATTCTCAATCAAATTCTTCAGATTCCTGCAGACTTTGTTGGAGTGTCCAGCAGCCTAATGGTAATTACAATACTTATTTTGGATCCCCCTCTCTCTACAAGTGTTGTTTAGGCGAGTTTCGAAGTACGACTTATCTTTCATCACCTCCAATATTGTTACAAAATCTATATTAAGGGGGGGGTATAAACTTTATTGACCCCGCGGTTCGAGAATGAGGGTTGGCCTCCTCCCGAACCCCCATTGTTGTAACTCTTATTCGGCTGGTTGTCCGACCTGTTATTGTTGTCTAACCTGGGAGGTTTACTCCTATCCTGATCCTTTGGCTTTTTTATAGCGTTTGGCTTTAGACTACCCATGGCCTCCTTAATTGCGATGAATCCTTCGTCTCCATCATTAGCTTTCGCCAAGTCTTTCGGGATATTCAAAATCAAATCCTTTACCAACTTTTGAGATCTCACCATGTTTAATCCTGTCTGGAAATATCCGAGGGCCTGAGGTCCATTCAAGTCCGTCACATGTCCAACCGCCTCCTAGAATCTCTTCACATACTACATGAAAGTCTCACTAGAATACTATCTGATATGAACCAAAGAACCAGTCGGTTTTCCCCTCCTCTTGTTTCTCCCGAGATAGCCGTGAAACTTATCGTAGAGCTCCTTCCACAACGAGATTAATTTCGGGGTCAATGACATCATCCATTGTCTGGCTTCTTTCCCTCAAAGTTGTGATAAACATTTAGCACTTGGTCGCATCTTAGTTGTCATAATACTTCATTAGCCAGTCATATGTCTGGCTATGATCATACGGGTCTCCTATACCATTATAACTCTCCATATGTGGGGCCTTCTTATTCAGGTCAGCCCGAACCCGATCAATCTCCGGGGAAAACGGTGATGTTGGGTCAATCAGAGTCTCTTTCTCTTGATTGGGGATCGTAAGTCTCTTCTCCAGCTCTACTACCCTCCGAGCAAGTGCCTTGGACTTGTTTCTCCGGGGGGATGAATCTCGCCTATCCTGAACTCTAGTCTATGAAGAGGCCACCTGTCTTCTCCATTCGATCCTTCCTCTGCCTTTGCCGCTTGCACCACAGGAGCGGCTTATGTGCCTGCTCCTTTCCTGAGAGCGGCTCATTTTCATGTTGTTTGCCTAAATCTATACTAGCAAAATGCGTAAGTATACGCAGTCCATAAGTAATATAATGATAAGGGAGTGTCGAATCCACAAAGAAATATTTAATAATAATTACCAAGTACTAACTCATAATCAAATCAATTTTATTTAAACAATCCGATAAAAGTTGTTGAATTATAAAAATAAAGTACTAAACTAACTAATCACTAACTACTAAGAATTAAATTCAGATAAAAAAGCTTAAGATTACAATTTCTCTTGATGATTCACTCTAATGTCAGTACTTCCTGTTGAATTATATTAGTTAATAAGGAATGTTAACCAAGAACTCATTAGGATTTATAAACATCTTTCGATGATTTATAAACAACTCTTCCTAAATCCAATAAATTAGAATTAGAAAAATTACTCTAATTAATCAACCCACAGTATTCCTATGTGAATTGGAATTAACAAAATTTCACGCACAAGTTCTCTATTCGATCACATAAGGCATATATGTATATTTCTATCCTATACACAAATTATAAATTCCATCTAATGTAGAAATCATAATCTTATGCTATAATTATATCCATGTCTAAACCTATAATCCATCTTCCAATTTTGTATATATTATCACGCTAATTTTTGATCAAACAATTAATTAATTGAATGCAAGATATAATAGAAAATCCCAAATAATCAATAATAATCAACAAGAAGTAAATCAATTAAAGCTATTCATCAAGTTCCATTGCAATCTTAAATAGAATTTAGTTTATGACTGAATTAATAACCGCAATCCACAAGCAAACCATCATCCCAGAATTACAAAATAAAAAGATAAAAAAGAAAGAAAAAACTCTTTTGAAGCAATCCTTGATATCCTCCTTAGCCTTCTATCTTGATCTTCCTTCGTAACAAGTCTCCTTGCTTCAAGCCTCCAATCCTTCTTCAATTTTAGGGTTAGCAAAAAGTATCCAAGATCTGTGATTCCCCCAAAATAGGTATACATCACCCATTCTGAGTCGCCAAATACATGGTATAAAATTTAAATACAAACTTCATTAATACAATACGACAAACAAAAGCTGAGTGTTTTAACACAAATATTGTCTCGTAGACAATATCCAAACTCAAATAGAGTCCTCATTACAATTATTATCACACTATTTTATAAAATAGTGAGGACTACTATAACCACCATCTCAGACCATCACTCCGTTCTTCGACTAGTCCCATCTATATTCTCATTTCCTGAAGAGAACAATGAAAGCAAAGGGTGAGCTTAACTAGCCCAGTAAAGAATATTATGACTAAGATAATACAGAATAAATTATCGTTAGCATTCAACAGTGTTAAACTGATAGAATAAAATATACAACAAGTTTAACTGCAGCGGAATAAATAATCCATTAGAAGAGTCAAGTAGAGCATGATATCTTCTATCTTCTATGATTTAAAAGTTCATCATCAATTTTATCGCTGAGACACAGCAGAAATAATAATTCATAGAAGAGTTATGTAGAGAATGAAATCTACTATTATCTATGAATTTAAAAGTCCATCATCAATATTTTATCCCTGTAACATCAATCAATATACATCATGAATCAAATATTCATCTTTGCACTACAGGCCAAAGATATTCATCAGAAAATCATTCATCTTTGCAATACAGGCCAAAGATATTCAGTAATATAATCATTTAAGACTGAGGATGATGAAAAATATTTTAAAGAAACGAATCCAGTGAAACAAAAAAAACAAATATTAAGAATTCGTACTTTAAACAATCTCAGTTCAAAAATACTTCATAAATAACCATAGTGAAGTAAAATTCAAGAATGATCAAAATATGGATACAATCAAAGCTAGTATCCATAATAGATATCTTGGACAAAAACGAAAATTTAATTTTTTTGTGAATAGTCTTTGTGATTCGTGAATGAGTCAGATATGTGAATAGTCAGCGTATCGTGAATAGTAACCTGACGACACTAAAAGACAAGAATTTCTCAAGAAAAATCTTACCAATATTTCGGCATAATGATATTGAAAGAAATAATATCATTTATAAATAAAAATAACATCCCTTACCTCAAAAAGACAGTACTTCGACAAGTATATCTTTGGATATAGTCTTTGAAGGAACTTGCACATAGTATAACAACACTCAAAGTATCAAAATGCTCACAAAAATACGCTTCGATAATATAGAGAGAAATCTTTAGTTTCTGGTGTGATTTTCAATTCTAACCTAAGCACCCTATTTATAAGAAATTGCTTAGAACACCAAAACAGAAAATTTAATAAAATATTAATATAATTATAAAATTTTCCTACGCCCACTTTGAAAAACTGAACTCAGCACATTTACAATACTAGTGGGGCTCACCAACTTGTTAAAAACGTTTTTCTTAAAAAAACATTTTAAACTCCAAAAATTAATTATTCTAGAACTTCGGAACTTCAATAATTCATAATAAATAGCCCTTTAATCAGAAAAATTCAAATCTTATGTCCATTCCATAGGAAATTTAATTCTCTACAACTTTACAGAAGAAAGTTTTTTCAAATTCCAAACAAAAATTGACCAAAATTCACATACGGACGATTTTGCAGGCTATAATCAAATTTCAGTCAAAAAATGGGGTCCACAAATATGAAAAACATGTTTTAAATATTTTTAGTAACAAAAATACTCTTTCTCCTTATATACTAATATATCCCACATTCATTGTAAAAATATCACTGTTATTATACTATTATAATATAATAATATATTTAAATGAATTATTTTATCAGAAAAAGATAAAATATTAATTTTCAACAATTGTCACATTAAAATTTTCTCCATCTATATCCACATAAAATGAATATTTTCCTCATCATATAAATCAATAATTAATTATTCACAAATAATATTACAGTAATCACAAATCGACAACTGTGCCGCTTTGTGAAGGAAGAGGGCATTCCAATAAGGATTTCTCTTATTGGTGGCGCAATTAGGTGACCAAACCTCTCCTGTATGCAGAACTTTCTAGACAATGCCAATAATGTTATCTAATAATATTATTCAAATAATATGAATTATTGTCTCGATAATGGAAAATATCGTGTAGCGACAATTATTGAAACAACAATAATATAAAATATCAACGTAGCAATTATTGAATCAATAAAATAAAATATTGAATAAGATAATTCTGTAACAATTATCGAGTAGTGCCTTCACGTAAGAATCAATAATTGGTGCAATCTGGTATCACCGCTTTAGCGTTTTAACCGACTATTTCAACAAGATAACTAGTAATAACTACGCCAGTTATTTATAAACAACTTATACTTGTCGTTTTCTTCATCCAATCGCTTTCCGTTATGGGGACCACACAAGGCTGCGCCGTCGTACAAATATTCCCCGACAGCAAGAATATTCTACGACCAAACGAATATTCCCCGACAACAATGAATATTTTACAATCACTTGCTTATTTAAAATATTTGCGCATTTTACCCATAACTAACCACATTCATCAAATCAACCCTTACTATTTCAAAATAATAAATAGAGGAAATTCAATTTCATTTATAATAAGTTGGGGTCTTACAACTGTGAAGCCCTCAAAATAGGTATACAACACCCATTCTGAGTCGCCAAAAACATGGTACAGAAACAACTACAACTTTATTAATACAATTGTCATGTAAAATACGACAACACATAAACTGTGAGTTTAAATACAAATATTGTCATCTAGACAATATCCACACTCAAATAAGTCCTCATTATAATTATTGATACATTATTTTACAAAAATGGTGAGGACTACTAAAACAACTCTCTATAACCATCATTCCATACCCCGACTAGAACTCGCTACATTCTAGCCTCCTAAGAAGAAAAATGGAACAAAAAGGAAAAAGGGTGAGCTCAACTAGCCAAGTAAAGAATATTATGACTAAGATAATATAGAACAAATTATCGTTAGCCTTCAACAGGGAAAAATCTGAGAGAATATAATAGACAACAAATTTCAGATCAATATTCGCAGCGAAAATAATAATTCATAGAAGAGTTACGTAGAGAATGAAATCTACTATTATCTATGAATTTAAAAGTCCATCATCAATATTGTATCCCTGTAACATCAATTAATATACATCATGAATCAAATATTCATCTTTGCACTACAGGCCAAAGATATTCATCAGTTGGTCATGTTCATCTCAACACCTGTTCATCTTTGCACTACGGGCCAAAGATATTCATCAGAAAATCATTCATCTTTGCACTACAGGCCAAAGATATTCAGTAATATAATTATTTAGGACTGAGGATGATGAAAAATATTTTAAAGAAAACGAATCCAGTGAAACAAAAAAACAAATATTAAGGATTCGTACTTTAAACAATCTCAGTTCAAAAATAGTTCATAAATAATCATAGTGAAGTAAAATTCAAGAATGATCAGAACATGGATACAATCAAAGCTAGTATCCATAATAGATATCTTGGACAAAAACGAAAATTTAATTTTTCTATGAATAGTGCCGTATTCGTGAATAGTGCCGTATACGTGAATAGTAACCCCGACACTAAAAGACAAGAATTTTACAACAAAAATCTTACCAATATTTCGACATAATGATAGTGAAAGAAATAATATCATTTATAAAAAAAAATAACATCCCTTACCTCGAAAAGACAAGATTTCGATCGTAATAATCTTTGGATATAGTCTTTCAAGGAACTTGCAGACAGTATAACAACACTCAAAGTATCAAAATGCTTACAAGAATACGCTCGATAATATAGAGAGAGAAATCTTTAGTTTCTGGTGTGATTTTCAATTCTAACCTAAGCACCCTATTTATAGGAAATTGCTTAGAACACCAAAGCAGAAAATTTAATAAAATATTAATATAGTTATAAAATTTTCCTACGCCCAGTTAAAAAAATTGAACTCAACACATTTGCAATACTAGTGGGGCCCACCAACTTGTTAAAAACATTTTTCTTAAAAAAACATTTTAAACTCCAAAAATTAATTATTTCAAAACTTTGGAACTTCAATAATTCATAATAAATAGCCCTTTAATCAGAAAAATTCAAATCATATGTCAATTCCATAGGAAATTTAATTCTCTACAACTTTACAGAAGAAAGTTTTTCCAAATTCTAAACAGAAATTGACCGAAATCCACATACGGACGATTTTGCAGACTATAATCAAATTTCAGTCAAAAAAAAGGGTCCACAAACATGAAAAACATGTTTTAAATATTTTTAGTAACAAAAATACTCTTCCTCCTCATATACTCATATATCCCACATTCATTGTAAAAATATCACCATTATTATATTATTATAATATAATAATATATTTAAATGAATTATTTTATCGTAAAAAGATAAAATATTAATTTTTAACAATTGTCATATTAAAATTTTCTTCATCTATATCCACATAAAATGAATATTTTCCTCATCATATAAATCAATAATTAATTATTCACAAATAATATTATGTAATCACAATATCGACAACCAAATGCCGCTCCTAAGAAAGAGGGGCTTTCAATAAGGATTTCTCCTCATCGAGCGCAATTAGGTGACCAAACCTCTCCTTAGACAAAACTTTCTAGATATTGCCAATAATGTTATCTAATAATATTATTCAAATAATATGAATTATTGTCCAGATAATGGAAAATAATGTGTAGTGACAATTATCAAACAACAATAATATAAAATATCAACGTAGTAAATTATTGAATCAATAAAATAAAATATTGAATAAGAATTATGTGACGACCCCAAAATAGGTCCATTCCATCCAACCCATTCTCGAGTCGCCAAATACATGGTACGTAAAACAACTACAACTTTATTATCACAACAATAAAATCGTGAGTTTAAATACAAATATTATCTTCTGTATACAATATTTATACTCAAATAAATCCTCATCACATTTATTGATACATTATTTTACAATAATGGTGAGGACTACTAAACAACTCTCTATAGAACCTTCATTCCATACCCCCACTAAGACTCGCTACATTCTCGCCTCCCGAGAAGAAAAATGGAACAACATGGAAAAGGGTGAGCTCAATCTAGCCCAAAGAAGAATATTATGACTAAGATAATATACAACAAATTATCGTTAGTCTCCAACAGGGAAAATCTCGATAGAATACAATAGTACAACAAGTTTGAGATCAATATTCAGCATTGAAATAATAATTCATAGAAGAGTTACGTAGAGAATGAAATCTACTATAATCTATGAATTTAACAGGTCCATCATCAATATTTTATCCTGTAACATCAATCAATATTCATCTCAAATCAAATATTCATCTTTTGCACTACTGTGCCAAAGATATTCATCAATCGGTCATGTTCATCTCAACACTGCTCATCTTTGCACTAAAGGCCAAAGATATTCATCGACCGATGCATGTTCATTTAAACACCGCTTCATCTTTGCACACTACAGCCAAAGATATTCTTCGAAATCATTCATCTTGCACTACAGCCAAAGATATTCAATAATATCATCATTTAAGATGAGGATGATGAAAATATTTTTAAAGAACGAATCCATTGAAACAAAATGACAAGGATTAAGGATTAAGGATTCGTATTGTTTTATCCATGTCCAACAATACCTCAAAAATAATCATAGTGGTGTAAAATTTAAGAATGATCAAAACATGGATACAATCAAAGCTAGTATCCGAATAGATATTTCGCATTTAAAAGAAAAATTTTCATTTTTCGGTGAATAGTGCCGATTCGTGAATGAATAGGTCAGATACGTGAATAGCCGCAGATACGTGAATAAGAATCTCGACACCAAAAGATAGAAATTCCACAAAAAACATTTTCACGCTTCATGAATAGTACTCGTGAATAGTAACTCGTGAATAGTAACTCATGAATAGTAATCGTGAATAGTAACTCATGAATAGTAACTCATGAATAGTAACCCCGATATGAAAAAGTTCCAAATTTGATAAAACTTCAGATCAACATTTCAAAGATAATGATATTGAAGAAATAATATCATTACGAAAAAGAAAAAATAATATCCCTTACCTCAAAGAATCAAGATTTCTAAGGAAAGGCTCGGAAGTGATCTTTGAATAAAACTTTATCAATAAAGAACTCTCAAAGTATCTAAATACTCACAAAATACGCTCAATAATATAGAGAGAAAGAGAGAAAACTTTGTTTACGGTGTGATTTTCAATTCTAACTTAGCCCCTCTATTTATAGAAAATGTTACGTCAAGCAACTTGATTTCGACTCACACCGATGGCTTTACCGCTACTATTGCCACCCACCACATTTGAAATAAAATTCAGCACATTTTTTCACCAACCACAAGTGGGGCCCACTCAATTCTAGAATTTTCCACCAAAATCAATTATAAACCTAATTTAGAATCCGACACCTCTTAAAATTCACAACAAATCATTCGTGCATTTTTAACGGTTCAAAATTTGTGGACATATACTCAACTTATGTATGTATAACATACCCAAAAATTACCACAATCCAACGGTCCGGATTAAAAATTATAACCCCATGAATATATCTCAAAACCCACGATTTGATTTTTAATACCTCCAATCCGATAAAATACCGATAAAACACCTCAACATTAATTCCTTCATTAATAACCACATAAATAAATCCATCATTTATATTCATATAAAATAAATATTTCCTTATCATATGAATCAATAATTAATTATTCACAAATAATATTACGTAATCACATTTATGACAACCGAAATTTGTCCCCGAGAAAGAGGGGCTTTCCAATAAGGATCTCTCTCATCATGGCGCAATTAGGTGACCAAACCTCTCCTTAGGATGAACTTTCTAGACATTGCCAATAATGTTATCTAATAATATTATTCAAATAATATGAATTATGACAATTATCAAACAAAGAATAATATAAAATACCAACGCAAAGAATTATGAATCAATAAAATAAACCATTGAATAAAGAATTCATCGTAATAATTATTGAGTAGTGCCATCTTACGTAAGGATCAATAATTCAACAATCTTCGTGCAATACCGTGTATTCTATGTGCAACCACGCCAGACATCGTATTTTAACCACCCGTATTCCAACGCCTTTAATTCAGAATAACTACTACCTGTTATTTATAACCACCCAAACTTTGTCGTTTTTCCTCATCCAATCGCTTCAGTTATGGGGCCCACACATGGTCACTTTGGCAATCGCATTTAATATTCCCGACAAAGATTTAATATTCTACGACCAAACGAATATTCTCTTTAATACGCATTTAATATTCCACGACCAAACGAATATTCCCAAACAAAAATGAATATTTTATAACCACTTGCTTATTTTGAAATATTTGCGTATTTAACCCTTTACTATCCACATTAATCAAATCAACCCTTACTATTTCAAAATAATAAATAAAGGAAATTCCTTTTATTTAAAAAATTTGAGGTCTTACAACCTCCCTCCTTATGAAATTTCGTCCTCGAAATTGACGTGACGATACTGGTGTGTTTGAAAAGGTAAAGATACCTCGCTTTCATTTTCGTTTCCAACTCCTGTGTCATTTCCTCAATAGCATGGTTTCTCCACAAAACTTTAACTTATGGTATAACCTCTAAAGACATGGGTCATGTTCTTTCCTCTACAAAATCTTGACAGTACCTCCTCGTACGTTAAGTCTTTGGCTATCTCGTCTCGGTTCTAACTCAATGACGTGTTTGGTCGTCCACATATTTACGTAACATCGACACGTGAAAAACGTTATGAACACGCGTCATACTTGGTGGTAAAACGAGTCTATAGGCCTACGCTCCTATTCGATCGAGAATTTCAAATGGATTAATAAATCAAGGTTTAAGCTTTCCTCACCTCACCGATTCTCGCTTTTAAAATAACAACTTCTTGCACCTCCTTCTTCAAAATCATCACCCTCGATTGTGTAGCTTGAACAATTTTAACTTTATCGATTAAAGTCGATTATACTCGTATATCATCACGTGCATCAGATATCATCACGTGGGTACCTAGAGTTTTCATCTCCATCTCTATTATTTGTATATTATACTAAATGAGTCTTTGATAATATCGTATCTTCGTGATCAGATAACGATCTTCTACTCAACACGCCGCCTACCACGTTCGCTTTCCAGGATGGCATGGTCGAAATATATGTTGAAATGAGTCTCCTCTTGAGTTCTTCAAGCTCTTACCTCATTCCTTGCTCCATTTGAATTTTGTATCTCTACGAGTCAATTTGCGATAATGGAATAGCGATTCGAGAATATCCTTCAACGAATCTCGATAATAACCAACTAAGCCTAGAAAGCTACGATTTCGACATCGACTTAGGTTGCTCTCAATCGTGACTCATATCCCAATCTTGGATAAGCGTCCACAATGACACCTATCATTTACTATCGCATCTAATATGACGCGTCCCTACAGAGAGTCGGTTTAGTGAATTCCACAAAGGAAGTCATAAGATAAAGGCTCGGTACCAAATTCTATAGTTGAAATTTTAACTCACGAAGTTCGAGAGGAGCCATTCGATATAAGATTTTAGAAATGAGTTTTGTACCGGGTTCAAAGTCGATACAAAATTTAATATCGAGGCTTTGGGAGTAAGCCAAGAAATTCTTCAGAAATACGCCGGGAAAAATTAATAACAATGGGAATATTATTCAAATCGGCGTGTCTTTATTCAAATCCATAACATGGACTAAGAAAACTTGACATCCGTAATAAACTAATGACTTCATGGCTTGATATGAAAATGTTTGACTACAATGGTTTGATTGCTTGAATTGAATAACAAAGTTGCTTAGGAATATGAAAACTAACAACCTTACAAAAGCAATCAATTTGGCATGATGAGTAGTTAACCTTAAAATCACATCAAAAGCAAATATCTCTATAGAAATAAGGTTAATAGGTAATGTGATAGTACAACTGAATCAAGCAAGATTTCTAAACAACGGATGTAATGAAAGTTTCTCCTAACTGGAGTCTCCATAAATAAAGGTCAAAGTCTAATTTCTCCGTAGTCAAGTTCAAACGTTGAGCGCAAGCAAAGAGAGATAAAAGAATGGGTAGAACCTAGATTCAGTAAGGTATAAACTTGGAAGAATTTATAATTAACTAACCCGTGCTAACTTCGTTCGGGTTCCTCGATTTTGACCGGTCACGACAAACGCTCTTCCGTGAATCGTTGACTTTGACTTTTCTCGGGACATCCTTTTGAGTCACCATTCACCGGACTGGTTTCGATATCGTCATAATCTCGAGCGATATGTCCTTCTTTTTCCACAATTATAGCATACCTTAAAATGTTGTGGGCGGCAATGATATGTCCTCTCTTCCCAAGATTTTGTAACATACTGCATCGATGGTCTTTCTCCTCCCTTGGAACCGGTTGCCATTTGGCGCCGGCGTCTTCACATGGTCGTTGTTGAATCTCCTCTTTTTTAAAATCTCCTCCCAACTCGCTTCTTCTATTTTCATGGCCACGATTACCACGAAGGTTACCGCCTTTGTCCGTATTCTTCTTTCTCCCTTTGGTTATCGTTATTACGATGATCGCTATCTTTGGTATGATCTCGGTTATGGTCCCTCGGTTGAACGCATTGCTCGTTATCTCGCTTCTAACAACCGAGCCCTGCTTACAACATCTGAATAGAGAGAAAATTTATGAGAAATGAGATACCGACGTACGCCTGGGTTTCAAACCTCTCGAAACATCCGCCATCATACGTTCCTCATTCTCCACCAAATGAGGTGCAAACACGGATAACTCCGCGAACTTCGCCTGCATCTTTGGGACCGCCATGTTATTATTCGCTTCCAATCTAATAAACTCCACTTCCTTCATATAGACGAATACTTTCGTGGAAGTACTTGTCATTGAACTGCTTTCAAACGTCTCCCATGACATCTTTGAGTGCAAATTGAATGGGTACGCTTCATGATTCCCACCGATGAATCGCCCTCGCACGCGGAACATAAAAAGTAGCGAATGGAACTTTCTGTTCCTTCATGCATCCCAAGACATCGAATATCTTGGTAATTTGCTTGACCCATGTTTCCGCCATGATCCGATCCGCTTTCCCTGCACTGGTGGTCCCAACTCTTTCAAGCGCTTGGTTTGTGACCACCCGTGAATTCGCTATCATCTCCTCCTCGTATTTTGAACACGAAGTCTCCTCATTCGATTTTGCATGAAACCGCAAAAACTTTTAAACATCCCCTCGTTCATCATCTCGCTTTCGGTGGTGTTATTCATGGGAGGTACATTGCCACTGTTGCACGTTCTCCTCGTTGTTAATACATGCATCTCCACCGCCTCATTTACACCACTATTAATATTCTCGATCGACATTCTCAAATACCGTCATAAAAACAAAGGTTAATTAAGGAAATCAATCACATAATATCCCTATATCTTCGACCAACTAACAAATAAGCTTAGGTAGGACACACTAGCAAAGGATTTACTCGCTCTCCCTCCTAGTTCTATTCCCCGATCTCCGCCAGAGATCATATCCTAAGCTCGATACCAACCGTGGCTACCCCAAAATAGGTCCATTCCATCCAACCCATTCTCGAAGTCGCCAAATACATGGTACGTAAACAACTACAACTTTATTATCACAACAATAAATCTGTGAGTTTAAATACAAATATTATCTTCTGACAATATTTATACTCAAATAAATCCTCATCACATTTATCGATACATTATTTTACAATAATGGTGAGGACTACTAAACAACTCTCTCTATAGAACCTTCATTCCATACCCCGACTAGTACTCGCTACATTCTCGCCTCACGAGAAGAAAAATGGAACAACATGGAAAAGGGTGAGCTCAACTAGCCCAAGTAAAAGAATATTATGACTAAGATAATATACAACAAATTATCGTTAGTCTCCAACAGGGAAAAATCGATAGAATACAATAGACAAACAAGTTTCAGGATCAATATTCGCAGTTTGAAATAATAATTCATAGAAGAGTTACGTAGAGAATGAAATCTACTATAATCTATGAATTTAACAAATCCATCATCAATATTTTATCCTCGTAACATCAATCAATATTCATCTCAAATCAAATATTCATCTTTGCACTACAAGGCCAAAGATATTCATCAATCCATCATGTTCATCTCAACACTGCTCATCTTTGCACTAAAGGCCAAAGATATTCATCATCGGTCATGTTCATTTAAACACCGCTCATCTTTGCACTACAAAGCCAAAGATATTCTTGAGAAATCATTCATCTTTGCACTACTGAGCCAAAGATATTCAATAATATCATCATTTAAGACCGAGGATGATGAAAAATATTTTAAAGAACGAATCCAATTGAAACAAAATGACAAGGATTAAGGATTAAGGATTCGTATTTTGTTTTATCCATGTCCAACAATACCTCAAAAATAATCATAGTGGTGTAAAATTTAAGAATGATCAAAACATGGATACAATCAAAGCTAGTATCCGAATAGATATTTAGAGATTTAAAAGAAAAATTTTCATTTTTGATTGAATAGTCCGTATTCGTGAATAGTCAGATATCGAATGAATAGTCATAGATATCGTGAATAGTAACTCAGAACACCAAAAGATAGAAATTCCACAAAAAACATTTTCACGCTTCATGAATAGTACTCGTGAATAGTAATCGTGAATAGTAACTCATGAATAGTAACTTTCGTGAATAGTAACTCATGAATAGTAACTCATGAATAGTAACCCCGATATGAAAAAGTTCCAAATTTGATAAAAACTTCAGATCAACATTTCAAAGATAATGATATTGAAGAAATAATATCATTACGAAAAAAAAATAATATCCCTTACCTCAAAGAATCAAGATTTCGGAAGGAAAGGTGGGAAGTGATCTTTGAATAAAACTTAGATTGAACAAAGAACTCTCAAAGTATCTAAATACTCACAAAATACGCTCAATAATATAGAGAGAAAGAGAGAAAACTTTGTTTCGGTGTGATTTTCAATTCTAACTTAGCCTCTATTTATAGGAAAATGTTAGCCTACCAAGGCAGACTTGACTTGCCACACCGATGGCTTTACTCGCTACTATTGCCACCCACCACATTTGAAATAAAATTCAGCACATTTTTCACCAACCACAAGTGGGGCCCACTCAATTCTAGAATTTTCCACCAAAATCAATTATAAACCTAATTTAGAATCCGACACCTCTTAAAATTCACAACAAATCATTCGTGCATTTTTAACGGTTCAAAATTTGTGGACATATACTCAACTTATGTATGTATAACATACCCAAAAATTACCACAATCCAGCGGTCGGATTAAAAATTATAACCCCATGAATATATCTCAAAACCCCGATTTGATTTTAATACCTCCAATCCGATAAAAATCGATAAAACACCTCAACATTAATTCCTTCATTAATAACCACATAAATAAATCCATCATTTATATTCATATAAAATAAATATTTCCTTATCATATGAATCAATAATTAATTATTCACAAATAATATTATGTAATCACATTTATGATAAACCAGTACCGTTCCCGGAAAGAGGGGCTTTCAATAAGGATCTCTCCTTCTTGGCGGCAGCAATTAGGTGACCAAACCTCTCCTTAGACGTAACTTTCTAGACATTGCCAATAATGTTATCTAATAATATTATTCAAATAATATGAATTATTGATCCGATAATGGGAAATCTTCAATGCGATGACAATTATTGAAGCAAAGAATAATATAAAATACCAACGCAGCAATTATTGAATCAATAAAATTAAGCTGTCAACAAGTAATTCATCGTAATAATTATTGAGTAGTGCCATCTTACGTAAGGATCAATAATTCAACAATATTGTGCAATACTGGTGTCTTCTTGTAACCACGCCAGACATCGTATTTTTAACCACCGGGTATTCCAACGGTCTTAATTCAGTAATAACCACGCCAAGTTATTTATAACCACCCAAACTTTGTCGCTTTTCCTCATCCAATCGCTTTCCGTTATGGGGCCCACACATGGTCTGCTACGGCGTAAATGCGAATATTCCCTTTAAGCATTAATATTCTACGACCAAACGAATATTCTGACAAAGATTTAATATTCCACATCACCAAACGAATATTCCCACAAAATGAATATTTTATAACCACTTGCTTATTTTGAAATATTTGCGATTTAACCCTTTACTATCCACATTAATCAAATCAACCCTTACTATTTCAAAATAATAAATAAAGGAAATTCCTTTTATTTAAAAAATTTGAGGGTCTTATAAATTCATCGTAATAATTATTGAGTAGTGCCTTCTTTACGTAAGAATCAATAATTCGTGCAATCTGATGTCTTATTGCGTTTTAACCATCGAGTATTTCTACAAAGATTATTCAGAATAACTACGTCGTTATTTATAAACAACTTATACTTGTCGTTTTCTTCATCCAATCGCTTTCTGTTATGGGGCCCACACAAGGTTGCTCCGTCGTACGAATATTCCACGACAGCAAGAATATTCCACGGCCAAAAGAATATTCCCCGACAACAATGAATATTTTACAATCACTTGCTTATTTAAAATATTTGCGCATTTTACCCATAACTAACCACATTAATCAAATCAACCCTTACTATTTCAAAATAATAAATAGAGGAAATTCAATTTCATTTATAATAAGTTAGGGTCTTACAACCTCCCCTCCTTATGAAATTTCGTTCTCGAAATTGACGTACGTACTTGGTGTTTTGAAAAGGTGAGGATATCTCGCTTTTATTTCCATTTCCAACTCCCAGGTCATTTCCTCTATAGCATGGTTCCTCCACAAAACTTTGACTTGTGGTATGACCTTTGTGCGTAGGACATGCTCCTTCCTATCCAAGATCTTGACAGGTACCTCTTCGTACGTTAAGTCTTCGGCTATCTCGTCTAGTTCTAACTCAATAACGTGGTTCGGGTCTTTCACATATTTATGAAGCACAGATATGTGAAAAATATTATGAACACGAGACATACTTGGAGGTAACGCGAGTCTATAGGCCACATTTCATACTCGGTCAAGAATCTGAAATGGACTAATAAATCATGGATTGAGCTTTCCTCTCTTCCCAAATCTCGTAACTCCCTTCCATGGAGCAACACAAAACAATACATGATCCCCAATACTAAATTCCACGTCCTTTCGATGAAGATCCTCATAACTCTTTTGTCGATCCTGTGCCGTTTGTATACGTTGTCGAATCATTTGGATCTTTTTCGTAGTCATACATACCAACTCAGGTCCCAACAATGTTGCTTCACCCACCTCATTCCAACATATTGGAGAGCGACACTTTCGTCCATATAATGCTTCAAATGGAGCCACACCTATACTTGCCTGATAACTGTTGTTGTAGGAGAATTCCACCAATGGTAAATACTTATCCCAACTCCCTTTGAAGTCTAGGACACAGTGTCTTAATAGATCTTCAAGAGTTTAAATAGTCCTCTCTGATTGTCCATCCGTTTGACGATGGTATGCCGATTTGAATCATAAATTTGTCCCCATAGCTTTTTGCAAGCTAACCCAAAATCGTGAAGTGAATCTTGGGTCACGGTCTGAAACTATGGATACTGGCATGCCATACAATCTCACAATCTCATTTACATACATATGAGCAAGACGTTCAAGGGAATAAGTCTCCCGTATCGGCAAGAAATGAGCAGACTTGGTTAATCTATCAACAATAACCCAAATAGCATTTATACCTTGAGAAACTGTGGGAAGACCCGTAACGAAATCCATGGTAATGTGTTCCCACTTCCATTTCAGAATCTCAAGTGGTTGCAATGGAACCTTAGGCACTTGATTCTCCGCCTTTACACATTGACAAGTAAACACCTCGAGATAAAATTAGCAATCTCTCTCTTCATATTATTCCACCAAAATGTATGTCGAAGATCACGATACATTTTGGTACTTCCAGGATGGATTGCAAACGGTGTATTGTGTGCCTCCAGTATGATCTTGTATTTCAAATCGAGTCATTAGGAACACAAAGTCCAGAGTGGACTCAAGTATTCATTCTTCATCGATTCTTGCTTCTGGAATAGCACCTTATACTTTTTTCTTCATACGATCGCCCACTGGTCCGTGGCTTGAGCAACTTTAACTTTTTTGATTAAAGTCGGTTCTATGCGTATACTTGACATCATTGCATGGGTCCCCGGAGTCTTGAATTCTATCTTCATCTTTTGTAAATCACACAAAATGGGCCTTTGTGTTGACAACATCGCACTCGTTTCCGCATATGATCTTCTACTCAATGCGTCAGCTACCACGTTCGCTTTTCCAGGATGGTATTGAATGGTCTAGTCATAGTCTTTCAATAGCTCGAGCCAACATCGTTGTCACATGTTGAGTTTTGGGTGAAGAAATATTTGAGGCTTTTATGGTCTGAATATATCTCCACTTTCTCCCCATATAGATAGTATCTCGAGATCTTTTGTGCGAAAACGACTGCTGCCAACTTTAGATCATGAGTAGGATAATTCCTCTCATATCCTTTAAGTTGTCGCGAGGCATAGGCTATGACTTTCCCATGTTGCATGAGAACTGTGACGCCCCCAAAATAGGTATACAACATCCATTCTGAGTCGCCAAATAAATGGTACAGAAAGTAAACTACAACTTCAATAATACAATTGTCATGCAAAATACGACTACACATACTGTTAGTTTAAATAAAAATATTATCTTCTAGACAATATCAACACTCAAATAAGTCCTCATTACAACTATTCATACACTATTTTACAGAAATAGTGAGGACTGCTAAAACATCTTTCTAGAACCAAATATATTCATTAGTTAATCATTCATCTTTGCACTACAGGCCAAAGATATTCAGTAATATCATCATTTAAGACTGAGGATGATGAAAAATATTTTAAAGAAAACGAATCCAGTGAGACAGAAGGACAAATATTAGGGATTCGTATAACAGTTTATCCAAGATCTATAATACTTCATAATAACTAATTGTGAAGAAGAATTCAAAAATAACGATCAAAACATGTATACAATCAAAGATGGTAGCCAAAATAGACATCTTGGACAAAAAGAAAAATTTTCATTTTTTCATTGAATAGTCTTCAGATTCGAAAGTGTATAGTGTCAGATATCGTGAATAGTGCCGTATACGGAATAGTAACCCCGACACAAAAAGTTCCAAATTTGATTAAAAAGTTCAAACTAATATTTTGGCAAAATGATATTGAAGAAATTAATATCATTTCGAAAGAAAATAACATCCCTTACCTCAAAATAACGGTACTTCTGATCGAAATATCGGATAGAAAGTCAAAGGAAACTTGTACCGAACAGCAACTCTCAAAGTATCTTAATACTTACAAAAATACGCTCGACAATATAGAGAGAAAGAAAACTTGTTTCTAGTGTGATTTTCAATTCTAACCTAAGCGTCTATTTATAGGAAAATACTAGAACGCCATAGGAGACTAAAATAATAAAATATTATTAATTCATTACTTTTCTTCTACGCATGCTAATCAAGACTCAAGACCAGCCATCTTTGAACAAAAATCAACAGCCAACATGTGTTAAAACAAAAGTGGGTCCCACCCATAATTTAATAAAAATTATTTTATTTTCCGAAACTTCAGTAATTCATAGAAAATAGCCCGTTTATCAGAAAAATATGAATTTTATGTCCATTCCACACGAAATTGAAGTCTCTACAACTTTGCAGAAGAAATTTTTTCCAAATTCCAAACCAAAAATATCTGAAATCCACAAACGGATGATTTTTAATACCTCCAATCCGATAAAATATTGATAAAACACCTCAGTATTAATTCCTTCATTTATAACCACATAAAATAAATAAATCCATCATTTATATCTACATCAAATAAATATTTTCTTATTATATAAATCAATAATTAATTATTCACAAATAATATTACAGAATTACAATTATGACAACCAGGTAGTTCCCAAGAAAGATGGGGCTTTCCAATAAGGATTTCTCCTTACTGGCGCGCAATTAGGTGACCAAACCTCTCCTTAAACAGAACTTTCTAGACATTGCCAATAATGTTATCTAATAATATTATTCAAATAATAAGAATTATTGATCTGATAATGGGAAATACTATGCAGAGACAATTATTGAAACAACAATAATATAAAATATCAACGCGAGAATTATTGAATCAATAAAATAAAATATTGAGCAAAGAACTCACCGTAACAATTATTGAGTAGTGCCTTCACGCGTTTAATCAATAATTCAACAATCTTGTAATAATCGTGGTATTCTTTATGCCACCACGCGTATTATTGTATTTTAACCACCGTGTATTCCAATAGTGTTATAAATAATAATTACGCCGTTATTTATAAAAACTCATACTTTTGTCGTTTTCTTTATCCCAACAGGTTATTCGTTTTATGAGCCCCACGAATGGTCAAGCAGACTGTCGTCTAATATTCCCGACAAAAAGAATATTCCACGACCATAAGAATATTTCCCGACAAAAATGAATATTTTATAACCACTTGCTTATTTTGTAAAATTTGCACATTTCACCCATAACCAAAGCATTATATCAAATTAACACCTTATTAATTTAGAATAATGAATAGAGAAAATTCAATTTTATTTATAATAAGTTGGGGTCTTATAACCTCCCCTCCTTATAAAATTTCGTCCTCGAAATTGACTTACATACCTGGTATTTCGAACAGGTGAGGGTACCTCGCTTTCATTTCCGATTCCAACTCTCAGGTCATTTCCTCAATAATATGGTTCCTCCACAAAACCTTGACTTGTGGTATAACCTTCGTGCATAGGACATGCTCTTTCCTATCCAAGATCTTAACAGGTACCTCCTTGTATGTTAAATCTTCGGCTATCTCGTCTGGTTCTAACGCAATAATGTGGTTTGGGTCTTTTACATATTTACGAAGCATAGATATGTGAAAAACATTATGAACACGAGACATGCTTGGAGGTAATGCGAGTCTATAGGCCACATTTCCTATTCGGTCAAGAATCTCAAACGAACCAACAAATCATGGATTGAGCTTTCCTCTCTTCCCAAATCTTGTAACTCCCTTCCATGGAGCAATACGTAACAGTACATGATCTCCAATATTAAATTCCATATCCTTTCGATGAAGATCAGCATAACTCTTTTGTCGATCCTGTGAGGTTTGAATACGTTGTCGAATCATTTGGATCTTTTCTGTAGTCATGCATACCAATTTCGGTCCCAAAAAAGTTGCTTCACCCACCTCGTCCCAGCATACTGGAAAACGACACTTTCGTCCATACAACGCCTCAAATGGAGCCATACCTATACTTGCTTGATAACTATTGTTGTAGGAGAATTCCACCAGTGGTAAATACTTATCCAAACTCCCTTTGAAGTCTAGAACATAGAGTCTTAAAAAATCTTCAAGAGTTTGAATAGTCCTCTCTGATTGTCCGTCCATTTGAGGATGGTATGCCGAACTAAATCGTAAATATGTGCCCATAGCTTTTTGCAAGCTAACCCAAAATCGTGAAGTGAATCTTGGGTCACGATCTGAAACTATGGATACTGGCATGCCATGCAATCTCACAATCTCATTCAAGTACATATGAGTAAGAAGTTTAAGGGAATAAGTCTCACGTATAAGCAAGAAATGAGCAGACTTGGTTAATTTATCAACAATAACCCAAATCGCATCTATGCCTTGAGAAACTTTGGGAAGACCTGTAACGAAATCCATGGTAATGTGTTCCCACTTCCATTTTGGAATCTCAAGTGGTTGCAATGGACCTTTTGGCACTTGATGCTCCGCCTTTACTCGTTGACAAGTTAAACACCTCGAGATAAACTCCGTGATCTCTCTCTTCATATTGTTCCACCAAAATGTGTGTCGAATATCATGATACATTTTGGTACTCCCAGGATGGATTGCAAATGGGGTGTTGTGTGCCTCCATTATGATTCTATGCTTCAAGTCATAATAGTTATGAACGCAAAGTCTAGAGTTGACTCAAAGTATTCCTTCTTCATCGATTCTTGCTTCTGGAATAGCACCTTCTTGCACTTTCTTCTTCATACGCATCAGCCCCAGGTCTGTAGCTTGAACAGTTTTAACTTTATCGATTAAAGTCGGTTCTACTCGTATATTCGCCATCATCACGTGGGTTCCTGGAGTCTTTAATTCTATCTCCATCCTTTATAAGTCATACAAAATGGGCCTTTGCATTGACAATATCGCACTCGTACTCGCATATGATCTTCTACTCAATGCATCAGCTACTACGTTTGCTTTCCACGATGATATTGAATAGTGTGATCGTAATCTTTCAACAGCTCAAGCCAACGTCGTTGTCGTATGTTGAGTTCTTTTTGGGTGAAGAAATATTTGAGGCTTTTATGATCCGTATAAATCTCCACTTTCTCCCCATACAGGTAGTGTCTCCATATCTTCAACGCGAAAACGACTGTTGCCAACTCTAGATCATAAGTAGGATAATTCCTCTCATATTCTTTGAGTTATCACGAGGCATAGGCTATGACTTTCCCATGTTGCATGAGAACACATCCTAACCCTTTGCCTGAAGCATCGTTGTAGATAACAAATCTATCCGAACCAGATGGAATTGCCAGAACAGGTGCCTAAATGAGTCTCCTCTTGAGCTCTTGGAAACTCTTCTCACATTCTTCGCTCCATACGAATTTTGTATCTTTCTGAGTCAGCTGAGTTAATGGAGTAGCGATTCGAGAAAATCCTTCCACGAATCTATGATAATAACCAGCTAAGCCCAGAAAGCGAAGTACTTCAGTCACCGACTTCGGTTGCTCCCAACTTTGTATTGCTTCAATCTTCGCCGAGTCAACAGATACTCTATGTTTTGACACCACGTGCCCAAGGAATGCTACTTCCTTAAGCCAGAACTCGCATTTCTTCAGCTTGGCATAAAGCTTGTTTTCACGAAGCCTTTCAAGTATCAGCTTCAAAAGGTTCTCATGATCTTCACGGCTTTTGGAATAGATGAGGATGTCATCAATAAAGACAACAACGAACTGATCCAAATATTCCTTAAATACACGGTTCATCATATCCATGAAAGCAGTAGGAGCATTAGTCAATCCAAAAGACATGACTAAGAATTCATAATGCCCGCATCGAAGTTTCGAAGGCGTCTTTGGAATATCCTCGCTTTTAATCTCAAATTGATGATATCCGTAAGCTAAGATCGATCTTTGAAAATAATTATGCTCCTTGTAACTGGTCAAACAGGTCATCAACGCGAGGTAGCGGATACCTATTCTTGATGGTGACATGGTTTAATTCTCGGTAGTCAATACAAAGTCGCATACTCCCGTCTTTTTCATCTTTACGAATAAAATAGGAGCACCCCAAGGAGATGTACTAGGACGAATGAAACTGATGTCTTAACAATTCCTGTAATTAGACTTTTAACTCCTGAAGTTCAATAGGAGCCATTCGATATGGGGTTTTAGAAATGGGTTTTGTACCCGGTTCAAGGTCAATAAAGAATTTAACATCACGTTCTAGGGGTAGACCGGGAAGTTCTTCAGGAAATACATCAGGAAATTCTCTAACAACAGAAATATTATCCAAATCTGACTTGTCTTTGTTCAAATCCATAACATGGGCTAAGAAAGCTTGACATCCGTCTTTCAATAAACGAATAGCTTTATGGCTTGATACGACAGTGACTGATTTTAGTGAATTAGTTGCTTGAATTCGTATAACAGGTTGGTTAGAAATATGAAAACTAACAACCTTACGAAAACAATCAATCTTGGCATGATTAGTGGTTAACCAATCAATTCTTAAAATCACATCAAAAGCAAGTATCTTTAAAGAGATAAGATCAACAGGTAATGTGATAGTGCCAACTTGGATTAAGCAAGATTTATAAACTGTAGATGTAACGAAGGTTTCACCCAACGGAGTTTCAACAGATAAGTTAAAGTCCAATTTCTCCGAGTCAAGTTTAAACGTTGAGCACAAGCAGGAGAGATAAAAGAATGGGTAGAACCGGTATCTAGTAAGGTATAAACTTCACAAGAATTCAATATTAGATTACCCGTGATCACCTCGTTTGAGTTTCTCACGTTTTGGTTAGTCACGACAAACGCTCTTCCAGGAACTGTTGACTTCGACTTATCCAGGACAACTTTTGGAGTCATCATCCCCGCTGAACTTGGTTTTTCTACAGAACACTCTCGGGCTATATGATCCTCCTTTCCATAATTATTGTGAGACCCCAGATTTTATCAATAAAGATTTAAATTTTGTCGAAATAATTTTTAATATTATGGTGTGAATTTGAGATAAATATTATAGTTGTGGGTAGTATTTATAAATTTTGCAAAGTATGCAAGTGGTTATATTATATTCGATTGGTGGGGAATATTCGATTTAGCAGGAATATTCGCATGACAACTACTCAATCATTGGTGAACCTCACAATGTAATTATTGTCGATTGAGAAAACGACAAAAATATTTTATTGAAATAACGGCGGAAGTTTTACCGGTTGATATCGTTGAACTACTCGGTAGTAAAAGTATGCGATGTCACGTGTGGTTGCATAGTAGCACACCGTATTGATTATTGATGCTTATGTGAGAAGTCACTCGGTTTGATTCCATTATCATTTCGATTAATAATATGAATTATTATAGCGATAATGACGTTTTGTTTTATTCAGTATTATTAACGTAATAAAACGAAACATCTTTTATATAAAATGTAATACTTTATTAAAGTTATTCTATAAATAGAATATATTATATTTTATTATGCATAGTGTTGCATAGTGTTTTTGCATAGTGTTGCATAGTGTTTGCATAGTAAAATGTTTTTATATAAATAGAATATATTATATTTTATTTAAAAGATTTTGCTTTTAAATATGGACCGTCGATTAAAGTAAATCAATCTGACTGTTCATGGATTAATTACTATGCATTCTATTTTCCTATAAATAGAAGCTCATTCCTTCATTATTTTCTTACTTAATTCAATTGAAACTCTAGAGAGAGAAATTATAGAGAGAAGCTATAGAGAGAAAATCTATAGAGAGAAAGAAGAAAGAGTATTTGGTACTTCACTACTTTGATATCCAAAGGGTCTTTTACTAGTAAGGGGTATTATTTGTTAAAATTCGTAAGGGATGTTATTCTTTCTTATTCATGAAGAGAACTTCACGTTATTCCATTCATTATTATTCATTGGAATAACTGTAAAAGTGGCATACCCTATACATAACCTGTATAAGCGGCATACCCTATACTTGGTGAAATCCTTATATTATTCCATTCTTATTTATTTCATTGGAATAACTCAGATACGCCGGAATCCCCTATACTTGGTGATCTTCTTCGTTATTCCATTCTTTATTATTCATTTGGAATATCACCTGTCGTGTGTTTTACACCAGGACTCGGTTCCATTGTTTATTATTCGCATTTATTATTTTGTTGGAATATCCATGTCGTGTGTTTTACACCGGACCGGTTCCATTGTTTATTATTCAAGATTTATTATTCTCGTTGGATCATCCTCGCTTGTGAATTTCACCCGACTTTGGTTCCATTATTATTATTCATTTGAATAACCCGCTCATGCAAGTACCGCATGCATGGTGATTTCTTTTGTTATTCCATTCTTTATTATACCCAATTGGTTAAAACTTTAACTTCTATACTCCATGAAATTAGTAGAATATCCTTGATATTTGCGTTTCATCCAAAGATCTTTTCATGGAAATATTCTTTCCGATCATTCTTGAATTTTACTCTACAAAACAAAGATCTTGTTGACAATTTGGACGTTACTAATTCTCGGATAAAATAATTCTTGAACTTGTTTTATTGAATTATTATGTCATTGTCATCATCCTCATGATATATTATGTTATCTTTTGGCTTACGTGCATAGATGAACTTAGTATGATTATGACCGAGGATCATTCTAAGTATAATCATGGCTTGTTATAAATGATGTGACAAAAGTCCTCAAAGTGCATCTGTAATGCGTTGATGGATAGTTTTTGGTATGATTATGACTGGGGTGATTCTAAGATAGTCATGACCATTGATAATTTGATGAAAATCCTTGACCGTGGTATGGGGATGATTAGATATTGTGGTTTATTCATTAAACCGAGCCTTAGTGATAAAAATTGATGAAAAACCTTTAAAATCTAAAAGATAGTAGACTTTATTTTCTACTTGACTCTTTTTAATGTATCACATATTTCACGCAGCTTAAACGGTTGTCAATTGTATTTTATCGGTTTAACAACATTGAAGGCTAATGATAATTTATTCTCGCATTATCTTAGTCATAATATTTCTTATCGGGCTAGTTGAGCTCACCCTTTCTTTCACCGTTTTCTTGTGAAATGAGAATATAGCCGGGACGAGTCGGGAAAAGAGTGATGGTCCAGAAGATAGCATTAGTAGTCCTCACTATTACGTGAAATAGTGTGATAATAGTTGTAATGAGGACTCTCTTGAGTATGGATATTGTCTAAATGACAATATTCCTATTAGAACTCTCTCGTTTATGTATTGTCGTATGTTACACTGACGGATGTATAATTAAGTTGTATTTGAATTTATGTACCATGTAAGTGGCGACCCAAGATGGGTGATATATACCTAATTTTGGGCGCCACGGTTGGTATCAAAGCCATAAGTGTGAAGAGCCCCGAGCCTCTCATTTGGTGACTTCTGTTGATGGGGAATGACAAGGCCGCCACTCTCCGTAGGGGGCCTTGCGTCTTTCGGTGGCAAGTCGATAGGTACCAATGTGAGGTGTCTTGACACAAGTTGGTGTCCAGAGTTACAGATTGGTATCGAGCTTAGGATATGATCCCCGGCTAAGATGTGAGATAAGAACTAGGAGGGAGAGACGGAAATTCCTTCGCTAGTATGACCTACCTAAGTTTATTTGGTATTTAATTTGTTTGGCCATTCGGTGTATAGGGATAATATGTGACATATTAATTAACCCTTGTTTTGTGCGAAGATTTAAAAATGGCATCCGAAAATGTTGAGATAAGCAATGGGAGCACATGAGACCGTTGAGTTTTCACAGATCAATAATCGAGGATAATGTAAACGAGGATGGCGATAATCCTCCCGTAAACAACAACACCGATCAAATCGATAACGACGGCAGACGTTTAGGAGTTTTTAGAATTCATACAACATCGACAAAAGCGGCTCCTGTTCATAAAAGGTGAAAATAATGGCAACCCACCATTTGGTCACCGCTAAGTAGTTCAAGGAGCTGGGACCACCGGAGTTTTTGGGAAAGCCATAACCACTTAAGGCGGAGACGTGGTTAAAGCAGATCACCAAGATATTTGATGTCTTGGGATGCTCTGAGGAGCAAAAGGTTCCATTTGCCACTTTTTATGTTGCGTGAAGAGGAGATTCTTTGGTGGGAATCAGAAAAGCGACCTGCATCGACATACTCAAGATGTCTTGGGAGAAGTTCCAAGAGTTGTTCAACGACAAGTACTTTTCCGAAAGTATTCGTCACATGAAGGAGGTGGAGTTTATCAAGCTGGAGTAAAATAATATGACCGTGTCACAAGATGTATGTGGCTAAGTTTGCCGAAGTTATCTCTCGCTTGCATCCCATTTGGTCGATAATGAGGAGCGAATGACGCGAATATTTTTAAGAGGTTTGAAACCCGATATACGTCAACATCTTATTTCTCATAAACTGTGTTTTTATTCAGATGTTGTAAATAGGGCTCAGTTAGTGGAGAGCGATAACGAGTCAACGTAACTAAAAAGAGTAGCCAAGCAAAATTATAATACCGGTGAGAGTAGTCATCAAGCGGTGACAACAAGCGTGGAGGGAATCAAAGAAAGGCGGATATGGTAACCACTTTGGTGGTAATCAGGGCCAAAACAATAAGAATGGACATTTCAAGAAAAGGAGATTCAACAATGATGGAAAGACGTCAGCACCAGCACCCGTTGTTAAGGGAGGAGAAAGACCACCTATCATATGCTTCAAATGCGGAGGAGAGGGACACATCAGTCCGAACTGCGTCATGCCGTCCAAAGCATGTTATAATTGTGGAAGAGAAGGTCACTTAGCTCGATTTTGTCGTTTATCGAAGACAAATTCAACTAGGATGGAGGCACCAAAGGTCGTCCCGCAAAAACCAAAGCCTTTTAGTTTAAGAGAGAGCGTTTTTTTTTCTCGTGACGAGGAACCTGAATAAAATTATCACGGGTAAGTTAATCATAAGCTCTTGCGAAGTCTATACCGTGTTAGATACCAGTTCTACCCACTCTTTTATTTCACCTAGTCGTGTTCAACGTTTAAATTTGACTCCGGAGAAGTTAGACTTTGACTTGTTGGTTGAAACCTCGTTAATAGGAGCCTTCGTTACCTCCATTGTTTTTTAAATCTTGTTTGATTCAAATAAACACTTTCACGTTACCTGTCGATATTATCTCTTTGAAAATACTTGCCTTTGAGGTAATTTTTGAAAACAATTGATTAACTACTCATTATTCTTTTCGTAAGGTTGTTAGCTTTTATATTCATAACCAACTTGTTGTGAGAATTCAAGTAACCAAACTACTAAAGTCAATTATTGTTATATCAAGCCATAAGTAAAGAGCCCCGAACCTTTCGTTGTTGACTTCCTTGTGTGGAATGCACCGAAGCCAGACTTTTTGTAGGCGACATCGTGAATGAAGATGGCAAGGTTATAGGTATCATTGTGAGGTACTATCTAGGTTAAGGGATAGAAGTCATTGGTATCAATGTGACGTACTATCCAAGTCTTGGATGAGAGTCATGAGATTGAATGATATTTCTATTATTAATAAATTTCTGGCGTATTCTTGAAGACTTCTTAGCCTACTTAGAGCGTGAAATCGAATTTTGTATTGACCCCAAAGACAAAACCCATTTCTTAAACCCTCAAATATTTCTTCAACTAAAATGAAGCAATTTACGTGGTTTATGATGAAAGTCATAATAAAAGCATTGGACTAATGAAAATCATGGGTATTCGTGGTATTAGTAAGTTTTATGATGAGTTATGTTGGTTAGTATGTAAAAACATGAAAGTTTCTTAGAAATCACAAAGAGTTGAAAATCAGATTTTGGTGAAAAACGTAACATGAAATTCAATTGACCATATCTCTTATTATATTTTGAATTTTTGAGTATGGTCAAGTCCTAGAGTTAGATCTATGAGTTACCTAACTAATCCAAGTGGAATTATAGGAAAAGGTGTTGTAGATTTTTGTGTGGACTGATTTTAGCAAAGGAGTGCAAAGCTGCAAAAACCGAAAAAGTTGCTGCCATAATTTTAGAGGGGCTGTTTCGGCCACTTAAATTATGAGAAAAATTCTGGCCTTTTGAGACATGAAAGTATATGGTATAAAGTACCTCCTGTCCAAAAATGAGCTCATTCTGACTTAAAATGAGCAAGTTATGACTATTTCAATATTTAGGTTTTTCCGACAAAAAACGCTATAACCGGAGTTCTATAACTCCGATGACCATGAAATTTAAACTAGAAGCTCACGTTAACATGTGTAAGGTCCTGCCAAGATTTGGGAATTTTTGGAGTTAAACTTGAGGTAGCTAATTTCTTAAGGAATTAATTAGAAATTGATTTTTGAAAAATAGTAAATGAATTTTAAAAATTCGAGAAAATATATTTTCATTATGGGACTATATTATGCTAAATCCTTAAAAGAAATATTTTTGGGACTAATTTGGTATTTTTCATGAAAATAGTTTAGTTACTGAACATATGAGTTAAATATGTTATGTGAAGTAACAAAGTTGAAAATAGGATTTTATGGCTAGAGAATCCTATATAGAGTATATGCATATTTTTTGAGGATTTGATAATTGGTGATGATATCTTATGAGTATGGCATTTTGAATGATTAAATGCATTATATGGTAAAAGCGTAAACAATTGAGATAAATTGTTTATAAATTTAAGAAGTGATTAAAATATTGTTATAATATTAATGATATTAGATTATGAGATTATTAAGTGATTGATAACATGGGGATATTCTTGAATCTCGGATAAATTATATTATAAATGTTTAATATTTATCCTTTATCTCATTTGATTGATTCTTTATATCATTATCCTCATGTTTTTATATTATGTTGAAAATCATCATCATGGGCTGTGAAGTGCATAGATGGACTTGGTATGATTATGATGTGGATTGTTGTTCGGTATAATCATAACCGTAATTAAAAACACGATTATCTTTCGTAGTAGCATGGATAATTTGTGGTCGTGATACTAATGAATACACGATTATCTTCGCCGTAGTGCATGGATAATTTGTGGTCGTGATACTAATGAATACACGATTATCTTTGGTAGTAGTGCATGGATAATTGTGTGATACGTGAACTAATGAATACGATTATCTTTGGTAGTAGTGCATGGATAATTTGTGGTCGTGATACTAATGAATACACGATTATCTTTGGCAGTAGTGGATAATTTGTGGATAATTTGAGGGATAATTGTGGTCGGATACTAATGAATACACGATTATCTTTGGCCGTAGTGCATGGATAATTTGTGGTCGTGATACTAATGAATACACGATTATCTTTGGCCGTAGTGCATGGATAATTTGTGGTCGTGATACTAATGAATACACGATTATCTTTGGTCGTAGTGCATGGATAATTTGTGGTCGTGATACTAATGAATACACGATTATCTTTGGTCGTAGTGCATGGATAATTTGTGGTCGTGATACTAATGAATACACGATTATCTTCGGCGTAGTGTAGTGTATGGATAATTTGTGGTCGTGATACTTAATGAATACACGATTATCTTTCGTCAGTAGTGCATGGATAATTCGTGGTCGTGATACTAATGAATATCCTTGGCCTGTAGTGCAGGGATGATTCGATGATATGGATTAATTATTGAGCTGAGTCTCAGCAATGAAATATTAATTCATGGATGTGGTAAAAGTCATCTTTGGCCGTAGTGTATTGATAGACTTGGTATGATTATGACCAAGGATTATTCGGTATAATCATGATCAGATTGAAAAACACGAATATCCTTGGCCAGTGGTGCATGGATAATTCGTGGTCGTGATACTATTAAGTTGAGTCTCAGCATTATTGGTTTTACAGTTGTATATCTTTGGCCTGTAGTGCAAAGATGAATTGTTAATGAATATCTTTGGCCGGATTGCAAAAATGAATTTAATGTTTTCAACGATAAAGGTATTCAAGGTATCCTCATCTCTTTATCATACAGTGTATCGCATTCTAATTTCGAGGGCGAAATTCCATAAGGAGGGGAAATTGTGAGACCCCAGATTTTATCAATAAAGATTTAAATTTTGTCGAAATAATTTTTAATATTATGGTGTGAATTTGAGATAAATATTATAGTTGTGGGTAGTATTTATAAATTTTGCAAAGTATGCAAGTGGTTATATTATATTCGATTGGTCGGGGAATATTCGATTTAGCAGGGAATATTCGTACAACGGCTCAATCATTGGTGAACCTCACAACAGAATTATTGTCAGATTGAGAAAACGACAAAAATATTTTATTGAAATAACGGCGGAAGTTTTACCGTTGATACTGTTGAACTACTCGGTAGTAAAAGTACAGTAATACGTGTGGTTGCATAGTAGCACACGGTATTGATTATTGATGCTTATGTGAGAAGTCACTCAGTTTGATTCCATTATTGATTAATAATATGAATTATTATAGCGATAATGACATTTTGTTTTATTCAGTATTATTAACGTAATAAAATGTAAACATCTTTTTATATAAAATGTAATACTTTATTAAAGTTATTCTATAAATAGAATATATTATATTTTATTATGCATAGTGTTGTATAGTGTTTTGTATAGTGTTGTATAGTGTTTGCATAGTAAAATGTTTTTATATAAATAGAATATATTATATTTTATTTAAAAGATTTTGCTTTAAATATGGACCGTCGATTAAAGTAAATCAATGGACCGTTCATGGATTAATTACTATGCATTCTATTTTCCTATAAATAGAAGCTCATTCCTTCATTATTTTCTTTAATTCAATTGAAACTCTAGAGAGAAATTATAGAGAGAAGCTATAGAGAAAATCTATAGAGAGAAAGAAGAAGAGTATTTTGGTACTTCACTACTTTGATATCCGGTGTCTTTTTTACGGTAAGGGGTATTATTTGTTGTATCGTAAGGGATGTTATTTTTTCTTATTCATGAAGAGAACTTCGTTATTCCATTCATTATTATTTCGTTGGAATAACTTTGTAAAAAGTGGCATACCCTATACATAACCTCGTATATGCAGATACCTATACTTGGTGAAATCCTTATATTATTCCATTCTTATTTATTCTGTTGGAATACTTTCGTATATCTGCGGAATCCCCTATACTTGGTGATCTTCTTACGTTATTCCATTCTTTATTATTACGTTGGAATATCACGTCGTGTGTTTTTAGGGGACCGGTTCCATTGTTTATTATTCCGCATTTATTATTCTTTTGAATATCACATCTCGTGTGTTTTACAGGACCTAGTTCCATTATTTATTATTCAGCATTTATTATTATTCTGTTGGATCATCCCCGCCGATTGTGAATTTCACATGACCTGGTTCCGTTATTATTATTCTATTGGAATAACCTGTCTATGCGAAGTACCGCATGCATGGTGATTTCTTTTGTTATTCCATTCTTTATTATACCCAGTTGGTTAAAACTTTAACTTCTATACTCCATGAAATTAGTAGAATATCCTTGATATTTGCGTTTCATCCAGTATCTTTTCATGGAAATATTCTTCTGATCATTCTTGAATTTTACTCTACAAAGCAGATTATCTTGTTGACAATTTGGGACGTTACTAATTCTCGGATAAAATAATTCTTGAACTTGTTTTATTGAATTATTATGTCATTGTCATCATCCTCATGATATATTATGTTATCTTTGGCTTACATGCATAGATGAACTTAGTATGATTATGACCAGGGATCATTCGGTATAATCATGGCTTGTTATAAATGATGTGACAAAAGTCCTCGATGGCACTGTAATGCGTTGATGGATAGTTTTTGGTATGATTATGACCGGGGTGATTCGGTATAGTCATGACCATTGATAATTTGATGAAAATCCTTGACCGTGGTACGAGGGATGATTAGATATTGTGGTTTATTCATTAAACCGAGCCTTAGTGATAAAAATTGATGAAAACCTTTAAAATCTAAAAGATAGTAGACTTTATTTTCTACTTGACTCTTTTAATGTATTGCATATTCACCGCAGATTAAAGCTGGTTGTCTATTGTATTTTATCGTTTAACATTGTTGAAGGCTAATGATAATTTATTCGCATTATCTTAGTCATAATATTTCATTGGGCTAGTTGAGCTCACCCTTTCTTTCTTCGTTCTCTTCGTGAAATGAGAATATATAGCGGACTTAGTCGGGAAAAAGAGTGATGGTTAGAAGATAGCATTAGTAGTCCTCACTATTCTGTGAAATTGTGTGATAATAGTTGTAATGAGGACTCCTTGAGTATGGATATTGTCTAAATGACAATATTTCTATTAGAACTCTCAGTTTATGTATTGTCGTATGTTACACGACAGATGTATAATTAAGTTGTATTTGAATTTATGTACCATGTAAGTGGCGACCCAAGATGGGTGACATATACCTAATTTTGGGGGCGTCACAATTATAACATACCTTGGATTGTTGTGGGCAGTTTGGGCTGATATGTCCCTCTTTCCCACATTTGTAACATCTAACTGGCGGTCGTTCTCCTCCCCTAGAATTGGTTTGTTGGTGCTGGTGCTGATGTTGATGTCTTCCCATCATTGTTGAATCTCCTCTTTTTGAAATTTCCACTTAACTCACCTCTCCTATTATCATGGCCATAATTACCACCCGAGTGGTTACCGCTTTTATTCGTAGTTTTCCCTCCTCACTGGTTATCATCGTTCTGATGACTGTTGTCGCCGGTATGACCCTGGTTGTGGTCCCTCGGTTGAACATACTCACTATCTTGCTCTAATAATTGAGCCCTATTGACAACATCTGAATACAGAGAAAATTTATGAGAGATGAGGTATTGACGAATCTCGGGTTTTAGACCTCTCAGAAACATCCGCGTCATACGTTAATCATTTTCTACCAAATGAGGTGCAAACCTGGATAACTCTGCGAACTTTGCCTCGTACTGAGACACCATCATGTTGTTCTGTTCCAGTCTAATAAACTCTACCTCCTTCATATGACGAATACTTTCTGGAAAGTACTTGTCATTGAACAGTTTCTGAAATCTTTCCCAAGACATGTTTAGTGCTGCTGGCTGGGTACGCTTCACGGATTCCCACCAGTAATCTAACTCTCCACGGAACATTAAGGTAGCGAATGGAACCTTTTGTTCCTCCGTGCATTCCAAGACATCGAATATCTTGGTAATTTGCTTGACCCACATTTCCGTCTTAATCGGATCGGGCTTTCCCCAGAAATCTGGTGGTCCCAACTCCTTGAACTGCTTGGCTATGACAGACCGTGTGTTGCCATCATTTCCACCCGTATTTTGTACACGAGTCCGCTTCGCCCCGATTTTGCATGAACTGCAAAAAGCTCCTAAACATTCCATCATTCATCGTTTGCTCGATAGTGTTGTTTACAGGAGGAATATTGTCTTCCTGTTGCACGTTCTCCTGGTTTGTGACTAAAGGTTATTCCAAAGTCTCATACACTCCATTGTTAACGTTCTCAGCAGCCATTCTTAAATACTACCATAAAACAAGGGTTAATTAAACAAATTAACATATCACATAATATCCCTATATTATGACCAACCAACAAATAAGCTTAGATAGGACACACTAGCGAAGGATTTACTCATCTCTCCCCTCCTAGTTCTATTCCCCGATCTCCGCCAGAGACCATATCCCTAAGCTTTGATACCAACTATGACGCCCCCAAAATAGGTATACAACACCCATTCTGAGTCGCCAAATACATGGTACAGAAAGCAAACTACAACTTCAATAATATAATTGTCGTGAAAAATACGCCAACACATACTGTGAGTTTAAATACAAATATTGTCTTCTAGACAATATCAACACTCAAATAAGTCCTCATTACAACTATTCATACATTATTTTACAGAAATAGTGAGGACTGCTAAAACATCTTTCCAGAACCATCACTCCATACCCCGACTCGATCCTGCTATGTTCTCACCTCCTGAGAAGAAAAATGGAACAAAAAGGAAAAGGGTAAGCTCAACTAGCCCAGTAAAGAATATTATGACTAAGATAATATACAACAAATTATCATTAGTCTTCAACAGGGAAAAATCTGATATAATATAATAGACAACAAGTTTTAGATCAACAATGCGTGAGCTTAAGCAAAGAATCCATTAGAAGAGTTATGTAGAGAATGAATTCTACTATCTTCTAAGATTTAAAAGTCCATCATCAATATTTTATCCCTGTAACAATAATCAATATACATTTTTAATCAAATATTCATCTTTGCACCACTGAGCCAAAGATATTCATTTATATCACCCGGTTGGTCATGTTCATCTCTCACACTGCTCATCTTTGCACTACGGGCCAAAGATATTCATCGATTAATCATTCATCTTTGCACTTACAGCCAAAGATATTCAGTAATATCATCATTTAAGACTGAGGACGATGAAAAATATTTTAAAGAAAACGAATCCAGTGAGACAGAAGGACAAATATTAGGGATTCGTATAATAGTTTATCCAAGATCTATAATACTTCATAATAACCAATTGTGAAGCAGAATTCAAAAATAACGATCAAAACATGGATACAATCAAAGATGGTAGCCAAAATAGACTTCTTGGACAAAAAGGAAAATTTTCATTTTTCGGTGAATAGTGTTGTATTCGTGAATAGTGTCAGATATCGTGAATAAGGTCGTATCGTGAATAGTAACTCCAAACACAAAAAGTTCCAAATTTGATTAAAAAGTTCAAACCAATATTTTGGCATAATGATATTGAAGAAATTAATATCATTTCAAAGAAAATAACATCCCTTACCTCAAAATAATCAGATTTCCGATCGGAATATCGAATAGAAAGTCAAGGAAACTTGTATCTAACAAAGAACACTCAAAGTATCTAAATACTCACAAAAAAAAACGCTCGACAAATATAGAGATAAAGAAAACTTATTTCGGTGTGATTTTCAATTCTAACCTAAGCGATACATTTATAGGAAAATGCTAGAACGTCATAGGAGACTAAAATAATAAAATATTTTTAATTCATTACTTTTATTCTATGCATGCTAATCAAGACTCAAGACCAGCCATCTTTGAACAAAAATCAGCAGCCCACGTGTGTTAAAACAAAACTGGGTCCCACCCATAATTTAATAAAAAACATTTTATTTTCCGAAACTTTAGTAATTCATAGAAAATAGCCCGTTTATCAAAAAAACATGAATTTTATGTCCATTCCACACGAAATTGAATTCTCTACAACTTTGCAAAAGAAAGTTTTTCCAAATTCCAAATCGAAAATATCCGAAATCCATAAACGGATGATTTTTAATACCTCCAATCCGACAAAATACTGATAAAACACCTCAGTATTAATTCCTTCATTTATAAACACATAAAATAAATCAATTCATCATTTATATCCGCATCAAATAAATATTTTCTTATTATATAAATCAATAATTAATTATTCACAAATAATATTACAGAATTACAATTATGACAACCATGCAGTTCCCAGGAAAGAGGGGGCTTTCCAATAAAAACTTCTCTTTACTGGCGCGCAATTAGGTGACCAAACCTCTCCTTACACAGAACTTTCTAGACATTGCCAATAATGTTATCTAATAATATTATTCAAATAATAAGAATTATTGATCTGATAATGGGAAATACTGTGCAGTGACAATTATTGAAACAACAATAATATAAAATATCAACGCAACAATTATTGAATCAATAAAATAAAATATTGAATAAGATAATTACTGTAACAATTATTAAGTAGTGCCTTCTTACGCACGTAATCAATAATTCAAGATATCGCATGCAATACTGGTGCTAACTCGCCACCACGCCAGCGTATTATTGTATTTTAACCACCAGGTATTCCAATAGTGTTAACGATAACAATTACGCCGTTATTTATAAAAACTCATACTTTGTCGTTTTCTTCATCCGACATTTATTCTGTTATGAGCCCCACGAATGGTTGCGTCGTCGTACGAATATTCCTCGACAAAAAGAATATTCCACGACCAAAAGAATATTCCCCGACAAAAATGAATATTTTATAATCACTTGCTTATTTTGTAAAATTTGCACATTTCACCCATAACCAAAGCATTATATCAAATTAAGACCTTATTAATTTAGAATAATGAATAGAGAAAATTCAACTTTATTTATAATAAGTTGGGGTCTTACAAGAACACATCCTAACCCTTTGCCCAAAGCATTGCTGTAGATAACAAATCCATTCGAACCAGATGGTATTGTTAGAACAGGTGCCGAAATGAGTCTCCTCTTAAGCTCTTGGAAACTCTTCTCGCATTCCTCACTCCATACGAATTTTATATCTTTCCGAGTCAGCTGAGTTAATGGAGTAGCGATTCGAGAAAATCTTTCCACGAATCTCCGATAATAACCAAATAAGCCCGTAAAGCTACTTAACTTGATCCACCGTCTTCTTGTTGCTCTAACTTTGTATTGCACTCTGTGCCAAAGATATTCATCGAAAATCATTCATCTTTGCACTACGTGCCAAAGATATTCGAAGAATATAATCATTTAGGACTGAGGATGATGAAAAATATTTTAAAGAAAACGAATTCAGTGAAACAAAAAAAAATAAATATTAAGGATTCGTACTTTAAACTATCTCAGTTCAAAAATACTTCATAAATAACCATAGTGAAGTAAAATTCAAGAATGATCAAAACATGGATACAATCAAAGCTAGTATCCATAATAGATATCTTGGACAAAAACAAAAATTTAATTTTTTTGTGAATAGTGCCGTATTCGTGAATAGTGTCGTATACATGAATAGTACCGTATACATGAATAGTAACTCCGACACTAATAGACAAGAATTTCACAAGAAAAATCTTACTAATATTTCGGCATAATGATATTGAAAGAAATAATATCATTTATAAAAAAAATAACATCCCTTACCTCAGAAAGACAGTACTTCTGACTGTAATACTGGATATAGTACTGAAGGAACTTACACCGTATAACAACACTCAAAGTATCAAAATGCTCACAAAAATACGCTCGACAATATAGAGAGAGAAATCTTTAGTTTCTGGTGTGATTTTCAATTCTAACCTAAGCACTCTATTTATAGGAAATTGCTTAGAACACCAAAGCAGAAAATTTAATAAAATATTAATATAATTATAAGATTTTCCTATGCCCACTTTGAAAAACTGAACTCAGCACATTTGCAATACTAGTGGGGCCCACCAACTAGTTAAAAACGTTTTTCTAAAAAAAACATTTTAAACTCCAAAAACTAATTATTCCGGAACTTCGGAACTTCAATAATTCATAATAAATAGCCCTTTAATTAGAAAAATTCAAATCGTATGTCCATTCATAGGAAATTTAATTCTCTACAACTTTACAGAAGAAAGTTTTTCCAAATTCCAAATGTAAATTGGACCAAATCCACATACTAGGACGATTTTTGTGCTATAATCAAATTTCAGTCAAAAAATGGGGTCCACAAACATGAAAAACATGTTTTAAATATATTTAGTAACAAAAAAATTCTTCCTCCTCATATACTCATATATCCCACATTCATTGTAAAAATATCACCATTATTATATTATTATAATATAATAATATATTTAAATGAATTATTTTATCAGAAAAAGATAAAATATTAATTTTCAACAATTGTCACATTAAAATTTTCTCCATATATATCCATATAAAATGAATATTTTCCTCATCATATAAATTAATAATTAATTATTCATAAATAATATTACAGAATAACAATACTGACAACCAGGCCGTTCTCAGGAAAGTGGGGGCTTTCCAATAAGGATTTTTCCTTACTGGCGCGCAATTAGGTGACCAAACCTCTCCTTAGACAAAACTTTCTAGACATTGCCAATAATGTTATCTAATAATATTATTCAAATAATATGAATTATTGCTCCGATAATGGAAAATCCTATGTAGTGACAATTATTGAAATAATAATAATATAAAATATCAACATAGCAATTATTGAATCAATAAAATAAAATATTGAGCAAAGATTATCGTAATAATTATCGAGTAGTGCCTTCTTACGTAAGAATCAATAATTGGTGCAATACTGCGGTGTCTACCGTGTTTTAACCACCGAGTATTTCAACAAGATGATTAATCTGTGAATAACAACACGCCTGATTATTTATAAACAACTTATACTTGTCATTTTCTTCATCCAATCGCTTTTCGTTATGGGGCCCACACAAGGCTGCACCATCGTATGGATATTCCCCGACAGCAAGAATATTCCACGACCAAACGAATATTCCCCGACAACAATGAATATTTTACAATCACTTGCTTATTTAAAATATTTGCGCATTTTACCCATAACTAACAACATTAATCAAATCAACCCTTACTATTTCAAAATAATAAATAGAGGAAATTCAATTTCATTTATAATAAGTTGGGGTCTTACACACGACCCATTCTAAGTCGCCAGATATCACACTATAAAAATCAAATACAAACTTCATTTATACAACTGTTGAATTGTCGTGCAGAATACGACCACAATTAAACTATAAGTTTTAACACAAATGTATATAACTCTGATGGTTCCTCAACACAACCTTACAATGGTACTTTACATAAAAGCACAGTCAAAAACTGTTTTAGAAATTAAAATCTTTAGGAAGTGCTCAAGGAAACCTTCGTACATGGGAGGTCATGCGTCAATGTTATGATAGATATCATATGTCCATAGAATTATCCTTGGTTGACCCAATAGACCCCAAAGAAAAACGAGAAGATTACTATCATGTTCTTTCCGATGGTGAGTCTTCTCTTGACATATAACTATCTCCACTGTCTGCAATTGAAAATTATATTTCAACCAAACTCCAAGATCATATAGGTAGTGCTCGTAGATATACTCAAAGAAGTGGATGTGCATAACCCCTGCTCTTATGATAACACGAGGTTGTATGTCATTAGACATCTTGTATGATAGTGGCAAAACACCCTTCCAAAGTTGGGTTCACCTCACCCTATTCGGTTCACCAAAATTAAATATCAAATGATGTATACAATACGACACACTTGTCTAAAGTTCTCAATAAAATTATTTCCATACTATTTAAGGAGAACCTCAACAAACTATAGACCACCATTCTATTCTCCTGTTATTCCCCCGCAATTAAATACACTCTCTTATTACCTGAAAAGAATTGTGAAGCAAAAAAGGTGAGCACAACTAGCCCAGTAAAGAATATCATGACTAAAGATAATTTACATCATCAATAGCCTTCATCGGTAATAAATCAGAGATTTAGAACATATGGTAGATGATAAAACTTTTCAACCATAGTTGCAGCGGAACGAGCAATCCATTAGAAGAGTCAAATAGACCATCAGATCTATTATCGTCTCCATGGTAAAAGTCCACCAATAATGTTTTATCCCTGTAACATCAATCAACAATTCCTGTCCACAATCATATGAATAACTCATAATCATAATTGTGATTCTAAATTCTTCTTCGCACCCAGGACGAAGATAATTTTCATCACCTATCTTCACCTGAAACATCAAAAATCATGGTTATACCAAATCACAATTCCTGCTCATAATCATACTAAGAAATTTATCTTTGCACTACGGCCAAAGATATTCATTAACAATCCATATTTGCACTACAGGCCAAAGACATACAACTGTATTTTTGAAGAGTCAAGTAGAGCATGATATCTACTATCTTTTACGAATTAAAAGTGTATAACCAATATTTTATCGTTGAGACTCAGCTTAATAAATAATCAACATCATCGAATCATCCCTGCACTACGGCCAAGGATATTCATGTAATCATCAATGGTCATGATTATACCGAATAATCCTTGGTTATAATCATACCAATAACTGTCCATCAATGCACTACGGGCCAATGAGGACTTTTACCACATCATCTATAATATTACGGGTCATGATTATATCGAATGATCCCTGATCATAATTATACCAATAAATAGTTCATCTATGCACATAAGCCAAAGATACTCATCAATCAATAGTTCATCTTTGCACGTAAGCCAAAGATATACAACTGTAAAACCAATAATCAATAGTCCATCTTTGCATGTAAGCCAAAGATATACAACTGTAAAACCAATAATCAACAGTCCATCTTTGCACGTAAGCCAAAGATATACAACTCAGTAAAACTAATAATCAATACGATCTATCTCGCACGTAAGCCAAAGATAACTTTCATCATAATATAAGCATGAGGATGATGACAATGATATAAGCATTAATCAAATGAAATCAAGGATAAATATTAAAGACTTTAAATTTATCCAGAGTTTTAAAATATCCAAATTGTCAACATGATACTGCTTTGTGGAGTAAAATTCAAGAATAATATTCATGTACCAAAAATAATTTGGACAGAAAGGAAATATATTTTTTGGGTAAATAGTACCTCGTGAATAGTACTCTGTGAATAGTACTTCGGGAATAGTACCTCGTGAATAGTAACCCGACATGAAAAGTACCCTAAATACCCGAGTGAATAATATTCGGGTGAATAGTAATTTGGGTGATTAGTAACCTGTGAATAGTAACTCGTGAATAGTACTCCGACACGAAAAGAGCCCCAAATATCCGAGTGAATAATACTAGAGTGAATAGTAACTGGGTGAATAGTAACCCGTGAATAGTGACTCGTAAAAAAATACCAAAGAAAATGATATTCCATGACGAGTACAAAAGAAATGATATCTCATACGAGTATAATAGATTATACGAAACTGCAAATGAATTTTACCCGCCATGCGGTAATCCATGCAGACAAATCATTTCCACAATTTAATAAAGAATGAATATGAAAGGTCATTCACCATACATGCGGTAATCCACATAGACAGGTTATTCTAACAGAATAATAAAAAATAGAATAACAGAAGAATTCACCAGGCATGCGATGTAATCACATGCATGTGTTATTCCCAAATGTAATAATAAAGAATGGAACCAAGTCACGCGTAATCCGCAGACATACAAGATATTCCAATGTAATAATAAAGAATGGAATAACAACAGAATTCACTGTGCATGCGATAGAAGCCCAGACAGATAGGTTATTCCAATGAGAATAATAAAGAATGGAATAATGTAAGAATTTCACCATGTATGCGGTACTTCTCATGACGAGTTATTCCAACATAATAATAAAGAATGGAATAACAACCCCTTACAGTAGTATTGAAAATAAATAACTCTTCAAGAATACGAAAGAATAATACCCCTTACACAATAATGATATCCCTTACCTCAGAAGAAGACTGGATACTGGAATAGTGAAGTAGCAGACTTCGCTTCTTCTTTCTCCCTATAGCTTCTCTCTCTATAATAATTACTCTTGTGAGACTTAGTGAATTGGTGAAAAAATAATGAAGGAATGAGCTTCTATTTATAGGAAAATATAGTTTCCATAATTGCACATTTTGGGGCTCAAAATATTACAGTAAAATACCCTCATCTTTTCATTCATTTTTAATTTAGTCATGCAAGTATTATCAAACTTGCACCACCTCCACTAATAGTAAATCATGTGAATCAATAGTAAATCATGTGACTCAATAGTTCTAAACATGTGAAAAAATTAATTATAGTATAGTACCTTCATCTATACCTCCATTTTTAACTTAGTCATGCAAGTATTATCAATCTTGCACCAATTCCCCTAATAGTAAATCATGTGAATCAATAGTACACATATGTGAACAGATAGTTATAAGCATGTGAATTAATAGCAATTAATTGCTCATTTATCCGATTAATTACCCGATTAGTCAATATAACCTCCAGACATTAATTATTATCAAAATAAATATCGATTTTCACTAACACTAATAATTCCAACACAATGGAACTATCAATTTCATCTTTAATCAATACGAACTTATTCATCATTAATATTATAATTCACAATATTTAACAACCAGGTCATTCCCAGGAAAGAGGGGGTTTTTCGATAAGGATTTCTCCTTATGGGTGCGCAATTAAGTGACCAAACCTCTCCTTAACAGAACTTCTAGACATTGTCAATATTGCAAATAATAATATGAATAACTTTGCCGTCTCAATTATTGATTTAATAATATAAATAATGCAGATGATACTGTGACAATAATTGAATCAATAATATGAGAGATATGACGCAACAATTACTGTAATAATAATTGAGTATAACTTAGTGACTTCTCACGTAAGCATAAATAATCAATACCGTGTGCTACTATGCAACCACGCGTATTACTGTACTTTTACTACCGAGTAGTTCAATAGTTTTAATGGTAACACTTTCGCTGTTATTTTTATAAAAAGATAAATCTGTCGTTTTCTAAATATGACAATACTTCCGTTGGAGGGTCCACCAATAATTATACCGTCGAACGAATATTCTCTGTGAAAATGTTTATTTCCCGACCAATCGAATATTCCCCGACACAACGAATAACAACTTGCTTACTTTGTAAAATTTTCAAATATCACCCTTAACTTTAACCCTTTCTCAATTTAACAATTTACTAAATAACATAATAATTATAAGAAAACTGAATACTTTCATTTCATAAAATTCGGTCTCACATGGGCGATGGTGGGTCAGCCAAAATATTTTCGAGGTTTTGATGGTGATATTGTGAAGCCCGTGGTCTGAAGTTGGGACGGCCCCTTCAATGACCGTGGGCTTCTACCTTTATTTTTATTTATTTTTTTGCAATAATAATAGTAATAATAATAAATCTTAAAAATAATAAAATAATTAATAATAAACAATAATTTTGAAAATGTTATGTACATTTTAATTTTAATCGAAATAATTTTGAAAATGTTATGTACATTTTAATTATAGGGATGATATTTCCTTCTGTCCAAGAAGGGTAATGTAACATTGACAATGATTAATTGTTCTCTCCTACTGATCCTATTTTAAAGGAGCCATATCACGATTAACAGTAACATTTATTTCATTGAAATGATCCTTTTCTAAACTCGTAGACTTGCAAAAGCACTTCAGTAATTCAGGCTACATGGCTACATGCTATATGGTGAATTTGAGATGATTCACTATATAAAATTTCTTCCTTGCATTCGTCACTTAATTTGAATGTTAGGTTTCTCAACCAAGTTTCCTACTTTTTGCAGAGGGAGTGATCCATTTCAACACTAAAATTATATCAAGCCCGAACACTGCGTATAATTTTTATAATTTAATTTTCTTATTGGTATGATTTTGGGATAACGGAACTGGTATTGCACTTGTCATGATAAATTCTGTTCATATGAATTTTTGTACAACATTTTATAATGTTAACATTATAAAATAAAGAAACAATATATTGAAGATTGCATTAAAAACAAATAGTTGTTGTAACTCAGTTGGTTTGAACTCTTATTTATTTACTTACAAGTCTTGTGTTCAAGCCTCATAACCCACAAGTAGCAACATTTTGTTTTATAAAAAATACGTCATCGCCACTTGCCTTGGCTAGTCATTAAAACGGATTGGGCCAAATGGCCCACATTTTTCTGGTGAAATATTGTAGCCCATGGCCCATGTTTCTCTTTAAGGGTCAATCTTTATCATGCGGCATGTGCCTAAATTGCCAGGTCTAGGAGAATGGAAGGATACTATTTGAAAATAAAAATCACGAGTGAACAGTCTTTTCTTCACGGGCGCAATCGGCGAAATTTTTTTGATTTTACTATTCATTACTATGCAATAAAATATTCTAATAAAACGAAAACTTTAAATAAAATATAATATATTCTATTTATAATCTAATAAAACAAAACTTATATATATATATATACTTTCTACCGATAATTTTGAAAAAAATGAGTAAGTGAGGGTCCATATAATAAGCCAAATTTACAACAAATACTTCATAAAAATCCCCTTTATTTATCTCAATTCACTTGACTTCACTAAACACATTTTTGAACAACAATTATTCATCATTAATATTATAACTTGCAATATTAACAACCAGATCATTCCCAGAAAAGAGGGGGCTTTTCGATAAGGACTTCTTCTTATTGGCGTGCAATTAGGTGACCAAATCCCTTTCCTCGAAAGAACTTTCTAGACATCGTCAATAATGCAAATAATAATATGAATAACTTTGTTGTCTCAATTATTGATTTAATAATATAAAAATATTATGACAATAATTGAATCAATAACGTGAGATACTATGCAGCAATTACTGTGGCAATAATTGAACAAAACTGAGTGACTTCTCACGTAAGCATCAATAATCAAAGATACTGAACAATACCTTGTGCTACTATACAACCACGCATATTACTGTACTTTTACCACCAGGTATTTCAATAGTTAACGGTAAAACTTTTGCCGTTATTTTTATAAAAAGTTATTTCTGTCATTTTCTAACTCCGACAGTAATTCCATTGTGGAGTCCACCAATGATTGTGTCATCGTACGAATATTCCCTTATAAAACGAATATTCACCGACCAATCGAATATTTTATAACAATTTGCTTACTTTGCAAAAATTTTAAATATTACCCACAACTATAACATTATAACAAATTCACGCCTTAATATTCAAAAAGATATTTGGAGAAAATTAAATCTTTATTCATAAAAGTTGGGGTCTTACAACCTCCCCTTCATATGAATTTTCGTCCTCGAAATTGGTGTACGTACCTGGTATGTCGAAGAGTTGAGGATACCTTGATTACATTTCATATTCTAACTCCCAGGTCATTTCCTCAACATCGTGGTTTCTCCATAAAACTTTGACTTGAGGTATAACCTTGGAGCGTAGAATATGTTCCTTCTTATCCAAGATTTTAACATGCAGTGGCGGAACCAAAACGTTTTTGTAGAGGGGTCAAAATTTTTAAACCAAGTGGGCCGAAATTATTAATACAACCACTTGCTTCGGAACTTGGTAATTAATTATTATTATTATTTTATCAGCAAAAAGTCTTTGTAAGTTATGAAACAAAAGTTTGTGCTAGAACCATAATACCATATCTACAAACCACAGTTTTGAAATATGAATGCGCACTCACTGATAACAAAAATTACCTCAAAGATAACAAGCACATAATGCAGTTGATTATACAAAAGCCATCCATTAGAATTATACTTCACTTAGTTTATACGCTAGTTTTTTCAAAACCCAAAATTTCATAACTTTTACACTTTCTAATATGCATACATGACCCAAATATCCATACACTAAGATTACATTATAATTCAATTATATATATATCATATTTTCTTTATATAATATACCAATTCTTTTATTTTAATCAACCCTTTCCATTGAAACATTTTAGCAAACATAAGATAGGCACAAATTACTTTCAAAAATGTTCAGAGTTCATTAATCATGAACAAAACCAGATTTTAGTTTGAAATCAGTCCTTAATCCTTCATATAATTACAACATCCAAATAACAATTAACACATAGTATCACTGTATCACACCAATTTGTTTATGTATATGATTACCAAAATTGAACTGAGAATAAATATATCATTACCTTTGATTTGGGTTTCATATGTTATTATAAAAAAAAAAAAAGAAACAAACCTGTTGCAGACTTTGCAGTCGGAGAAGAAGAGTCGGAAGACGACCGGAGCACCGCGGCTGCCCCCCCTAGTCCACCTGGACTGCCTCCCTACCGGGGTCAGATGCCCCCCTCCCCCTCGCCCCCTAGTTCTGCCTCTGTTAATAGGTACCTCTTCATACGTTAAATCTTTCGCTATCTCGTCCGATTCTAAATCAATAATGTGGTTATTTATGCAATATAGATATGTGAAAAACGTTATGAATACGAGACATACTTGGCGGTAAACCGAGTCTATAGGCCACAGTTTTTACTCGATCGAGGATTTCAAATGGGCCAATGAATCGAGGATTGATCTTTCTTCTCTTTCCAAATCTCGTAACTCCTTTCCATGGGGAAACACGTAACAACACATGATCCCCAACATTGAATTCCACGTCCCTTCGATGGAGATCAGCATAACTCTTTTGTCGATCTTATGAGGTTTTTATATGTTGCCGGATCATTTGAATCTTTTTTGTTGTCATACGTACCAATTCCGGTCCCAATAACGTTGCTTCACCCACATCGTCCCACCATATTGGAGAACGACACTTGCGTCCATACAACGCCTCAAATGGAGTCATGCCTATACCTGTTTGATAACTGTTGTTGTAGGAGAATTCCACTAATGGCAATAATTTGTCCCAACTTTCTTTGAAGTCAAGGATACATAGTCTTAATAAATCTTCAAGAGTTTGAATAGTCCTCTCCGACTTTTCGTCCGTCTGAGGATGATATACCGAACTGAATCGTAAATCTGTGCCCGTAGCTTTCTGCAGACTGACCCAAAATCGTGAAGTGAATCTTGGGTCTCGATCAGAAACAATGGATACTAGCATACCATTTAGTCTTACAATCTCATTTATATATATACGAGCAAGACGTTCAAGTGAATAAGTTTCTTGTATAGGTAAGAAATGAGCAGACTTGGTTAATCTATCAACAATGACCCAAATTGCATCTATGCCTTGAGAAACCTTGGGAAGACCAGTAACGAAATCCATGATAATGTTCTCCCACTTCCATTCTGGAATTTCAAGTGGTTGCAATGGACCTTTTGGCACTTGATGCTCCGCCTTGACACGTTGACAAGTTAAACACCTTGAGATAAACTCTGCTATCTCTCGCTTCATATTGCTCCACCAAAATGTATGTCAAAGATCAAGATACATTTTGGTACTCCCAGGATGGATTGCAAACGATGTGTTGTGTGCCTCCATCATGATTTTATACTTCAAATCAGAGTCATTAAGAACATAAAGTCTAGAGTTGACTCGAAGTATTCCTTCTTCATCGATTCTTGCTTCCGGGATAGCACCTTCTTGCACTTTCTTCTTCATACGCATCAGCTCCAGTTCTGTAGCTTGAGCAGCTTTAACTTTATCGATTAAAGTTAGTTCTACTCGTATATTTAAAATCATCACGTGAGTCCCTGGAGTCTTTAAATCTATCTCCATCCTTTATAAGTCATACAAAATGGGCCTTTGCGTTGACAATATCGTGTTCGTACCCGCATATGATCTTCTACTAAATGCGTCAGCTAATATGTTCGCTTTTCCAGGATTTATTGAATGGTATGATCGTAATCTTTCAGCAGCTCGAGCCAACGTCGTTGCCGCTTGTTGAGTTCCTTTTGGGTAAAGAAATATTTGAGGCTTTTATGATCCGTATAAATCTCCACTTTCTCCCCATACAGGTAATGTCTCCAGATCTTTAGCGCAAAACGACTACTGCCAACTCTAGATCATGAGTAAGATAATTTCTCTCATATTCTTTGAGTTTTTATGAGGCATAGGCTATGACTTTCCCATGTTGCATGAGAACACATCCTAAACCTCTGCCTAAAACATCACTATAGATGACAAATCCCTCCGAACCAGATGGTATTGTCAGAACAGGTGCTAAAATGTGTCTCCTCTTGAGTTCTTAGAAAATCTTCTCACATTCCTCGCTCCAACCGAATTTTGTATCTTTTTGAGTCAGCTGAGTTAACGGAGTGGCGATTCAAGAAAACCCTTCCATGAATCTCCGATAATAACTAGCTAAGCCCAGAAAGCTACGTACTTCGGTTACTAACTCAGGTTTCTCCCAACTTTAAATTGCTTCAATCTTCGCTAAGTCAATAGATATTCTGTGATTTGATATCACATGCCCAAGGAATGCTACTTCCTCAAGCCAGAACTCGCATTTCTTTAACTTGGCATATAGCTTGTTTTCACGAAGCTTTTGGAGTATCAACCTCAAGTGTTGCTCGTGATCTTCATGGCTTTTGGAGTATATAAGGATGTCATCAATAAAGACAACCACAAAATGATCTAAATATTCCTTGAATACTCGGTTCATCTTCTTAATGAAGGCAGCAGGAGTATTAGTCAATCCAAATGACATGACTAGGAATTCGTAATGCCCGTACCGAGATCTAAAAGTAGTCTTTGAAATGTCATCGGTTTTAATCTTTAACTGATGATATCTAGAACAAAGATCGATCTTCAAAAAGAATTTGGCACCTTGCAACTGGTCAAACAGGTCATCAATGCGAGGTAACGGGTACCTATTTTTTACAGTGACATGATTCAACTCCCGATAATCAATACAAAGTCGCATACTTCCATCTTTCTTGTTTACGAATAAAAGAGAAGCACCCCAAGGAGACGTACTAGGATGAATGAAATCGATGTCTAACAATTCCTACAGTTGGGTTTTTAACTCCTAAAGTTCAATAGGAGCCATTCAATTTGGGGATTTGGAAATGGGTTTTTTACCGGGTTCAAGGTCAATACAAAACTCAATTTCACGCTCTAGGGGTAGGCCATGAAGTTCTTCGGAGAATACGTCAAGAAATTTATTAACAATAGAAATATCATTCAAATCTGACGTATTTTTGTTTAAATTCGTGACATGGGCTAAGAAAGCTTGACATCTGTTTTTTAATAAACGAATGGCTTTATAGCTTGATATGAAAGTGATTGACTTTAGTGGTTTGGTTGCTTGAATTCGCATAATATGTTGGTTAGGAATATGAAAGCTAACAACCTTACGAAAATAATCAATTTTAGCATGATGAGTAGTTAACCAATTAATCCCTAAAATAACATCAAATACAAGTATTTTTAAAGAGATAAGATCGACAGGAAATGTGAGGGTGCCGATTTGAATCAAACAAGATTTATAAATAGTGGATGTAATGAAGGTTTCTCCTAACGGAGTTTTAACAGATAAGTCAAAGTTTAATTTCTTCGAGTTAAATTTAAATGTTGAGCACAAGTAGGAGAAATAAAAGAATGGGTAGAACCGATATCAAATAAGGTATAAACTTCACAAGAGTTTATGATTAACTTACCCGTGATAACCTCATTCGGGTTCCTTGCTTTTTGGGAGGTCACGACAAACGCTCTCCCTTGAACTACCAGCTTTGACTTGTCTGCGACGGCCTTTGGTGCCTCCATCCCAGCTGGACTTGACTTCACTACACGAAAAAATCAGGCTAGGTGACCTTCTCTTTCACAATTATAACACGCTTTGGATTGCTGCGTGCAGTTTAGATTGATGTGTCCCTCCCCTCCATATTTGTAGCATACGACCGGTGGTCGTTCTCCTTCCTTGAAAATGGTTGTTGGTGCTGCTGTCTTTCCATCATTGTTGAACCTTCTCTTCTTGAAATTTTCACTTCTATTATCTTGGCCATGATTACCACCAAAGTGGTTACCATTTCTAGCATGTTGATTTCCTCCACGTTTGTTGTCACCTCTTTGATGACTGCTACCGCTGGTATTATCGTTTTGCCGGTTGCTATCTCTTGGTTGGGCTGACTCATTATCGCGCTCCAATAACTAAGCCCTATTCACAACATCTGAATACAATCAAAGTTTGTGAGAAATGAGTTATTGACGTATTTCAGTTTTCAAACCTCTTAGAAACATCCGCGTCATATGCTCCTCATTATCTACCAAATGGGATGCAAATCGGGATAACTCCACAAACTTAGCCTCGTATTGTGACACGGACATATTGTTTAGCTCCAGCTTGATGAATTCCACCTCCTTCATGTGATGAATACTTCCGGGAAAGTACTTGTCGTTGAACAACTCTTGGAACTTCTCCTAAGACATCTTCAGTGCGGCAGGCTGAGTATGTTTTATAGATTCCCACCAATAATCTGCCTTTCCTCACAACATGAAGGTGGAAAAGGGAACCTTTTGCTCCTCGGAGCATCCCAAGACATAAAATATCTTGGTGATCTGCTTAATCCACCTCTCTGCCTTAAGTGGTTCTAGCTTTCCCAAAAACTCTGGTGGTCCTAGCTCCTTGAATTGCTTAGCAGTTTATCCGAGAGTTGCCAGTGTTTCCACCTGCATTTTGAATAGGAGTCTCTCTCGCTTGGTGTTGCATGAATTACAGAAAGCTCCTAAACACCCCGTCGTTCATCGTTTGGTCGGTGTTGTTGTTTACATGAGGATTGTTGCCTTCCTGATGCACATTATCCTGGTTATTGTTCTGTGGTGACTCAATGGTCTCTTGTGCTCCATTGCTTATCTCAACATGTTCAGATGTCATTTTCAAATACTGCCACAAAACAAGGGTTAATTGACATGCCACATATTATCCCTATATTCTGACCTACCAATTAAATAACAAATAAACTTAGGTAGCTCATATTAGTGAAGGATTTATCCGTTTCTCCCCTCCTAGTTCTAGCCTCAAATCTCAGTCAGGGATCATATTCCTAAGCTTTGATACCAACTGTGACGCCCCCAAAATAGGTATACATCACCCATTCTGAGTCGTCAAATACATGGTAAAAAATTCAAATACAAACTTCATTAATATAATATGACAAACATAAGCTGAGTGTTTTAACACGAATATTGTCTCGTAGACAATATCCAAACTCAAATGGAGTCCTCATTACAATTATTATCACACTATTTTATAAAATAGTGAGGAATACTATAGCCACCATCTCAGACCATCACTCCGTTCCCCAACTAGTCCCATCTATATTCTCATTTCCTGAAGAGAACAATGAAAGAAAAGGGTGAGCTCAACTAGCCCAGTAAAGAATATTATGACTAAGATAATGCAGAATAAATTATCGTTAGCCTTCAACAGTGTTAAACTGATAGAATACAATAGACAACAAGTTTAACTGCAGCAGAATAAACAATCTATTAGAAGAGTCGAGTAGAGTATGATATCTACTATCTTCTATGATTTAAAAGTTTATCATCAATTTTATCACTGAGACTCAACTCAATAAATAATCCACATCACTGAATTATCCATGCACTATGGGCCAAGGATATTCATTAGTATCACATCCATGAATTATCCATGCACTACGGGCCAAGGATATTCATATTATCACCAATGGTCATGATTATACCGAATAATCCCTAGTCATAATCATACCAATGAACAGTGCATCTATGCACTACGGGCCAAAGATGACTTTCATCACAATATAAGCATGAGGATGATGACAATGATATAAAAATTCAATCAAACGAAATCAAGGATAAATATTAAAGATTTTTAATTTATCCGGAGTTTAAAAATGTCCAAATTGACAACATGATAACTTCTTTGTGGAGTAAAATTCAAGAACAATATCCATGTATCAAAAATAATTTAGACTGAAAAGAAATAAATTTTTTGGGTGAATAGTACCCCGTGAATAGTACTTCGTGAATAGTACCCCTTGAATAGTACCCCGGCATAAAAAATCAAAATTTAACAAGAATTTTCAGAAAAATATTCTTGTAAAAAGATACTAGATGAAATGCAAATTTCAAGGATATTCTACCAATTTCAAGGAGTATTGAAGCAATACTTAAAAAAAATGAGTGTATAATTCGGAATCTGAAACGAAATAAGATTACTTACATACTACAGAGTATGAAAGAAAATATTATTTCTTACGAATATTGAACAAAAATAATATCCCTTACCTTAAAAGAAAAGTATTTCTAACAGGTATAGCGGGGATATTCTTGAAGAACACTTATACTGTTTTCAACGCTCAAAGTTTCCTTAAACTCTAAAGAAATACGCTCAATATTATAGAAGAAGAATTCTCTGATTCTGGTGTGTTTTTCAATTTTAAACTAAGCATCCTATTTATAGGAGAATGGAAGGATACTATTTGAAAATAAAAATCACGGGTGAACAGTCTTTTCTTCACGGGAGCAACCGGCGAAAAAATTTTGATTTTACTATTCATTACTGTGCAATAAAATATTCTAATAAAACGAAAACTTTAAATAAAATAAAATATATTCTATTTAAAATCTAATAAAATAAAACTTATATAATGTATATATATACTCCCTCATTTCAATGGCATCTCACCAATATATATATATATATACTTTCCACCGATGATTTTGAAAAAAAATGAGTAAGTGTGGGTCCATATAATAAGCCAAATTTATAACAAATACTTCATAAAAATCTCCTTTATTTATCTCAATTCACTTGACTTCACTAAACACATTTTTGAACAACAATTATTCATCATTAATATTATAACTTGAAGTATTAACAACCAGATCATTCCCAAGAAAGAGGGTGCTTTCCGATAAGGACTTCTCCTTATTGGCGCGCAATTAGGTGACCAAACCCCTTTCTTCGACAGAACTTTCTAGACATTTTCAATAATGCAAATAATAATATGAATAACTTTGTCTTCTCAATTATTGATTTAATAATATAAAAATATTGTGACAATAATTGAATCAATAACGTGAGATACTATGCAGCAATTACTGTGGCAATAATTGAACAAAACTGAGTGACTTCTCACGTAAGCATCAATAATCAAAGATACTGCACAATACTGTGTGCTACTATGTAACCACGTGTATTATTGTACTTTTACCACTGGGTATTTCAACAGGTAATGGTAAAACTTTTGCCGTTATTTTTATAAAAAGTTATTTCTATCATTTTCTAACTCCAACAGTATTTTCGTTGTGGGGTCCACCAATGATTGTGCTGTCGTACGAATATTCCCTGATAAAACAAATATTTCCCGACCAATCGAATATTTTATAACAACTTGCTACTTTGCAAAATTTGTAAATATTACCCACAACTATAACGTTATAACAAATTCACGTCTTAATTGTGACACCCCCAAAATAGGTATACATAACTCATTCTGAGTCACCAAATACATGGTACAAAATATAAATACAAACTTAATTATACAACATGAGTTGAGAGTTTTAACACAAATATTGTCTTTTAGACAATATCCAAACTCAAATAGAGTCCTCATTACAGTTATTATCACACTATTTTATAAAATAGTGAGGACTACTACAACCACCATCTTGGACCGTCACTCCATTCCCTGACTAGTCCCGGCTACGTTCTCATTTCCTGAAGAGAACAATGAAAGCAAAAGGACCAGTAAGAAATATTATGACTAAGATAATGTAGAATAAATTATCGTTAGCCTTTAACAGTGTTAAACTGATAGAATATAATAAACAACAAGTTTAACTGCAGCGGAACAAGCATTCCATTAGAAGAATCAAGTAGGGCATGATATCTACTATCTTCTATGATTTAAAAAGTTATCATCAATTTTATCACTAAGACTAAGCTTAATAAATAATCCACATCATCGAATTATCCATGCACTACGGGCTAATGATATTCATTAGTATCACATCCACGAATTATCCATGCACTACGTGCCAAGGATATTCGTGTAATCACCAATAGTCATGATCATGTCAATAACTTTTCATCAATGCACTATGGGCCAATGAGGACGTTTACCACATCATTTGTAACATTACAGGTCATGATTATACCGAATAATCCCTGGTCATAATCATACCAATCAACCAGTCCATCTATGCACTACGGTCCAAAGATGACTTTTATCACAATATAAACATGTGGATGATGACAATGATATAAGAATTCAATTAAATGAGAGCAAGGATAAATTTTAAATATTTATAATTCAATTTATTTCGAATTCAATAATGTCCAAATTATCAACATGATACTGCTTTGTGGAGTAAAATTCAAGAACAATACTGTATCAAAAATTATTTTGACAGAAAAGAAATCATTTTTTATTAAGAATAGTACCCCGGGTGAATAGTACCACGTGAATAATACTTCGGGAATAGTACCACGTGAATAGTACCCCGGCATGAAAAGATTAAAATTTATCAAGAATGCTCAGAATAATATTTCTATGAAAAGATATTAGATGAAGCGCAAATTTCAAGGATATTCTACTAATTTCAAGGAGTATAGAAGCAATAGTTTAACAAAATGAGTGTAGAATTCGGAATCTGAAATAAAATAATATTACTTACATACTATAGAGTATGGAAGAAAATATTATTTCTTACGAATATTGAAAAAAATAATATCCCTTACCTTAAAAGGAGAGTATTTCTGACTGGTATGGACTGGTATAGCGGATAAATTCTTAAAGAAAATTTATACTATTTTCTACGTTCAAAACTTCCTTAAACTCTAAAGAAATACGCTCAATATTATAGAAGAAGAATTCTCTGATTCTGGTGTGATTTTCAATTCTAAACTAAGCATCCTATTTATAGGAGAATGGAAGGATACTATTTGAATTTAGAAAATAACAGACTGCACAGTAAGGAATCACGGGCGAATTTCATTCAGCTGAAAAAAATTTGATTTTCACTATGCAGCACTATGCAACTAATAAAATATAATATATTCTACTTTACATAAAAAACATAACTTATTATAATATATATATATATATAACATCACTTTCACTTTCATTTTTCCACCTTCACTTTTTCACCACCACTTTTTCACCACCCACACTCACACACACAGCACACACACACACAGATATATATATATATATATATATATATATATATATATATATATATATATATATATATATATATACCTTATAACTTCCTACCGATTATTTTAAAAAATTAGTAAGTGGGGTCTAAAAAATACGCCAAACTTACAACAAATACTTCATACAAATTCCCTCTATTTATCTCAATTTACTTGGCTTCACAAAACACATTTTTAAACAACAATTATTCATCAATAATATAACTTGAAATATTAACAACCAGATCATTCCCAGGAAAGAGGGGGCTTTTCGAAAAGGATTTCTCCCTATTGGCATGCAATTAGGTGACCAAACCCCCTTCCTCGACAGAACTTTCTAAATATCGTCACTAATGCAAATAATAATATGAATAACTTTGTCATCTCAATTATTGATTTAATAATATAAAATATTATGACAATAATTGAATCAAACAACATGAGATACTATGCAGCAATTACTGTAGCAATAATTGAGTATAACTGGGTGACTTCTCAAGTAAGCATCAATAATCAATACCGTGTGCTACTATGCAACCACGCGTATTACTGTACTTTTATCACAGGGTATTTCAACAATTAATGGTAAAACTTTCTTCGTTATTTTTATAAAAAAGTCATTTTTGTCATTTTTTAACTCCGACAATAATTTCGTTGTGGGGTCCACCAATGATTGTGTCGTCGTACGAATATTTCCTGTTAAAATGAATATTTCCCGACCAATCGAATATTTTATAACAACTTGCTTACTTTACAAAATTTATAAATATTACCCACAACTATAACATTATATCAAATCCACACCATAATATTCAAAAATATATTTCAAGAAAAAAAATAATTTTTATTAATGAAAGTTGGGGTCTTACATTAATATTCAAAAAGATATTTGGAGAAAATTAAATCTTTATTCATAAAAGTTGGGGTCTTACAAGATCCCCTTATTTTATGCCTCACATCGTGTATTTATAGGTTACAAGTTAAAATCCCTAGCTTAGGAGGAAACCCAATCCAATTTGGAGTCAAAAATATGCAAAAATGCATCAATACTTGATCGAACCGCGACCCAGGCGCTGCAACACCACTCATAGCACTGTAACACTAATTCCCTACATGGATGGTGCTGCCGCGCCAGAATAGTACAAGGAAATGGAGCTGTTGTGCCAGATAATTTTTTGCAACAACGTCCTTTCGAAAAATAGTCATAATTTTTGATTCGGGAAGAGTTACGAGGCATTCCACCTATCAAATCGAAGATCTCTATGAGTTCTAAAACTTTATTTCTTTAAGAATTGAGAGATATGGGTTGGATCAAGGTCAACATTGAGCTTCAAGTGGCTGTTATGTAAATGGCAAGCATGACAACTTTGAGCTTTGATCTTTGTTGATAAAAAAGCCTTAACTCTCGCATCCGAACTCCGATTGGGATGATTCAAGATGTTTCGAAAAGCTAAGAAGTAGATCTACAATAAAATCTAAGTTCCAAGTCAAGAAAATGCATCCAACTTGGAAATGAAAGCCTTTCAACCTTTCCTTCTTACATTTGCTTACTTAGTGTACTCCAAAAGATGTCCGAATTTCTTTTCTTTGCTTCTTCATGCCAATGTCATGTCATAGCCTACAAAATAATATAAAATGTATTAAATGCGCACAAAAAAATAGAGATTAACAATAATCCAAGTCTAATGAGATTCAATTCATAGGTATAAAACTTACTCATCAAATACCCCCAAACTTGAATCATTGTTTGTCCCCAAGCAATACAATGCAACCCTATGCAAATGCAAACTAATAACTATATGCCTACAAATCAAGCAATAAACCAGTACATTACCCAACAACAGACCTCAAAGATATCATCAATGTACTCAAACAGTGTGTCTAACCAATGCAAAATCAATAACTCTAATTAATAAGACAATCTATACATGTCATCACCCATGTTGTGCGTGTGTGCTCATTAGCCATTCTAACTAACCACAATTTAAGATTAATCACATAATGATTTTCTTAGAAGAAAATTTTAGATTCCAACTCAAATAACTTTATGAACACAACAATTTCGGCTACTATCAAGTAATTGTTTAGTCTAAGGGTAACTAACGAGGTTTATTTCTATATATCATATTATTGCACGAGTGCATATACGCTCCATCTCATTTTAAAACTTGATTATGTAATTTTTGGTTCTCTTAGGCTTTTCTAAGTCACCTATGTAGCGAACTTTCGACCAACGACTCCCAAACTAGATGGTTTTAGCACGCTGAGTGTAGAAACACCCCTAGGGCTTACTTATCCGAGTAACAAATGCCACAAAATCAAACTAGTCAAGCTATTTATAGATTTTTTCTACTTTATTTATTTTTTTTATATATTTTTTTATATGACTATACCCCAAGATTCTCCCAAACTTATTTTCTTGCTCAATTTTAGCCTTCACTGATGGTTCACTGATTTTCTCAAAATTTAACCACTATTTTCCCCTATAAGCAAATTATGAAACCATTGAACTAGGTTAATCAAAACAGTTAATTATGATGTGCTATCCGATAAACATGAGCTTAAGACAAATTAAAATTATCCCCATAATTGAAATTAAAACTAAACATCAATTTTCAACACTGTTTAAGTTAAACTGCAATACCAATCTTATCATAAACCAAGCTAGACATATATCAATTCAATGCTTAGATTCATGTAGAATATATTCAAACAACTTAACCTAACAGATATAATGTAAACTTAAACCCAACACATTAACAGCCTACCATGAATGCAACACACTAACAAATGAAAATGATGACGTGTCCTAGATCGGTTCTCTGGCGATACATCCCCACGCCAATTATGGATGGAGGAGACCTCCTCTCCACCCAACAATAGAGTCATCTAAGCATCCAACTCTTTTTGCTGAAAGCGAAGAGCCTCTATAGCGTGTTTGTTTTGTTGCATCTTCTTGTCCAAGATCGACTCCATTTCATCCTGACCTCCCTGCTTAGAGTTTTGGTCTTCGGCACAACTATTATGGCCTACCGTCTTCTGCGTAATCGAGAACAACTTCCTTCTTACAACTGCTATTTGAGGATTAGTTGGTCCCACTGAGTGACTATGGGGCCCGATGTAAGACCCCAACTTATTATTAATGAAATTTAATTTTCTCTATTTATTATTTTGAAATAATAAGGGTTGATTTGATTAATGTGGATAGTTAGGGGTTAAATACGCAAATATTTCAAAATAAGCAAGTGGTTATAAAATATTCATTGTTGTCGGGGAATATTCGTTTGGTCGTGGAATATTCGTACTGTCGGGGAATATTAAATGCGACCAGTAGCATGACCCATGTGTGGGCCCCATAACTAAAAAAGCGATTGGATGAGGAAAGCGACAAATATAAGTTGTTTAAAAATAATCTGCGTGTAGTTATTCTGAATTATCGTTGTTGGAATACGGTGGTTAAAACACACTAATCACGCGTTGTTGAACAAGAAGACTGCAGTATTGCACCAATTATTGATTCTTACGTGAAGGCACTACTCGATAATTATTACGGTAATTCTTATTTAGTATTTTATTTTATTGATTCAATAATTGTTGCGTTGATATTTTATATTCTTTGTTGTTTTCAATAATTGTCATTACACGGTATTTTCCATTATCGAACAATAATTCATATTATCTCGAATAATATTATTAGAAAACATTATTAGCGATGTCAGAAAGTTACATCTAAGGAGAGGTTTGGTCACCTAATTGCGTGCGAAGAGAGAGATCCTTATTGAAAGCCCCTCTCCCTGAACCGCACGGTTGTCAATATTGTGATTCTCGTAATATTATTTGTGAATAATTAATTATTGATTCATATGATGAGGAAAATATTGATTTTATATGGATATAGATGGAGAAAATTTTAAAATGACAATTGTTGAAAATTAATATTTTATCTTTTTACGATAAAATAATTCATTTAAATATATCATTTTAATAATATATTGATGGTGATATTTTTACAATAAATTCATGGTTTATAAATAGATGAGGTGGAAGAGAAGATAGAATTGGAATTATTTAATAATTGTAAATATTTTAATGTATATATATATATATATATATATATATATATATATTTATTGTGTTGTGTGTGTGTGAAGAAGTGGTGGGGGTAAGAGAAGAAAGTGGGGGAAGAGAGAGTTAGTGGAGAATTATGGGAAAGGAAGAAAGAGAAAGGGAAGAGAAGGAAATTAGAAAACTTATCCAGTATCTTTGATTTTGGTCATTTTTTCGTTTGGAATTTGGAAAAATTTCTTACGTAAAGTTGTAGAGAATTCGATTTCAAAGAGAATGGACATAAAATTCAGTATTTTACGATAACTTGGTCTATTTTCTATGAATTGTTGAAGTTTAGGAGAATAAAATGATTTTATTAAATTATGGGTGGGACCCACTTTTGTTTTACAACATGTGGGTCGCCAATTTATTTAAAGATGGTGATGGCTTTCAAAGTTGGTTGGTGGTATCGTAGAAGGTGAGAAATAATAATAATAATATTTTATTATTTAGTCTCTTCATGGCGTCAAAGCATTTTCCTATAAATAAAGCGCTTAGGTTAGAATTGAAAATCACACGTAAACAAGTTTTCTTTCTCTCTAGATTATTGAGCGTATTTTTGTGAGTATTTTGATACTTTGAGAGTTGCTTTATTCAAGTTGCAAGTTTACATCAAGACTATATCAGAAATTCATCGGAAATACGGTTATTTTGAGGTAAGGGATGTTATTTTCTTCTCAAATGATATTATTTCTTCAATATCATTATCTTTGAAATATTGGTTGGAATTTTTATCAAATTTGGAACTTTTTCATGTCGGGGTTACTATTCATGAGTTCTTATTCACGAGTTACTATTCATGAGTTACTATTCACGAGTTACTATTCAAAAGTACTATTCATAGGCGTGAAGATGTTTTTTGTGGAATTTCTATCTTTTGGTGTTGAGTTACTATTCACGATACAAAGACTATTCACGTATCTGACTATTCATCAAAAATAAAATTTCTTCTTTTCGTCCAAAATATCTATTCGGATACTAGCTTTGATTGTATCCATGTTTTGATCATTCTTGAATTTTACACCACTATGATTATTTTTGAGGTATTTTAAACATGGATAAAACAAAGTACGAATCCTAAATCCTTAATCCTTGTCATTTTGTTTCTTTGGATTCGTTTCTTTAAAAATATTTTTCATCATCCTCGGTCTTAAATGATGATATTATTGAATATCTTTGGCTGTAGTGCAAAGATGAATGATTTGAAGAATATCTTTGGTCTGTAGTGAAGAAGATGAGCAGTGTTAAGATGAACATGATCGATCGATTAATATCTTTGGCTCAGTAGTGCAAAGATGAGCAGTGTTTAAATGAACATGACCAATGATGAATATCTTTGGCTGTAGAAGTAAAAAGATGAATATTTGATTCTGAGATGTATATTGATTGATGTTACTGAGGATAAAAGATAGGCGATGAACTTTTAAATTCATACATAGAAGATAGTAGTTTGCATTCTCTACTTAACTCTTCTAATGAGTTATTATTTCATTGCGAATATTGATTTAAAATTTGTTGTCTATTGTATTCTATTAGATTTTTCCTGTTGAAGACTAATGGTAATTTGTTGTATATTATCTTAGTCATAATATTTTTATCTTGGGCTAGTTGAGCTCACCCTTTTACTTTTTGTTCCATTTTTCTTCTCAGAGGCGAGAATATAAGCGAGTATGCAGTCCTGGGTATGGAATGAAGGTTTTAGAAAGGATTGTTTAGTAGTCCTCACCATTTTTGTAAAATAATGTATCAATAAATGTGATGAGGATTTATTTGAGTATAGATATTGTCTAGAAGATAATATTTGTATTCAAACTCACAGTTTTACTGTTGTAATAATAAAGTTATAGTTGTTTCTGTACCATGTATTGACAACTCAGAATAGGTGATGTATACCTATTTTGGGGGCGTCACACCCGAGCCTATCCGAGATGTCTTTGGAAGTCCCCAATCTGTCCTTGACCGAACCCTTGGGTTGAGAAAGGCTGGTTGTTGATTTGTCTCGGCAAAGACAGTTTTTGCCTTGCTTGTCGCCATTACTTCTGATCAAACTTCTAGATGATTGAAATCTACCTATCACTATGAAGCCCTCCTTCTAGCACCAATGTTAATGCCAAGATTCGTCCACGCGCCTTAATCACCAATAACGTATCCAATCCTGCACAGAAACAAAGTCACACGGAGAAACTTGACGGCCTGGGCACTGGGGGATAGCTCCGGTGTGAGAATAAGTACAAGTTAAATAAGGTTAACAATTGAGGTATTAAGTTTTAATGCTGGAAAATAATGCGATGCCTGAGAACTATGGTCTAGCCTTGTATTTATAGTGATCACAACTCCTCCTACATGTTCACCCCCATACGAAAATAGAAGTCTTCATTAGGATAGATACCTTAATAGGACAAAATTGAATCTTCTTAAAGAAAGGAAGTCGGATATTATCATGACTCTTTCCATAGGAATTGAAAATTAAATACGGTTAGGAATCTTAGATTCCTTAAAATTCTTCAACTGCCCAAAACAGATTCCTACATGGGGAAACTTCCTCCACGTGGAGTATGGCCCACCAAATCATCCGGGCCCAAATAAACATGCCCCAACAAAAATATTATTGTATCTACAAAATACAAATCCGATACTTCTTTTCAGTCACAAATAAATGAACTGGTAGATAACTATTCAAAAATTGTAATTAACTGAATTTAGCAACTCGTGAAAACTTGCAGTCATCTTGTATGTGGTCATCTTGTTTTGATTATGTTTGTACTTGAAAAATACAAGGAAAACTAAAGAAAAGAAAAAGGAAAAGAAAAAATAAATCTAAAAAGTTATTGGTGCATTTTAATTCTTTATTACACTATATAGGAAAACTAAAGAAAAGAAAAAGAATAACCAAGTATTGAAATTTCGATATTGTAATACCCCATTCCTGAATAAAAAAGGGAGGTCATGTGTAAAACACAATAAACCTCAAAATAAGTAAACAAAGCAGTAATAATTTCAAAATATTTAATACTTGATAATCCATTAATTTCGAATTAAATACAATTCTCCAAAAATTTACAAAATAATCAAAACCTTAAATCAAATAAACAATTAGGTCAGATGTAGCTCTCTTCACACGAAATCCTAAATTGTCTTTGCAAACCTGTCGGAAAAAAAACACAACCTGAGTCAAATGCCCAGTACGTATATAAAAATATACAAATATACCATAATATATAATGTAACTAAAAGAGTCGAACGAATTATGAATATATCAGAATTAGTAAGACCGAGTACAAATTATGAACGCTATCAAACGAACAACTATAGTCAAAAGGATCCCAAACAAAATAAGGTTGAATCAAATGTTTATAAGGTAAAAATTTCATATTGATCTCAAATACAAATAGCCAAAGGTTAACAAAATACATTGATACCATAATGTATGCAAATCAAACCTATAAGACCCCAACTTATTATAAATGAAATTGAATTTCCTCTATTTATTATTTTGAAATAGTAAGGGTTGATTTGATTAATGTGGTTAGTTATGGGTAAAATGCGCAAATATTTTAAATAAGCAAGTGATTGTAAAATATTCATTGTTGTCGGGGAATATTCGTTTGGTCATTGAATATTCTTGTTGTCGGGAAATATTCGTACGACGGCGTAGCCTTGTGTGGGCCTCATAAAGGAAAGCGATTAGATGAAGAAAACGACAAGTATAAGTTGTTTATAAATAACGGCGTAGTTGTTACCATTAATACTGTTGAAATACTCGGTGGTTAAAACGCAGTAGCACACGGTATTGCACCAATTATTGATTCTTACGTAAGAAGGCACTACTCAATAATTGTTACAGTAATTACTATTCAATATTTTATTTTATTGATTCAATAATTGCTACGTTGATATTTTATATTATTGTTGTTTTAATAATTGTCACTACAGAGTATTTTCCATTATCGAAGCAATAATTCATATTATTTGAATAATATTATTAGATAACATTATTGGCAATGTCTAGAAAGTTTTGTTTAAGCAGAGGTTTGGTCACCTAATTGCGCGCCAGTAAGGAGAAATCCTTATTGGAAAGCCCCCTCTTTCACAGGAGCAGATGCAGTTGTCGATATTGTAATTACGTAATATTATTTGTGAATAATTAATTATTGATTTATATGATGAGGAAAATATTCATTTTATGTGGATATAGATGGAGAAAATTTTAATGTGACAATTGTTGAAAATTAATATTTTATATTTTTCTGATAAAATAATTCATTTAAATATATTATTATATTATAATAATATAATAATGGTGATATTTTTACAATGAATGTGGGATATATGAGTATATAAGTAGGAAGAGTATTTTTGTTACTAAAAATATTTAAAACATGTTTTTCATGTTTGTGGACCCCATTTTTTGACTGAAATTTGATTACAGCCTGCAAAATCGTCCGTATGTGGATTTTGGTCAATTTCTATTTGGAATTTGGAAAAACTTTCTTCTGTAAAGTTGTAGAAATTAAATTTTTTATGGAATGGACATAAGATTTGAATTTTTCTGATTAATGGGCTATTTATTAGGAATTATTGAAGTTCCGAAGTTCCGAAATAATTAATTTTTGGAGTTTAAAATGTTATTTTTTAAGAAAAATGTTTTTAACAAGTTGGTGGGCCCCACTAGTATTGCAAATATGCTGAGTTCAGTTTTTCAAAGTGGGCATAGGAAAATTTTATAATTATATTAATATTTTATTAAATTTTCTGCTTTGGTGTTCTAAGTAATTTCCTATAAATAGGGTGCTTAGGTTAGAATTGAAAATCACACCAGAAACTAAAGATTTCTCTCTCTATATTATCGAGCGTATTCTTGTGAGCATTTTGATACTTTGAGTGTTGTTATACGGTGCAAGTTCCTTCATCACTATATCCAGTATTCCAGTCAGAAGTACTGTCTTTCTGAGGTAAGGGATGTTATTTTTTTTTATAAATGATATTATTTCTTTCAATATCATTATGTCGAAATATTGGTAAGATTTTTCTTGTGAAATTCTTTTCTTTTAGTAATTGAGTTACTATTCACGATATCTATTAATTATTCACGATATCTGACCTTATTCACGAATCGACTTTATTCACGAAAAATTAAATTTTTTGTTTTTGTCCAAGATATCTATTATGGATACTAGCTTTGATTGTATCCATGTTTTGATCATTCTTGAATTTTACTTCACTATGGTTATTTATGAAGTATTTTTGAACTGAGATTGTTTAAAGTACGAATCCTTAATATTTGTTTTTTATGTTTCACTGGATTCATTTTCTTTAAAATATTTTTCATCATCCTCAGTCCAAAATGATTATATTACTGAATATCTTTGGCCAGTAGTGCAAAGATGAATGATTTTCTGATGAATATCTTTGGCCCGTAGTACAAAGATGAACAGGTGTTGAGATGAACATGACCAACTGATGAATATCTTTAGCCTGTTGTGCAAAGATGAATATTTGATTCATGATGAATATTGATTGATGTTACAAGGATAAAATATTGATGATGGACTTTTAAATTCATAGATAATAATAGATTTCATTCTCTACGTAACTCTTCTATGAATTATTATTTCCGCTGCGAATATTGATCTGATATTTGTTGTCTATTATATTCTCTCAAATTTTTCCCTGTTGAAGGCTAACGATAATTTGTTTTATATTATCTTAGTCATAATATTCTTTACTGGGCTAGTTGAGCTCACCCTTTTTCCTTTTTGTTCCATTTTTCTTCTCAGGAGGCGAGAATGTAGCGAGTTCTAGTCGGGGTATGAAATGATGGTTCTAGAGAGTTGTTTTAGTATTCCTCACCATTTTTGTAAAATAATGTATCAATAATTGTAATGAGGACTTATTTGAGTGTGGATATTGTCTAGATGATAATATTTGTATTTAAACTCACAGTTTATGTGTTGTCGTATTTTGCACGACAATTGTATTAGTAAAGTTGTAGTTGTTTCTGTACCATATTTTTGGTGACTCAGAATGGGTGTTGTATACCTATTTTGGGGGCATCACAGATGGTATCAGAGCTTAGGGATATGATCTCTGGTGGAGATCGGGGAATAGAACTAGGAGGGGAAAGACGAGTAAATCCTTCGCTAGTGTGTCCTACCTAAGCTTATTTGTTGGTTGGTCAGAATATAGGGATATTATATAATATGTTAATTTCTTCAATTAACCTTTGTTTTATGGCAGTATTTGAGAATGGCAACCGAGAATGTTAACAGTGGAGTAAATGAGACCGTGGAAACACCTTTACCCACCAATGAGGAAAACGTGCAACAGGCCAGCAATGTTCCTCCTGTAAATAACACCACTGATCAAACGATGAACGATGGGATGTTTAGAAGATTTTTGCAGTTCATGCAAAATCAGACGAAAGAGACTCGTGTACAAAATACAGGTGGAAATGATAGCAATGCACGGTTTATCACAGCCAAGCAGTTCAAAGAGTTGGGACCACCAGAATTCTAGGGAAAACCGAATCCGATTAAGGCGGAGACGTGGGTTAAGCAAATTACCAAGATATTCAACGTCTTGGGATGCACGGAGGAACATAAGGTTCCATTCGCCACCTTTATGTTCCGTAATGAGGCAGATTACTGGTGAAAATCTATGAAGCGTACCCATCCAGCCGCACTCAGCATGTCTTGGGAAATGTTTCAGAAACTGTTCAATGACAAGTACTTTCCTGAAAGTATTCGTCATATGAAGGAGGTAGAGTTTATTAGACTGGAGCAAAACAACATGACGGTGTCCCAGTACGGGGCGAAGTTCGCAGAGTTATCCAGGTTTGCACCTTATTTGGTGGAGAATGAGGAACGTATGACGCGGATGTTTCTGAGAGGTTTGAAACCCGACATACGTCAGTATCTCATTTTTCATAAATTTTTTCTATATTCAGATGTTGTCAATAGGGCTCAATTATTAGAGCGAGATAACGAGTACGTTCAACCGAGGGACCACAACCAAGGTCATACCGGTGACAGCATTCATTGGAGCAACAATAACCAGCTGGGAAAGAAAAATGTGGACAAGAGCGGCAACCACTCTGGTGGTAATCATGGCCATAAAAATAGAAGAAGCGAGTCGGGGGGAGATTTTAAAAAGAGGAGATTCAATAATGACAATGTGAAGACGTCAGCACCAGCAGCAACTAGTTCTAAGGGAGGAGAACGACCACCGGTCGTACGCTATAAATGCGGAAAAGAGGGACATATCAAGCCAAACTGTCCATAATAGTTCAAGGTATGCTATAATTATGGAAAAGAAGAACATATCGCTCGAGATTGTATGGTAGCAAAACCAAGTCCACCGGGGATGGTGACTCAAAAAGGTCATCCCGAGAAAAAGTCAAAGTCAAGCGGTTCTGGAAGAAGCGTTTGTTGTGTGGTGGTCAAAATGCTGAGGAACCCAAACGAGGTGATCACGGGTAAGCTAATCATAAATTCTTGCAAAGTTTATACATTACTAGATCTGGGTGTTAACCCATTCATTTTTCCCCCCGCTTGTGCTCAACGTTTAAACTTGACTCCGGAGAAATTAGACTTTGACTTATCTGTGGAGACTCCGTTAGGAGAAACTTTCATCGCATCCACTGTTTATAAATCTTGTTTGATCCAAGTTGACACCATCATATTACATGTTGATCTTATCTCTTTAAAGATACCTGCATTTGACGTGATTTTAGGGATTGATTGGTTAACTACTCATCATGCCAAAATTGATTGTTTTCGTAAGATTGTTAGTTTTTATATTCCTAACCAACCTGTTATACGAATTCAAGCGACTAAACCACTAAAATCAATCACTGCCATATCAAGCCATAAAGCCATTCGTTTATTGAAAAACGGATGTCAAGCTTTCTTAGCCCATGTTATGGATTTGAATAAAGACACGTCAGATTTGAATAATATTCTGTTGTTAGTACCTTTCGGACGTATTTCTGAAGAACTTCCGGTCTACCCCGTAACGTGAAGTTGAATTCTTTATTGATCTTGAACTGGTACAAAGCCCATTTCTAAAACCCCATATCGAATGGCTCCTATTGAACTTTAGGAGTTAAAGGTCCAATTCGTGGAGTTGTTAGACATCGGTTTCATTCATCCTAGTACATCTCCTTATGGTGCTCTCATTTTATTAAGTAAGAAGAAAGATGTAAGTATGTGACTTTGTATCGACTACTGGGGAATTGAACCATGTCACCATCAAGAATAGGTATCCACTACCTCGCATTGATGACTGTTTGACCGCCATAAGGAGCACAATTCTTTTCAAAGATCGATCTTCGATTCTGGATATCATCGGTGAAGATTAGAGGCGAGGATATTCAAAGCGCCTGAGAACTCGAGACGGGCATTATGAATTCTTAGTCATGTCTTTTGGATTGACTAATGCTCCTGCGGCTTTCATGGATATAATGAACCGAGTATTCAAGGAATATTTGGATCAGTTTATTGCTGTCTTTATTGATGACATCATCATATATTCCAAAAGTCGTGAAGATCATGAGCACCATTTGAAGCTGGTACTCCAAAGGCTTCGTGAAAACAAGCTTTATGCTAAGTTGAAGAAATACGAGTTTTGGCTTGAGGAAGTAGCATTCCTTGGACACGTGGTGTCAAAACATGGAGTATCTGTCGACCCAGCGAATATTGAGGCAATACAAAGTTGGGAGCAACCGAAGACGGTGACTGAAGTTCGTAGCTTTCTGGGCTTAGCTGGTTATTATTGAAGATTCGTGGAAGGATTTTCTCGAATCGCTACTCCATTAACTCAGCTGACTCGGAAAGATATAAAATTTGTATGGAGTGAGGAATGCGAGAAGAGTTTCCAAAAGCTTAAGAGGAGACTCATTTCGGCACCTGTTCTAACAATACCATCTGGTTCGGATGGATTTATTATCTACAGCGATGCTTCGGGCAAAGGGTTAGGATGTGTTCTCATGCAACATGGGAAAGTCATAGCCTATGCCTCACGACAGCTTAAAGGATATGAGAGGAATTATCCTACTCATGATCTAGAGTTAGCGTGATCGTTTTTCGCGCTAAAGATCTGGAGGCACTATCTATATGGGGAGAAAGTGGAGATATATTCAGACCATAAAAGCCTCAAATATTTCTTCACCCAAAAGGAACTCAACATGCAGCAACGACATTGGCTCGAGCTATTGAAAGACTATGACCACACCATTCAATACCATCCTGGAAAAGCGAACGTCGTGGCTGACGCATTGATTAGAAGATCATTCGCAGGAACGAGTGCGATGTTGTCAACACAAAGGCCCATTTTGTGTGATTTACAAAAGATGAAGATAGAATTCAAGACTCCGGGGACCCATGCAATGATGTCAAGTATACGCATAGAACTGACTTTAATCGAAAAAGTTAAAGTTGCTCAAGCCACAGACCCGGAGCTGATGCGTATGAAGAAGAAAGTACAAGAAGGTGCTATTCCAGAATCAAGAATCGATGAAGAAGGAATACTTCGAGTCCACTCTAGACTTTGTGTTCCTAATGACTCTAATTTGAAATACAAGATCATGTTGGAGGCACACAATACACCGTTTGCAATCCATCCTGGAAGTACCAAAATGTATCGTGATCTTCGACATATATTTTGGTGGAATAATATAAAGAGAGAGATTGCAAAGTTTATCTCAAGGTGTTTAACTTGTCAACGTGTAAAGGCGGAGCATCAAGTGCCTAAGGGTTCATTGCAACCACTTGAGATTCTGAAATGAAAGTGAGAACACATTACCATGGATTTCGTTACGGGTCTTCCCGCGGTTTCTCAAGGTATAAATGTTATTTGGGTTATTATTGATAGATTAACCAAGTCTGCTCATTTCTTGCCGATACGGGAGACTTATTCCCTTGAACGTCTTGCTTATATGTATGTAAATGAGATTATGAGATTGCATGGCATGCCAGTATCCATAGTTTCGGATCGTGACCCAAGATTCACTTCACAATTTTGGGTTAGCTTGCAAAAAGATATGGGGACGTATTTACGATTCAATTCGGCATACCATCCTCAAACGGACAGACAATCAGAGAGGACTATTCAAACTCTTGAAGATCTTTTAAGACTCTATGTCCTAGACTTCAAAGGGAGTTGGGATAAGTATTTACCATTGGTAGAATTCTCCTACAACAACAGTTATCAGGCAAGTATAGGTGTGGCTCCATTTGAAGCATTATATGGACAAAAGTGTCGCTCTCTAATATATTGGGATGAGGTGGGTGAAGAAACATTGTTGGGACCCGAGTTGGTACGTATGACTACGGAAAAGATCCAAATGATTTGACAACGTATACAAATGGCACAGGATTGACAAAAGAGTTATGCGGATCTTCATCGAAAGGACGTGGAATTTAGCATTGGGGATCATGTATTGTTGCGTGTTACTCCATGGAAGGGAGTTACGAGATTTGGGAAGAGAGGAAAGCTCAATCCACGATTTATTGGTCCATTTCAAATTCTTGACCGAGTAGGAAATGTGGTCTATAGACTCGCGTTACCTCCAAGTATATCTCGTGTTCATAATATTTTTCACATATCTGTGCTTCATAAATATGTGAAAGACGCAAACCACGTTATTGAGTTAGAACCATACGAGATAGCCGAAGACTTAACGTATGAAGAGGTACCTGTCAAGATCTTGGATAGGAAGGAGCATGTCCTACGAACAAAGGTCATACCACAAGTCAAAGTTTTGTGGAGGAACCATGCTATAGAGGAAATGACCTGGGAGTTGGAAACAGAAATGAAAGCGAGGTATCCTCACCTTTTGAAACACAGTATCGTCACGTCAATTTCGAGGACGAAATTTCATAAGGAGGGGAGGTTGTAAAACCCCAACTTATTATGAATGAAATTGAATTTTCTCTATTTATTATTTTGAAATAGTAAGGGTTGATTTGATTAATGTGGTTAGTTATGGGTAAAATGCGCAAATATTTTAAATAAGCAAGTGATTGTAAAATATTAATTGTTGTCGGGAAATATTCATTTTGTCGTGGAATATTCTTACGAATATTACATGAATGACCTTGTGGGCCCCATTACTGAAAAAAGCGATTAGATGAAAGAAACGACAAGTATAAGTTGTTTATAACATGCTTGGCGTAGTTATTACAGAATTATCTTGTTGAAATACTCGGTGGTTAAAAATACAGTAGCACACGGTATTGCACTAATTATTGATTCTTACGTAAGAAGACACTACTCAATAATTATTACAGTAATTACTGTTCAATATTTTATTTTATTGATTTGATAATTGCTACGTTGATATTTTATATTATTGTTGTTTTAATAATTGTCACTACAGAGTATTTTCCATTATCGGAGCAATAATTCATATTATTTGAATAATATTATTAGATAACATTATTGGCAATGTCTAGAAAGTTTTGTTTAAGCAGAGGTTTGGTCACCTAATTGCGCGCCAGTAAGGAGAAATCCTTATTGGAAAGCCCCCCTCTTTCCTGGGAACGACCTGGTTGTTAGTATTGTAATTCTGTAATATTATTTGTGAATAATTAATTATTAATTTATATGATGAGGAAAATATTCATTTTATGTGGATATAGATGGAGAAAATTTTAATGTGACAATTGTTGAAAATTAATATTTTATATTTTTCTGATAAAATAATTCATTTAAATATATTATTATATTATAATAATATAATAATGGTGATATTTTTACAATGAATGTGGGATATATGAGTATATAAGGAGGAAGAGTATTTTTGTTACTTAAAATATTTAAAACATGTTTTTCATGTTTGTGGACCCCATTTTTTGACTAAAATTTGATTATAGCCTGCAAAATCATCCGTATGTGGATTTCGATCAATTTCTGTTTGGAATTTGGAAAAACTTTCTTCTGCAAAGTTGTAGAGAATTAAATTTTCTATGGAATGGACATAAGATTTGAATTTTTCTGATTAAAGGGCTATTTATTATGAATTATTGAATTTTCAAAGTTCTGAAATAATTAATTTTTGGAGTTTAAAATGTTTTTTTTTAAGAAAAACATTTTTAACAAGTTGGTGGGCCCCACTAGTATTGCAAATATGCTGAGTTCAGTTTTTCAAAGTGGGCGTAGGAAAATTTTATAATTATATTAATATTTTATTAAATTTTCTGCTTTGGTGTTCTAAGTAATTTCCTATAAATAGGGTGCTTAGGTTAGAATTGAAAATCACATCAGAAACTAAAGATTTCTCTCTCTATATTATCGAGCGTATTCTTGTGAGTATTTTGATACTTTGAGTGTTGTTATACGGTGCAAGTTCCTTCAACACTATATCCAGTATTCCAGTCAGAATTACTGTCTTTCTGAGGTAAGGGATGTTATTTTTTTTTTATAAATGATATTATTTCTTTCAATATCAATATGCCAAAATATTGGTAAGATTTTTCTTGTGAAATTCTTGTCTTTTAGTGTCGGGGTTACTATTCACATATACGACACTATTCACGTATACGGCACTATTCACGAATACGACACTATTCATAGAAAAATTAAATTTTCATTTTTTGTCCAAGATATCTATTATGGATACTAGCTTTGATTTTATCCATGTTTTGATCATTCTTGAATTTTACTTCACTATGGTTATTTATGAAGTATTTTTGAACTAAGATTGTTTAAAGTACGAATTCTTAATATTTATTTTTTATGTTTCACTGGATTCGTTTTCTTTAAAATATTTTTCATCATCCTCAGTCCAAAATGATTATATTACTGAATATCTTTGGCCAGTAGTGCAAAGATGAATGATTTTTCGATGAATATCTTTGGCCGTAGTGCAAAGATGAGCAGTGTTGAGATGAACATAATTAAGTCGATGAATATCTTTGCTTTGTAGTGCAAAGATGAATATTTGATTCATGATGTATATTGATTGATGTTACAGGGATAAAATATTGATGATGGACTTTTAAATTCATAGATAATAGTAGATTTCATTCTCTACGTAACTCTTCTATGAATTATTATTTCCGCTGCGAATATTGATCTGAAATTTGTTGTCTATAATATTCTCTCAGATTTTTCCCTGTTGAAGACTAACGATAATTTGTTCTATATTATCTTAGTCATAATATTCTTTACTGGGCTAGTTGAGCTCACCCTTTTTCCTTTTTGTTCCATTTTTCTTCTCAGGAAGCGAGAATGTAGCGAGTTCTGGTCGGGGTATGGAATGATGGTTCTAAAGAGTTGTTTTAGTAGTCCTCGCCATTTTTATAAAATAATGTATCAATAATTGTAATGAGGACTTATTTGAGTGTGGATATTGTCTAGATGACAATATTTGTATTTAAACACACAGTTTATGTGTTGTCGTATTTTGCACGACAATTGTATTAATAAAGTTGTAGTTGTTTCTGTACCATGTTTTTGGCGACTCGGAATGGGTGTTGTATACCTATTTTGGGGGTGTCACAAAACCGGATAGTACGCATGACACATACGTCACTAATCCGCCAAACGAATCAAATCAAATCAAATACTGGGTCGACTATACATATCTTGAACAAACAAATCAAATGGCCAAAACTCACACTAAGAGCAACATAGAAAATAAAAGGTTACAACATGGAATGATCACCCAACCACGGAAGGTGTCATGCCCCGATGTCAAGAAGATATGCATGTTATACCCCCACAGGTGGTTAACTCAAGTATACCCTAAGGATTAGACTATAAAATGTAAGCCAAAAGTGGTTTAAATCACTAGGCTTACAAGACCATCTCCAAATGACATCAAATTATTTCAAATACAAAAATACTTCACTATCACAAGATACCAATTATCAAAATAACTCCCGAATGTGAATGAAAATATACAAAGAATGATTCAAACCGAATAAAGTTCAAATAGTACAAATACGAGTTCTACGTATCAACACAAACATGAAACTATCATATTAATTTCACACGAAATAATTATGTGAAATAATAACCAAATTCGAACTGAGGAACAAAATGAACTAATTAAATTTAACAAGAGTATTGCTGAAGGAATACGAAATCCGTACTTAATACGCAAAACCACTTATAGCACACTCCATAAAATCTTACCCTAGAATGCCAACGATATCAAATACAAAATGTTATTTATCACCTAAACATGTTCACCTCAAATTAAATATAATCCAAACTAATAATTTCAAAATAATTCGTAATCCATTTAAGATACCTTTAATTATCGCCTTAAATCATTATTAATACTCCAAAACTTAAAAAACAATAACAAAACCCATTATGACAAATTATTCTTAAGACGTCAGTTCACTATTTTGGTCTTTTCACCATTAGTTAAAATGCGACTAAAATCCAATTGCGCATCTCAAAACAATTACAAAACCAAATGAATAATGTTACTATTATAAAACCTCAATAAAATTTTCATCGAATAACAAGTCTTGAGCTTAAAATAATACCAAAAGAGGTATTGCAACTCCTCTAAATCAAAGTCTAACAAAATCATACCATAATACTATACTGAAACTTAAATTAATCTCTCTTGTTTATCCCTAACTTGACCCATGGTGTCTCAAGTCTCGAAACAAGATAACCTGTAATATTGTAAGGGGTGAGCAATGAAGCACATCAAGTAACAATCCTTACTATTTAAGTGGATCAAGTATAATTTACAAAACACACTTTTGAAATAACTTTTGTTCGATAAAATAGTAAGTATGCTTTCAAAACTAAAATAATTCATAACGAAGTAAATTCACATTAAAAAATGTTTTTAATATATTCAATATATCTTTTAATCCACAACCTTATTAACTAAGGTTACAATAACCCTGTAACACGACCCAAAAATTCAATAACGTTAATGATCACGAACCCTACTAAGGTATCTAATATGCATGCTCCCTGAATGACATCTAAAAGGGGGTGCGCCTTAGTAGGTATTATATTAGCTCCGGAACTAAACCTAATCAATAACGGGTTCTATACATAGTCAGATTGAGGATTTCAAAATCTTTTCTAAATATTATCGATATTTTAAACGATATTTTTTCACAATTCAAAATCATATAATCTCATTTCACAGTTCAAAAATAAATACTTGATCCGAAGTTTGAAATAAAAGAGCATAACATTTTAATTTAAATGGAAGCCTTAAATAAAAAAACAAATTTTGAAACCATAAATGATAATTTAAATGCACTAAATAGTTCGAAAAACCACTTACCGTACAAGTACCTAAAAGATTAATCTCGTGATACAAAACGTCGTCTCAACTAGAGAATCAACTACCATTTCACCTCATAACACTCCACTGCATAATTAGAGTTTTAATAATTAATCATAAATTCTAAACATCCAATTCTTAAATTTATCTAAATATAATCAAGACCTTAGGTCACTATTTCTACCAAAAATCCCTCATATTTAACTTATTTTCTAAATATAAAATTATAAACAGAAACAAGAATTCAAATACTTCAATTTAGCCTTAAGAATCACCCAAATCGATTTTAAAATCGTTAAGTTATATATTTTTAAACATTATAACTTGTTACTGAAAATTTTGCTACAAAAATTTCAAATTAGCCCTTTCTTATAATTCATAACAAATCATACGTTAATCTTTAACCGTTCAAAATTGGTGAACATATTCTCAACTTATATATGTATAACATATCCAAAACTTATAACGATCCAACGGTCGAATTAAGAAATATAACCCACATAATATACCTTAAAATATTGAAAATTGATTTTCAGATTTTAACGTTTACATTCAATCAAATTATATTGCTAAATATAAATTTATCTCCTCTTTTCGATTATCATGATATCTAATTTCATATCTATATTTTATTTAAAAACAATCTCTAATTTAAAAACCCTCATAACTAAACTTAAAATCAAAAAATAAAATAATATTTACCTTCCTTGTTCATCTTTCCTTAATACGTAGTAGTAAAAAAAATTTAACTTTCGGGTCTTCAAGATTTTTCAAAATCTCTTTATGTCTTCACGAAAATTGTAGCTCTCTAAAAGATACACGAAATAGACTCAAGAATCACTCAATTTGGAGTTAATATGATTGAGTTACGAATTTTCAAAAGTAGGGCTGAAAATAGTAACAAGAATCGAGTTAGGTTGCGGTTTTCAGCAATTTAAGGCACGTAGATGACGTCAAATAACTTATGTCCTTCTTCAAAATTGTAGAGGACAAAAAACTAAAGAAACATGCTTTGAATTCACTCAATTCTGACATCGGATGAATTAATTATGATTTTTCTAATGGACTGCAATACACATAAGAATTCTACTCGGGAATTCAACTAATCAAATTAGAATATGATTAGGGTTATATGTCTAATCTTTAAAAATAACAAGAAAACAATAGGAGTTACCAAAACCCTAACGGACTCTTCAATTTTAATTAATTCGATTATTTAATTAGTTACTAAAAGAATTTAATTTTCAAGCGAGAAAAAAAATAACATACCTTTTTTAATTCAATTATGCTTTTAGGAAATTTCAAATTAATATTTAATTATTATCAAAATTGGTCATTACAAATATAGTATTGGAATTTGTTTGTAATACATTTTAAAAACTTACCCCTTCATCAAGTATAACCAAGTTGTGTTTAACAACATTTCAATTTTTAGATTGATTATATCCCATTTTCTAATAACTTCCACTTTGATTGTTGTAGTTTGGATTTCCCCATCGAGCTCATATAGTAAATAATAGGGAACTTATATTTTTATATAAAAAAATTAATATTTTCACATGATTCTTTCACATGAATAATAAGTGGGTTCCTATCTCTATGCGATACAGATTCATATAGAAATATCATTTTAATGTGTGAAAATATCAAATTCCTAAAAAATATGCTTCAATCATGAGTAGTGATTATTTGACTCTAGGAAATATTGAAATTTGTTAATGTAGTGGAAACTATTTATAGGTAAATTTGGGTGATATTAAATTTGGTAAAAAAACACTTTTATCCCACTGTGGTTTTAGTGTTTTAACCAATTAGTTACTGTGCTTTTAAAATATTCAATTGACCCACTATGCTTTTTAAAAATGTACAATCAAGCCATTCCGTCTAATTTTTTGGACAGGCGTTAAATAATTACACACGTGGTATTGAAAAAAAATTAAAAAATCATTATTTTCTAATGTGACAAGCCAGGCAGCCAAATTCTTAATACTATTGAGCCACTGCACTTTAAAAAAAATAATTAGCCCACTGTGGTTTTAAAAATATTTTTATATTTTATTTTCTTTCTTTTTCTTTACCTAAATATTTATAATATGTATAATATTAATAAAAATTAATATTATAATATTTATAATATGAATGTTTTATTTTAAAAAAAAAAATATTTTATGTTTTAAAATACTTATAAAATTTTAAAAATAAAAATATTTTTATGTTTTATTTTCTTTCTTTTCTTTACCTAAATATTTATAATATGTATAATATTAATAAAGATTAATATTATAATATTCATAATATGTATGTTTTATTTTAAAATAAAATAAAAATATTTTATATTTTAAAATACTTATAAAATTTTAAAATAAAAATATTTTTATGTTTTATTTTTTTCTTTTCTTTACCTAAATATTTATAATATGTATAATATTAATAAAAATTAATATTATAATATTCATAATATGTATGTTTTATTTTAAAAATAAAAATAAAAATATTTTTATATTTTAAAATACTTATAAAAATACTTATAAATTTTTAAAATACCCGCTACCCACCGCCCTCTCCACCGCTGCCACCAGCCAACACTGCCCACCACCACCATCCAGCTGCCAACCACCCAGCCACCACCAACAAACGCTAGTACATAGTCGCCAATCTCATCATCTATAATAATAAAACACAACCAAATTCAAATTCTTACATTTGAGAAACCACAACAACGGTTCAGATTTGATCTCACTTAATCTAATGGCTCATGTTCCATGTTAGGCTAAAAAAAAGTCCGCCCAAACTGACCCTTACATCACACGCTACCCCTTCATATTCTTTTCTTCTTGCCCAAATCTTTTATTCTCTCTCTCCTCTCTCTGAAATTTGGCAAAATTTCTCAAATCTTTCCTTCTCTCTCTTCTAGCTCTGGAATTGGCGAAATTTGGGGAAAAAAGCAGCTCATTGTTGTGTTCTCCTCATATTCATCTTCATCTTCATCATCATACACAACCTTAATACCAATTTTTTCTACTACTAAACGATCAGCAAAAGTTTTGTTACTGATGACCGAAACAAAATGAAATACTCTTCCTCTTCATCTTCATTAGGCTTCCAAAAGTTGGGGCTATATAGCCAGCTAAAATCCTTGGACCACCCACCTCTGTAAACAACGCACACATTCAATCCTTGGATATTAGGAAGTGAAGGCACAGTGAAGGTTGTGTAGTGGTTGAGACACAGTAGTATCCTGCAAGAGGCACACACCCTGGGACAAATCTTTCCTTCTCTCTTCTAGCTCTGGAATTGGCGAAATTTGGGGAAATGAATAGCGAGATCACTTCCGTCGAAGGAGGGAGAGGTCGGTCATAGCCGTCGACAACATCCGTGTCGTCAGCTCCCGATTCCTCTACTGCCCCCTCAGGTTTGTGTATTCCATTTTACTCTTGAGCAATTTGCAAAAATTTGCAGAATTAGCTTTCTTTTTGGGGGTTTTTTTTGCTCATTTTGTTGGTTGCTATGATTAATAATCTTTTGTTGGTTGTTATGGTCTTCATTTCCTTTGTTGGTTGCTATGGTCTTCATTCTAAGAAATGTTAATAGGAGCAACGCACTCAAAAAACTATAAAAAGCGACCTCATTTTGTTTTAATCGAAACACTTGGTAACCAAAAAGGCAGAGAGAAATCCCTCATAAGTTCGAAATAGCTAGCATTTAGTATTCTTGGATTCTGCTCTTCATTACACACGTTCATATATCCCTAAACTTTGCATAAGAAATAATTAGTTGAGCCTTTTCAGCAGGAAGATTTCTTGACCTTTGCATAAGAAAACTATTTTTCATGCTGGAAGCATTTTCAATTATTGACCTTTTCTTTAATTGAGCCTAAAAGAACATGTTTGTGGCAACGATTTTGAAACAGCTAGATTGTACTCACTTAAAATAATAATAATAATAATAATAATAATAATAATAATAATTTGCCGCTATCTGCCGCTATCGAGGCTATATAAGCATTTGTATACTAGGCTACAAATGTATGGCTATAAGATGCATATACATACACTTGAAGTATGATAGTATGAAGTATATAATATTTATCAAACTTATTAAAACAAAACTACTTGGTAGATTTATCTTATTAATCATGTTGAGATGCTTTCGCATGTGCAGCCCAATCAAAATGGTAAATTATATTGAACTCCGCCTCGAACATCTTTTCCCTGTTGGGAAGACTGATTCGATAGCATGGAGTTTGGACACCCCGGTTTTAATCCAAACATTGGCTTCATTGGCTCCAAGCAGCTTGGCTACCCTACTGTAAAATCTAATAAAACTCATTTCTTGAATGGTGAAATTATACTAATAACTCAAACGGTCCAGCTTCTGCCTCCAATATTGAAGGTTAGCTAAAAAATTCAACTTTAAAACTGTCACACATCAAACTGCCTCCAAAAACTCATTTCTTGAATGATGAAATGATACTAATAACTCATTTCTTAATAAAGATTCTAAGAAAATATAACAATGATCAGATACGCAAGAAGTTTTTATTCAAAGAAGTTTGGAAGGCATGATTACATTCCAAGAAGTTTTTATTCCAAGATGTTTGTTGTAAATTTAACTTCCCTAAGTAAAAATCTAATTACATCAAATTTTGTTGTAGGAACGCCTTATCAAGGCGGGATATTTTTCCTTGACACAACGTTTCCGAGCGATGATCCTTTCAAACCTCCTAACGTATGTTAAACAACATCTTGAAGCTTGATCGACATATCTTTGAAACATAGTTTTCTTATTTGTCCTTGAAAATTAAATTGTTGGTTCAATTGTTGGTTTTTCTGACTCACTTTTGATTGATCTGTTACACTTCATTCTTATTTGTCCTTGAAAATTAAATTGTAGGTTTTCTTATATGTGTGGATTTGTATGTCAAAAAAATAGCTCTTATTTACTTTTTTTTTTTTCATGGGGGTGTGGAATTGTGGGTTTTGTTTTAAATTTTTTTTGTTCCGAAAGCAAAGGCTTTGCTTTGTTACAAAGAATATTTTAAGTTGACAATGACTTCAGCTTTTTGAATGTTTTGTGTTTAATTTGTGTGTTTTAAAACACACAAATTTGGGTGTTTTAAATTTGTTATAGATTTTTGTTCTCACTCTCTCTCTCTCTCTCTCTCTCTCTCTCTCTCTCTCTCTCTCACACCAATTCAAACAAACACACACAACAACACACATTTACGTGTCTTTTAATTTGGCTGTTTTTATTTTTATGATGAAATAGGTTTATGGTTATGATGAAATAGATTTTTTTATTATGAATGTTAGGATGGAATGGATGTTGAGTTGGTTATTATTGAGTGTTCATTTTGTGAAATTTGTAGGCTAATTTAGGTTGTCTTTTTCCTTAATTTTGGTTCTGGAAATTGGATGTGTATGTATCATTTTGATTAAATGCATGTTAATTATATGAAATTTCATTGTAATTGATGTTAATTATATATGGCTTATGAAATTTATTGTGTAGCTACAACCGTTTCAACTGCAAAATCATCAACCAATAGATGATGTTGTTATATTTGGAAGTGTAAGTTTTTAATCTGATTAACTCTCTCTAAATATATCTTATTGATTTTTTTAATAACTTATTTATTTTAATTTATTTTCATTAATGTCGTGACAGATGGACGATGACTTAGAAAACACCGTATGATAAGTTTTTTTTAATCATCGTTCTCTTACCTTTTATCTAATCTTTTTACCCACTTATTTACTATTCATTATTTTTTGTCTACGAGGTGTTCAAGATTTCGCTATAATAATGTAGAAGTGGTAATTGAAATGAGTATGAACTAAATTGTTCTCAGATACGTGAGGTAGTGTATCCTCACACCTAAATATAATTCATTTTTTTTTTTTCTTTTTTTTTGCTTTTAAGTAGCGTTTTCTTACGGAAGGATGAAAAAAAGGTCCGATACTTTGTCGAATGCCAAATTTAAGGGGAAAGAAAAGCAACCTCTTCTAACCGAGGAAGAAAAATAAAGATTGCCAATTGGTATCACTTTTAATCCTATTCTTTTCTCTCTGTTTTTACAATGGATTTGGATGTTATTGAATTTAGAGATTTTTAAGCTTCGTTTTATGTAAAACGTTTGCTTTGTCAAGATGGTGTTGGTTTGCCTCATTTAATACTACTTAGTTTTTTTTATCATGTTATTCTGTGATTACTCCTGAATTATTGAGGAACTATGATTTTTATATTTTTTTACCAGTTTCTTAATCTTAATGTTGATTTGTAGCCTTTATGCTTTTGTTATAACATATAATTTGAATCTTTTGTTGGGTCCCATTTTTTTAAACTCAATAGTGAAACCTCAACTTTTCTCAGTAGTTTAAAGCTTATTTTGATCTTATCTTTCAAGTTGTTCAATTCAATATGCTATTGATCGAGTATATTACTATAGAACATTAGTAAACAATATGTTGGATGCAACTGTGGCTATGTTGTTTTATTTTTGCATCAAACAAAACTTTAATTATAATTATAATGTTAATAGATGGTTAGGTAGATAGTTTTGTTGATGCAACACTTTATTGTCATGTTACCTCATATACAAAATCAACCAAATGTCAATTAAGACACCTTACACGTTAAATCAGCAAAATAATAATTATTTTTTATGAGTTTGTGGTTTAGGCACCAAACTATAATGTTATATCAAAATCAACATCTTTGAATGCAAGGCTTATCGCACAAAATGCGTAATCTTTGGGAAAGAAAATGAGTGCTCCAAACGTCAATTGGGACAACTTGCACGTCACGAAAGAAAGCGATCAAAACATTGTGCCCCCGTTTAGCCTAGATTTTTTCCTTCTTTACCACCGAAGTCATGCCGAAAGCATGCCTAGAACGAGAATCAAATAAAAGGTCCCGCCTTCAACCAATGACTTTGTCTACCAAAATTTCCTATCCTGTAGCAGACAGTATAATGACAACAAATGTTTTAGAGTCATCGTCAACCACCTTGCTTCAAAATCTTAATGAAGACACTACAACAGATGTTTCACGGTGGTTGTCTGTGGCCATCATGAATCTAGAAAATCCTCCTCAAAATCTTGAAGAAGGCACACAAACAAATATCTCAAGGGTGTTGCCTTTGACTACCATGCTCTAAGACTTACCTTCTCAAAACCTATACAAAAGCACAACAACAATCTTGGAACCATTCTCCCATGTTCCCAAAGTGGCATAGTATATGACAAACATGTTCCAACAAATGTGTAATCCAAATGAAGGCACCAGGTGTTTGCTATAAGTTTTAAGTTTGTATTCAATTTATATATAATCAAATTGTATGACATCTATAATTTTATATGTAGTGCCTACAGAGTAGAAGGTGTAACTATGGATACTAATAACTCATTTCTTAATAAAGATTCTAAGAAAATATAACAATGATCAGATACGCAAGAAGTTTTTATTCAAAGAAGTTTGGAAGGCATGATTACATTCCAAGAAGTTTTTATTCCAAGATGTTTGTTGTAAATTTAACTTCCCTAAGTAAAAATCTAATTACATCAAATTTTGTTGTAGGAACGCCTTATCAAGGCGGGATATTTTTCCTTGACACAACGTTTCCGAGCGATGATCCTTTCAAACCTCCTAACGTATGTTAAACAACATCTTGAAGCTTGATCTGACATATACTGAGAAACATAGTTTTCTTATTTGTCCTTGAAAATTAAATTGTTGGTTCAATTGTTGGTTTTTACAGCTCACTTTTTGATTGATCTGTTACACTTCATTCTTATTTGTCCTTGAAAATTAAATTGTAGGTTTTCTTATATGTGTGGATTTGTATGTCAAAAATAGCTCTTATTTACTTTTTTTTCATGGGGGGGTGTGGAATTGTGGGTTTTGTTTTTAAATTTTTTTTTGTTCCGAGCAGTGCTTGCTTTGTTACAAAGAATATTTAAAGTTGACAACAGCTTCAGTTTTTGAATGTTTGTGTTTAATTTGTGTGTTTTAAAACACACAAATTTGGGTGTTTTAAATTTGTTATAGATTTTTGTTCTCTCTCTCTCTCTCTCTCTCTCTCTCTCTCTCTCTCTCTCTCTCTCTCTCTCTTTCACACCAATTCAAACAAACACACACAACAACACACATTTACGTGTCTTTTAATTTTTGCATTTTTTATTTTATGATGAAATAGGTTTATGGTTATGATGAAATAGATTTTTTTATTATGAATGTTAGGATGGAATGGATGTTGAGTTGGTTATTATTGAGTGTTCATTTTGTGAAATTTGTAGGCTAATTTAGGTTGTCTTTTTCCTTAATTTTGGTTCTGGAAATTGGATGTGTATGTATCATTTTGATTAAATGCATGTTAATTATATGAAATTTCATTGTAATTGATGTTAATTATATATGGCTTATGAAATTTATTGTGTAGCTACAACCGTTTCAACTGCAAAATCATCAACCAATAGATGATGTTGTTATATTTGGAAGTGTAAGTTTTTAATCTGATTAACTCTCTCTAAATATATCTTATTGATTTTTTTAATAACTTATTTATTTTAATTTATTTTCATTAATGTCGTGACAGATGGACGATGACTTAGAAAACACCGTATGATAAGTTTTTTTTAATCATCGTTCTCTTACCTTTTATCTAATCTTTTTACCCACTTATTTACTATTCATTATTTTTTTGTCTACAGGTTCGAAGATTTCGTCATAATAATGTAGAAGTGGTAATTCGAAATGAGTATGAACTAAATTGTCTCCGTATACGTGAGGTAGTGTATCCTCACACCTAAATATAATTCATTTTTTCTTTTTTCTTTTTTTGCTTTTAAGTAGCGTTTTCTTACACAGAAGGAGAAAAAAAGGTCCGATACTTTGTCGAATGCCAAATTTAAGGGGAAAGAAAAAGCAACCTCTTCTAACCAAGGAAGAAAAAATAAAGATTGCCAACTGGTATCACTTTTAATCCTATTCTTTTCTCTCTGTTTTTACAATGGATTTGGATGTTATTGAATTTAGAGATTTTTAAGCTTCGTTTTATGTAAAACGTTTGCTTTGTCAAGATGGTGTTGGTTTGCCTCATTTAATACTACTTAGTTTTTTTTATCATGTTATTCTGTGATTACTCCTGAATTATTGAGGAACTATGATTTTTATATTTTTTTACCAGTTTCTTAATCTTAATGTTGATTTGTAGCCTTTATGCTTTTGTTATAACATATAATTTGAATCTTTTGTTGGGTCCCATTTTTTTAAACTCAATAGTGAAACCTCAACTTTTCTCAGTAGTTTAAAGCTTATTTTGATCTTATCTTTCAAGTTGTTCAATTCAATATGCTATTGATCGAGTATATTACTATAGAACATTAGTAAACAATATGTTGGATGCAACTGTGGCTATGTTGTTTTATTTTTGCATCAAACAAAACTTTAATTATAATTATAATGTTAATAGATGGTTAGGTAGATAGTTTTGTTGATGCAACACTTTATTGTCATGTTACCTCATATACAAAATCAACCAAATGTCAATTAAGACACCTTACACGTTAAATCAGCAAAATAATAATTATTTTTTTATGAGTTTGTGGTTTAGGCACCAAACTATAATGTTATATCAAAATCAACATTGCTGCAATGTGCAAGGCTTACTGCACAAATGCGTAATGCTGGGAAAGAAAATGAGTGCTCCAAACGTCAAATGGGACAACTTCAGACGTCACGTAAAGAAAAGCGATCAAAACATTGTGCCCCCGTTTAGCCTAGATTTTTTCCTTCTTTACCACCGAGTCGTCGTCGCCGAGCATGCCTAGAACGAGAATCAAATAAAAGGTCCCGCCTTCAACCAATGACTTTGTCTACCAAAATTTCCTATCCTGTAACAGACAGTATAATGACAACAAATGTTTTAGAGTCATCGTCAACCACCTTGCTTCAAAATCTTAATGAAGACACTACAACAGATGTTTCACGGTGGTTGTCTGTGGCCATCATGAATCTAGAAAATCCTCCTCAAAATCTTGAAGAAGGCACACAAACAAATATCTCAAGGGTGTTGCCTTTGACTACCATGCTCTAAGACTTACCTTCTCAAAACCTATACAAAAGCACAACAACAATCTTGGAACCATTCTCCCCATGTTCCCCAGTGGCATAGTATATGACAAACATGTTCCAACAAATGTGTAATCCAAATGAAGGCACCAGGTGTTTGCTATAAGTTTTAAGTTTGTATTCAATTTATATATAATCAAATTGTATGACATCTATAATTTTATATGTAGTGCCTACAGAGTAGAAGGTGTAACTATGGATGCTGCACTTGATTCTCGAAACCATGAAATTCCAAATCGTCATTTCCTCGGCTTGATGAATCGAACATGTTCTCATTGTTTTGCCTTACACTGGCTTGCTGAAAAATTAACAAAATCATCTGTATCAAATCATCTCTTTGGTAAATGTTGTTTACAAGGAAAAATTAGACTACCTCCACTTATTGCACCTCCTTTAATGCTTAAAGCATTGTATGACGGCAATGATGAACAATCAAAATCGTTTCGTCAGCACACACGAGAGTATAATGCAGCTAATGCGTTTACGAGTCTTGGTGCTATTTTGGATGACAGATTAATTCCCGGGAGGGGGCCTAGAACATTCACCATCCATGGAGAATTACGCCATTGAACAGGATCGCTGATGCCACAGCCAGGGTGTGAACCAATTTACTCTCAATGTGCACATTTATGATCCTAATTCAAACTTTTAGATGTTCGCGAAGAACAAAAATCCTAACATGAGAAGAGATGTTTTGAAAATCATACAAGATTGTTTATTGCAAGTAAATCCATTTCCCATAAAATTTCGGCAGGCTCATACAATTTTAAGTGAATTGGAATTGACGGGGGTGAATTTACCGGCCTATCTTCACTACAGTTCTGTAACAGACCGGCGTCGATATAATCTCCCAACAACCGATGAGATTGTGGTAATATTGCCGGGAGATGGAGCTGAATCAAGTGGAATGAGAGATATTATGTTACATTTGAGAGGGGATAATGGTTTGATGCAAATTAATGAGTGTCATCCGGCCTATTTGCCATTGCATTATGTGGTATTGTTCCCTTATGGTGAGCTCGGATGGAATCCAGATTTGAAACAGTGGAACGCTTCCCAAGGTGGACCTTCATCTACTCGACTGACACAATTGCAATATTACAGTTATCGTATGTTCTAACGTGATATTGAGTATTCAACAATTTTGAGAGCCGGAAAACTATTTCAAGAATTTGTAGTAGATGTTTGGGCCGCTACTGAACAAAATCAGTTGACATACTACAAGTTGAATCAATCGAAGCTTCGTGCAGAACTTTACCAAGGTCTTACAGATGTTTGTGCAGATGAGCTTGGTCCTGAACAAGTTGGTCAACGAATGATTTTGCCATCTTCGTTCACTGGTAGTGCAAGACATATGTTTGAAATTTTTCAAGATTCAATGGCTATCACGCGGTATAATCAACACCCAGATATTTTTCTAACTATGACTGCAAATCCCAAATGGCCTGAAATTACTAAATCACTATTGCCAAATCAGATCCCTACTGACCGTCCTGATTTAGTGGCCCGTGTTTTTGATTTGAAGCGAATTTTTTTGATGAAAGAGATAGAAACAAACAATGTTTTTGGTAGAAAAGTGGCGCATGTTTTTACAATTGAATTCCAAAAAAGGGGGTTACCGTACATGCATGCACTTTTGTTCCTTCATGGTTCAGATAAAATTCAAACATGTGCTCAAGTGGACAGAGTAGTGTGTGCTGAATTTCCGGATTGTAAAACCGACCCATTGCTTTTTGAAACAATTATAGGTTCAGATGGTACACGGACCATGTGGTGCTCAAATCCACAAGCACCATGTATGGAAAATGGGGTGTGTATCAAGCGGTACCCTCGATCATTTGTTGAATCAACAAGTATGGACTCTAATGGATATCCCGCTCATCGTCCGTCGTAATATCGGGTCAAGTACATCGTGAGGGGGCAAGAAATTGATAATAGAGATGTTGTGCCACATAATCCCAGATTTATCAAGAATGTTCAATTGTCATATCAATGTTGAAGTTTGTGCAGGAGTCAGATGTGTAAAATACATTCACAAGTATATTTATAAAGGACATGACCGCGCAACAATGGTACTTGGAGGAATTAATGAGATCCAACAATATCTTGATGCTAGGTATATTGGACCTCCAGAAGCCGCGTGGCGATTGTTTGGTAATCCTTTACATGAAGAGATTCCTTCAGTTGTAAGATTGGCACTTCATTTACCTGGGATGCATCGTGTGGTCTTTAACCCGGCTGAATCTTTTGATATGATCCTTTCTAAAGGTGCACATCAAAAAACAACTCTAACTGGTTTTTTTGATTGTTGCGCTACAAATGAATCTGCCCGTGTATTAACTTATCAGGAATTTCTAGAAAAATTTATTTGGAACAAGTCTATCAATAAATGGACTCCAAGACAAAGGGGTTATGCAATTGGTAGAATGTACTTTGCTAGCCCTAATTCAGGTGAGCGATTTTATTTGCGTTTGCTTCTAACTGTTGTTAGAGGACCTACTTCATTTGACTGGCTACGCACGGTAAATAATGTTATGCATGATACATTCAAGTCAGCATATGTTGCAAGAGGACTTCTTGAAGATGATGAAGAATGGATACAATGTCTTCAAGAGGCTGCAATTATGAGAACGGGATACCAATTAAGGAGACTTTTTGTAGTAATTCTAACGGAATGCTTTCCATTGCATCCATTTGAATTATGGAAGCAATTCTCAAAGACATATATGTGATGATTTAGCTTTTGTGATTCGTACCATGTTTGGTATTTTGAATCCAGTGATGATCATATTGAAGATTATGGCTTATATTTGATAAATCAATTGCTCCACGAGTCGGGGAAGAGTTTAGTTGACTTTCCATCCGTGCCACAACCAACTGGAAATTGGAATGCAATAGTTGGAAATAGATTACTGTTTAAGCACCAACAACTTGAGAATGAAGCACAACTGTCCGATGCACAAATTAATGTTGACAGACTTAATGATGCACAACTTGCTGCTTATACTGCTGTCACAATGTCAGTATGTGAAAACATAGCAACTACTTTCTTTTTGAGTGGAGGTGCTGGGATTGGAAAAACATTTTTGTACAATACCATTGCAACCAAATTGCGTAGCTATGGACATGTTGTTGTTACTGTGGCTTCATCTGGTATTGCATCATTGTTATTGGTCGGGGGGCGTACTGCACATTCTACATTTTGTATTCCTTTGGAAACCCTAGAGAATTCAATATGTGGGTTCACTAAACAATCAATGCATGCTGAATTGTTTAGAAAAACAAAGCTGATAATATGTGATGAAGTTCCTATGCAACATCGATACTGTGTTGAGGCAGTCGATCGCACCCTTCAAGATATCAGAGATGATAACAGACCTTTTGGGGGTATCATTGTTGTCCTAGGTGGAGACTTTCGACAAATATTGCCTGTTATTCCTAAAGGCGTTCGTGAGCAAATTGTGGGTGCATCATTGAGACGGTCTTCGCTATGGAAAGATATATGTGTTTTGACTCTGGATTTAAACATGCGATTAACTCACACAGACGTTCGAAATATTAATTTTGCTCAATTCTTGATGGAGGTAATATTTCATTCAACCTTGAATTCAATTTTTATAACATGATACTTTGAATTAAATCTAATTTTGTGAATAATCATACTTTCATTTTCTAGATTGGTACCAATCCACAAGAAATTGTGCAACTTCCATCTACAATAAACCGATGTCATAATCTAAATGAATTGATATTTAGAATCTATCCACAATTGGATGTGGTTGGTATAGTGACTCAAACCTTTCTCACTGAACGGACAATTCTATCTGCTCGCAATGACGACGTCAGTGATATAAATGCTACAACACTGAATATTACTCCGGGAAAAACAATTACTTTTTTAGCTGCAGATAAAATGTATGAAGGTGGTGAGCTCGATCATACCATTAGGAATCGATATCCTAACGAGTACTTAAACTCGCTGAATCCTTCAGGGTTGCCACCGTTTAAATTGGAGTTGAAAGTTGGATGCCCAATAATGTTGTTACGAAATATTGCACCGAAAGATGGAGTTTGTAATGGCACGCGATTGATGGTTGTTAGATGTGCCTCAAGGGTAATCGAAGCTTGGATATTAAATGGAGATAAAATTGGCAATTTAGTCTTCATTCCGAGAATATCATTGACACCAACATCTTTGCACTTGCCTTTTCGAATGACACGACGTCAGTTTCCTATCCGATTAACTTATGCTATGACAATCAATAAAGCCCAAGGACAATCTGTCAAGTTCATTGGGATTAATTTGCGAACACCTATTTTTAGTCATGGACACCTTTATGTAGCACTATCTAGATGCACATCTGCAGATCGTATTACTGTCCTCCTTCCGGAAGATGGGTCGAATGAAACCACAAATATTGTTTACCCAGAAGTTTTATTATGATATTCTTACGACAAGTAAATGGTATAGTTTAAACAAGCTTATTTCTACTAAATTATGTAATCTTTTCAACATTTGAACTTTTAATTTTATAATGAGGTTCATTCTTTGTAGGATTGGAGTGAATTTGTCAACGAGAACAATAAAATAACAACAATGGACTTTTGTGGATGGGGTCGACGTAATCAGGTAAATTTATTTTTATGTCACTGCATCAAAATAAATTTATTATTCCTATAATATAAATAATGTTACTTTTATTGTTTATGTAAATAATATAGGTGGTTGTGCATTCTCCTCATTGGGCAAAATACGTTCGTATTGATACGAGGACATTAAGGATATTGATGAAGAGGAGATTTAAAGGGATGAATAAGACATTTAAGAGAGTTAAATGATATGCAATCCAATACTGACATGTCCACCTTTGACGATTATTAACCTACCACTGACCAAACAATTGTCTAGGTGTGAAAGTCTCTCTTACTAAGACTATATTTCTCTCTCTTCATCATACACACACACACACAATATACATGCAAACACACACATAACTGTAACCAATTAAACACTCGCAAATCAAACTCACACACCATTATACTGCCACCGATACAAATTTATGATTTAAATCATTAAGCAAATGAACTATTCGTTGAGATAGTACTAAGAAAACTTTATTTGATTGTAAGTCCATATTTTTCATTAAAAAATTGATTATTTGTTACAATCTCTCTAAATTCTTACTGCAATCAATCTAAATCATTCCCCCTACATACAAATATGTGTGCTCATTTGTTTCGGATTTATAATTGTTTTATTTTAACTCACATATTTCGATAATTTTTAAATTTCAATTATTTTCAGGTATATATTGAAGGATACATGATGTAAGCAGTAAAGAAATATATTTGGTGTAAATTTGTAAAGTAAAGGGTCTTAGTTTTCTATTTTGCATGTATGTATTTTTTTTGTGATACGCGCTTTTGTAAAGTTAGCTAATTATACTTGGTTATGATGATTTTGGATATGGAATGATGGTTTTTTGTAAAGTTTTGTAAACAGTTTAGATTTTTTCAGATATCTATTTTTAAAGGAAACTCTGTCGAAATTTCTTGAAATTAGTAGCGACTAGGTTGATGTTTTGGTGGTTAGATGTGTTGATGATTGAGTATGTATTAATTTCTTCATGTATGTATTTTTTTTGTTCCGTATTTTATAAAGTTAACTAATTATACATGGTTATGATGATTTTGGGTATGGAATGATTGTTTTTTTGGTGGTTTGGATATGTATGAATGATTGTAAATTTTATACACTGGTTTATATTTGTTTGGATGTCTATTTTTAAAGGAAATTCTGTCGAAATTTTTTAAAATTAGCAGCGACTAGCTTGATATTTTGGTGGTTAGATATGTGTTGATGATTGTAAGTTTTGTAGACAGGTTTAGAATTTTTTAAATATCTATTTTTAAAGGAAAATTTACTAATTTTTTTGAAAATTAGTACCAATTAGCTTGATATTTTGGTAGTTGGACATGTGTTGATGATTGACTATGTATTAATTGTTGTGGTGGTATGTGGTAATGTAATATTTTTCGAATTTTAATTTAATTATTTTTTACGCCGTGCCTTCAGGCATAGGCATGTACTAGTCATCAATATTACACCAGTTCCTAGTCTAGATTCAGCCAACATCATCATCTCTAACAACTCTAGATCCCAACACGCTCGACCATTTTTATACTTAGATTCGCCATCTCTGTTTGGTCAAAAACAAAAATCAAATCTGGATTGTGAAAACTTTCTCCACCATAGTTGCCGTCAGATCTGTTTGGTCAAAAACAAAATCAATATCATATTTATTTTTGGTCACAAAAATCAGATCTGTACTATCTCAAAAATCAAATCTGTTTGGTCAAAAACAAAAATTAGATCTGTACTATCTCCACCATAGTTGTCGTCAAACAAAAGAAAATGAGAACAAGAAGAAAAGGGTTGGATGATGAATATCAATATCATTTTTATTTTTAAAAATTGTATAAGTATTTTAAAACATAAAAGTATTTTTAATAAGTATTTTTAATTTTATTTTTAAAATAAAACATACATATTATAAATATTATAATATTAATTTTTATTAATATTATACATATTATAAATATTTATGTAAAGAAAAAGAAAGAAAATAAAATATAAAAATATTTTTAAAACCACAGTGGGGTAATTATTTTTTTAAAGTGCGTTGGCTCGATAGTATTAAGAATTTGTCGATTTGTTGCTTACATCGTGAAAATAATAATTTTTTAATTATTATTTTTCAATGTCAATGTGTAATTATTTAACGTTAAATCAAGAAATTGGACGGAATGGCTTGATTGTACATTTTTAAAAAGCACAGTGGGTCAATTGAATATTTTAAAAGTACAGTGGCTAATTGCTTAAAACACTAAAACCACAATAGGATAAAAGTGTTTTTTGCCTATTAAATTTGATATATCCTGAACTGAATATTAGTAAAAATATATTCTCTGTGACGCCCCCAAAATAGGTCCACACGACCCATTTTGAGTCGCCAGATATCACTCCATAAAAATCAAATACGAACTTCATTTATACAATTGTTGAAGCTGTAAGTGTAGAAATACTGACAATGAGATAAGCCGTGAGTTTTAATACAAAATCTATGAACTCTCATGGTGCCTCGACCACAATACCTTACAAAGATACTTTACATAAAAATACAGTCAATAACTGTTTTAGAAATTAAAATCTTTGGGAAGTGCTCAAGGAAACCTTCGATGCGTAGGAGGCCGTGAATCTAAGTTATGATAGATATCATATGTCCAGAGAATTATCCTTGGTTGATCTAATAGACCCCAAAGAAAACGAGAAGATTACTATCATGTTCCTTCCAATGGTGAGTCTTCTCTCGACATATAACTATCTCCACCGCTTCTGCAATTAAAAATTATATTTCAAATAAACTCCAAGATCATATAGGTAGTGCTCGTAGATATACTCAAAGCAAGTGGATGTGCATAACCCCGCCTCTTATGATAACACGAGGTTGTATGTCATTAGACATCTTGTATGATAGTGGCAAAACACCCTTCAAAGTTGGGTTCACCTCACCCTATTCGGTTCACAAAATTAAATATCAAATAGCGTGATACAATACGACGACACACTTATCTAAAATCATCAATAAAATTATTTTCATACTATTTAGGAGAACCTCAATGACTATAGACCACCGATTCTATTCCCTATTATCCATGCTCGACCCAGTTACACTCTTATTACCTCTACGAAAGGAATTGTGAAGCAAAAGGGTGAGCACAAATAGCCCAGTAAAGAATATTGTGAGACCCCAGATTTTATCAATAAAGATTTAAATTTTGTCGAAATAATTTTTTAATATTATGGTGTGAATTTGAGATAATATTATAGTTACGGGTAGTATTTATAAATTTTGCAAAGTATGCAAGTGGTTATATTATATTCGATTGGTGGGGAATATTCGGTTTAAGAGGGAATATTCGTACAACTACTCAATCATTGGTGGACCCTATATATGTAATTATTGCCGGATTGAGAAAACGACAAAAATATTTTATTGAAATAATTGGCGGAAGTTTTACTGGTTGATCATTGTTGAACTACTCGCAGTAGTAAAATACGATGTACGTGTGGTTGCATAGTAGCATTACGGTATTGATTATTGATGCTTATGTGAGAAGTCACTCGGTTTGATTTCCATTATTGTCGATTAATAATATGAATTATTATAGCGATAATGATGTTTTATTTTATTCGTATTATTAACGTAATAAAAGCGAAACATCTTTTATATAAAATAGAATACTTTATTAAAGTTATTCAATAAATAGAATATATTATATTTTATTATGCATAGTGTTGCATAGTGTTTTGCATAGTGTTTTGCATAGTAAAATGTTTTTATATAAATAGAATATATGATATTTTATTTAAAAGATTTTGCTTTAAATATGGACCGTCAGATTAAAGTAAATCAATCTGGACCGTTCATGGATTAATTACTATGCATTCTATTTTCCTATAAATAAGCTCATTCTTTCATTATTTTCTTACTTAATTCACTTTGAAACTACAGAGAGAGAAATTATAGAGAGAAGCTATAGAGAGAAAATCTATAGAGAGAAAGAAGAAGAGTATTCTGGTACTTCACTACTTTGATATCCAGTGTCTTTTACGGTAAGGGATATTATTCTTTTGTATTCAAAAAGAGAACTTTTGTTATTCCATTTCTTTATTATTCTGTTGGAATAACCTGTATACGTGGTTTACCCTATACTTGGTGACATTCTTCTATTATTACGTTGGAACATCTTGTGCGTGTGTTTTACACGGACACTGGTTCCGTCTTTATTATTATTATTCTGTTGGAATATCGCATGCATGTGTTTTACACCGGACTGGTTCCATTTATTCCATCTTTATTATTCATCGGAATATCCTGTTTGTCTTTATCTGTAGGACTGGTTCCATCATTTATTATTCGCATTTATTATTACATTGGAACATCCCGCTTGCGGTGTGAATTTCACGACCTTTGGTTCCGTTATTATTATTCATTGGAATAACTCGCTTTGTGCGGTCTATCGCATGCATGGTGATTTCTTTTGTTATTCCATTCTTTATTATACCCGGTTGGTTAAAACTTTGACTTCTATACTCCATGAAATTAGTAGAATATCCTTGATATTTCGTTTTCATCCAAAGATCTTTTCATGGAAATATTCTTCTCGATCATTCTTGAATTTTACTCTATAAAACAAAGATCATGTTGACAATTTGGACGTTAATAATTCTTGGATAAAATAATTCTTGAACTTGTTTTATTGAATTCTTATATCATTGTCATCATCCTCATGTTTATATTATGTTGAAAGTCATACATGGCCTATAGTGCATAAATGGACTTGGTATGATTATGATCGAGGGATCATTCGGTATAATCATGACATTGTTATAAATGATGTGATAAAAGTCCTCGGTGGCACTGTAAAGCATTGATGAATAGTTTTGGTATGATTATGACCGGTGGTTTATTCGGTATAGTCATGACCATTGATGATTTAATGAAAATTCTTTGACCGTGGGTATGTGGATGATTAGATGTGGTGGAATATTTATTAAAGTCGAGTCTCGGCTATAACAAATGATGAAAAACCTTTTAAATCATAAAAGATAGTAGATTTTATTTTCTACTTGACTCTTTTTAATGGATTCTTTGGTTCCATTGTAGTTAAACTTGATGTTCATTATATTTTATCGGTTTAACTTTCACAGAAGGCTAATGATAATTTATTCGCATTATCTTAGTCATAATATTTCTTCGAGCTAGTTGAGCTCACCCTTTCTTTCATTGTTCTCTTGAGAAATGAGAATATAGTATTGGGACGAGTCGGGAAAAGAGTGATGGTCCAGAAGATAGCATTAGTAGTCCTCACTATTACATTAAATAAGTGTGACAATAAATGTAATGAGGACTCTTGAGTATGGATATTGTCTAAATGACAATATTCCTATTAGAACTCTCGATTTATGTATTGTCGTATGTTACTGCACGGATGTATAATTAAGTTTGTATTTGAATTTATGTACCATGTAAGTGGCGACCCAAGATGGGTGTGACGTATACCTAATTTTTTATAAGGCCACGGTTGGTATCGAGCTTAGGGATATGATCCCCGGCCGAGATGTGAGATAAGAACTAGGAGGGGAGAGGACGGGAATTCCTTTCGCTAGTATGACCTACCTAAATTTATTTGGTATTTAATTGGCCTGCCGTTGAGTATAGGGATAATATGTGATATGTTAATTAACCCTTGTTTTTGTGGTGTGTTTGAGAATGGCATCCGAAAATTTGAGATAAGCAATGAAGCACATGAGAGTGTTGATTCAAATTCAAACAAAAGGTAACGACCAACAACACGATAATAATCATCATCTTGGTGGCAAAGCGGCTATCAGAATAATAATAACCATCGTGGGGGAAATTATCATGCCAAGAATGGTAACCACTTCGATGGTAATCATGGCAAAGATAATTGAAGTGGAAATTGCAAGAAGAGAAGGTCATTTAGCCCAATTTTGTTGTGCACAAAAGTCAAGTCTAGCTGGGACGGTGGCACCAAAGGTGGATATGGACAAAACAAAGTCGTTGGTTTTAGGAAGTGCATTTTTCATGACTTCTCAAAAAGCGAGTAAACCGAACGAAGTTAGCACGGGTTAGTTAATTATAAATTGCAAAGTCTATACCTTATAAGATACCGGTTCTACCCATTATTTTATCTCTCTTGCTTGCATTCAACGTTTAAATTTGACTCCGGAGAAGTTAGACTTTGACTTATTGGTTGAAACTTCGTCAGTAGGAGCCTTCGATACCGCTACTATTTTTAAATCTTGTTTGATTCAAATAAACACTTTCACGTTACTTATCGATCTTATTTTTTTGAAAATATTTGCCTTTGATGTGATTTTAGGAATCAATTGGTTAACTACTCATCATGCTTTTCGTAAGGTTGTTAGCTTTTATATTCATAACCAACTTGTTGTGCGAATTCAAGTAACCAAACTACTAAAGTCAATTATTGTCATATCAAGCCATAAGTAAAAAGCCCCGAACCTTTCGTTGTTGACTTCCTTGTGTGGAATGCAACCAAAGCGGACTTTCTGTAGGCGACATCGTGAATGAAGATGGCAAGTTTATAGGTATCATTGTGAGGTCTTTATCTAGGTTAAGGGATAGAAGTCACAGTTGGTATCAATGTGACGTCTTATCCAAGTCTTGGATGAGAGTCACAGTTTTGAATGATATTTCTATTATTAATAAATTTCTTGGCGTATTCTTGAAGACTTCTTAGCCTACTTAGAGCGTGAAATCGAATTTTGTATTGACCCCAGTACAAAAATCCATTTCTTAAACCCTCAAATATTTCTTCAACTAAAAGGATCTATTTACGTGGTTTATGATGAAAGTCATAATAAAAGCATTGGACTAATGAAAATCATGGGTATACGTGGTATTAGTAAGTGTTATGATGAGTTATGTTGGTTTGTATGTGAAAACATGAAAGTTTCTTAAAAATCACAAGGAGTTAAAAACCAGATTTTGGTGAAAAACGTAACATGAAATTCAATTGACCATATCTCCTATTATATTTTGAATTTTTGAGTGTGGTTAAGTCCTAGAGTTAGATCTATGAGTTTTGTAGCTTATCCAAGTGGAATCTTTGGAAAAGGTTTGTAGATTTTCGTGGGTGAATTTAGCAAAAGAGTCCAAAGTGCAAATTACAAAAACGCTAACGCCCGAGAAACTTTATAGGGCTGTTTCGGCCACTAAATTTATTTGAAAAATTCTGGCCTTTTGGGACATGAAAATATATGTTATAAAGTACCTCCTATCCAAAAATGAGCTCATTCTGACTTAAAATGAACAAGTTATGACCATTTCAATATTTAAGTTTTTTTGACGAAAAATGCTATAACCGGAGTTCTATAACTCGATGACCATGAAATTTAAATGGAGGCTCACATTAACATGTGTAAGGTCCTGCCAAGATTTGGAAATTTTGGAGTTAAACTTGAGGTAGCTAATTTCTTAAAGAATTAATTAGAAATTGATTTTTGAAAAATAGTAAATGAATTTTAAAAATTCGAGAAAATATATTTTCATCATGGGACTATATTATGCTAAATTCCAGAAAAGAAATATTTTTGGGACTGATTTGGTATTTTCATGAAAATAGTTTAATTCTGAACATATGAGTTAAATATGTTATGTGAAGTAACAAAGTTGAAAATAGGATTTTATGCATGTAGAATCCTATATAGAGTATATGCATATTTTTTATGAGGATTTGATCATTGGTGATGATATCTTATCTTAGAGTATGGCATTTTGAATGATTAAATGCATTATATGTAAAAAAGCGTAAACAATTGAAATAAATTGTTTATAAATTTAAGAAGTGATTAAAATATTGTTATAATATTAATGATATTAGATTATAAGATTATTAAGTGATTGATAACATGGGGATATTCTTGAATCCTGGATAAATTATATTATAAATATTTAATATTTATCCTTTATCTCATTTGATTGATTCTTTATATCATTGACATGATCCTCACGCTTATATTATATTGAAAGTCATACATGGCTCACGTGCATAGATGGACTTGGTATGATTATGACCGAGGATTGTTGGTATAATCATGGACCGTAATTGAAAACACGATTATCTTTGCACGTAGTGCATGGATAATTTGTGGTCGTGATACTAATGAATACACGATTATCTTTAGCCGTAGTGCATGGATAATTTGTGGTCGTGATACTTAATGAATACACGATTATCTTCGGTAGAAGTGCATGGATAATTCGTGGTCGTGATACTAATGAATATCCTTGGCACGTAGTGCGAGGATGATTCGATGATATGGATTAATTATCGAAATTTGAGTCTCAAAGAATGAAATATTAATTCATGGATGTGGTAAAAGTCATCTTTAAGTAGTAGTGCATTGATAGACTTGGTATGATTATGACCAAGGATTATTCGGTATAATCATGATCAGTAATTGAAAACACGAATATCCTTGGCCGATGGTGCATGGATAATTCATGGTCGTGATACTATTAAGTCGTAGCGTCTCGGCATTATTGGTTTTACTGATTGTATATCTTTGGTTCGTAGTGCAAAAAGATGAATTGTTAATGAATATCTTTGGCCGGATTGCGAAGATGAATTTAATATTTTAACGATAAAGGTATTCAAGGTATCCTCACCTCTTATCATACCGTGCACGTACCCTAATTTCGAGGGTGAAATTCCATAAGGAGGGAGATTGTGAGACCCTGATTTTATCAATAAAGATTTAAATTTTATCGAAATAATTTTTAATATTATGGTGTGAATTTGAGATAATATTATAGTTACGGGTAGTATTTATAAATTTTGCAAAGTATGCAAGTGGTTATATTATATTCGATTGGTGGGAATATTCGGTTTAGCAGGGAATATTCGCACAACTACTCAATCATTGGTGGACCTAGCAATGTAATTATCATCGGATTGAGAAAACGACAAAAATATTTTATTGAAATAACGGCGGAAGTTTTACCGTTGATCTTTGTTAAACTACTTTCGGTAGTAAAAACAAAGAATACGTGTGGTCAGACAAGAAGATATTGCGGTATTGATTATCGATGCTTATGTGAGAAGTCACTCGGTTTGATTCCATTATTGTCGATTAATAATATGAATTATTATAGCGATAATGACGCGTTTTGTTTTATTCAGTATTATTAACGTAATAAAACGAAACATCTTTTATATAAAATGTAATACTTTATTAAAGTTATTATATAAATAGAATATATTATATTTTATTATACGCATAGTGTTGCGTAGTGTTTTTTGCATAGTGTTGCATAGTATTTGCATAGTAAAATGTTTTTATATAAATAGAATATATGATATTTTATTTAAAAGATTTTGCTTTAAATATGGACCGTCAAATTAAAGTAAATCAATCTGGACCGTTTCATGGATTAATTACTATGCATTCTATTTTTCTATAAATAAGCTCATTCTTTCATTATTTCTACTGAATTCTTTGAAACTACAGAGAGACAAATTATAGAGAGAATCTATAGAGAGAAAATCTATAGAGAGAAAGAAGAAGAGTATTCTGGTACTTCACTACTTTGATATCCAGTGTCTTTTACAGTAAGGGATATTATTCTTTTGTATTCAAAAAGAGAACTTCTGTTATTCCATTTCTTTATTATTCTGTTGGAATAACAGAGATGTCGTGGTTTACCCTATACTTGGTGACATTCTTCTATTATTCATTGGAACATCACATGCGTGTGTTTTACACGGACACGGTTAAAATCTTTATTATTATTCGTTGGAATATCCACATACATGTGTTTTACACCGCACGGGTTCCATTTATTCCGTCTTTATTATTACATCGGAATATCCTCGTCTGTATGCTATCTGTAGGATTCGGGTTCCATCATTTATTATTCCGCATTTATTATTCTCATTGGAACATCCGTCGGTGTGAATTTCACCGACCGGGTTCCATTATTATTATTTTGTTGGAATAACTTCGCTGTATGGGATCTATCGCATGCATGGTGATTTCTTTTGTTATTCCATTCTTTATTATACCCGGTTGGTTAAAACTTTGACTTCTATACTCCATGAAATTAGTAGAATATCCTTGATATTTGCGTTTCATCCAAAGATCTTTTCATGGAAATATTCTTCCGATCATTCTTGAATTTTACTCTACAAAACAAAGATCATGCCGACAATTTGGACGTTAATAATTCTCGGATAAAATAATTCTTGAACTTGTTTTATTGAATTCTTATATCATTGTCATCATCCTCATGTTTATATTATGTTGAAAGTCATCTGTGGCCTGTAGTGCATAAATGGACTTGGTATGATTATGATCAGGGATCATTCGGTATAATCATGACCTGTTATAAATGATGTGATAAAAGTCCTCAGTGGCCTGTAAAGCATTGATGAATAGTTTTTGGTATGATTTGACCCGTGGTTTTTATTCGGTATAGTCATGACCATTGATGATTTAATGAAAATTCTTGGCCGTGGGTGCAGGGATGATTAGATGTGGTGGAATATTTATTAAAGTTGAGTCTCACTATAACAAATGATGAAAAACTTTTAAATCATAAAAGATAGTAGATTTTATTTTCTACTTGACTCTTTTAATGGATTCTTTGGTTCATTGTAGTTAAACTTGATGTTCATTATATTTTATCGGTTTAACAACATGTTGTAGGCTAATGATAATTTATTCGCATTATCTTAGTCATAATATTTCTTCTTGAGCTAGTTGAGCTCACCCTTTCTTTCACGTTCTCTTTGAAATGAGAATATATTTGGGACGAGTCGGGGGAAAAGAGTGATGGTCCAGAAGATAGCATTAGTAGTCCTCACTATTACATTAAATAGTGTGGTGATAAATGTAATGAGGACTCCTTGAGTATGGATATTTTCTAAATGACAATATTCCTATTAGAACTCTCGGTTTATGTATTGTCGTATGTTACACGCACGGATGTATAATTAAGTTTGTATTTGAATTTATGTACCATGTAAGTGGCGACCCAAGATGGGTGACGTATACCTAATTTTGGGGGCGTCACAAATATCGTGACTAAAGATAATTAAATTATCAATAGCCTTCGTCAGTAATAAATCAGAGATTTAAAACATATGGTAGATGATAAAATTTTTCAACCATAGTTAAGTGAACGAAAGCAATCCATTAGAAGAGTCAAATAGACCATCAGATCTATTATCTTCTCTATGTTAAAAGTCCACCGATAATGTTTTATCCTTATAACATCAATCAACAATTTCTGTCCACAATCATATGAATAACTCATAATCATAATTGTGATTCTAAATTCCTCTTCGCACCCAGGACGAAAATAATTTTCATCACCTATCTTCACCGAAACATCAAAAATCATGGTTATACTGAAATCACAATTTCGCTTCATAATCATACTAATAAATTCATTTTTGCACTACTACCAAAGATATTCATTAACAATTCATCTTTGCACTACAGGCCAAAGACATACAACTATATTTTAGAAGAGTCGGGTAGAGCATGATATCTACTATGTTTTACGAATAAAAAAATTTATTATTAATATTTTATAGCTGAGACTCAGCTTAATAAATAATCCACATCATCGAATCACCCCTGCACTATAGTTAAGGATATTCGTTAATATCATATCCATGAATTAATATTTCATTGCTGAGACTCAGCTCAATAATTAATCCACATCATCGAATCATCCCGCACTTACGTGCCAAGGATATTCGTTAATATCATTTACGACCACGAATTATCTATGCACTACGTGCCAAAGATAATCGTGTTTTCATCAACGGTCCTGATCATGCCATAAAATAATTCATCTTTGCACCCTTGGACGAAGATAATCCATAGCCATAATCATTCCAAAAATTGTCCATCAATGCACTGTGGGCCAATGAGGACTTTTACCACTTCATTTATAATATTACGGTCATGATTATACTGAATAATCCCTGGTCATAATCATACCAAGTCCATCTATGCACTACAGGCCACATATGACTTTCATCATAATATAAGCACGAGGATAATAGCAATGATATAAAGAATCAATCAAATGAGATAAATGATAAATATTAAACATTTATAATATAATTTATCCAGCGTTCAATAATGACCAAATATTATTAATCACTTAATAATCTCATAATCTAATATCATTAATATTATAACAATATTTTAATCATTTCTTAAACTTATAAACAATTTATTTCAATTGTTTATATTTTATCAAATAATGCATTTAATAATTCAAAAATGTCATACTCATAAGATTTCATCATCAATGATCAAATCCCTCATCAAAAATCTGCATATACCCTATATAGGTTTCCCAAGCCATAAAATCTTATTTTTCAATTTTATTACTTCACATAACATATTTAATTCATTTACTCATATTTAGTTTATTTTTATGAAAAATACCAAATCAGTCCCAAAAATATTTCTTTTCTGGGATTTAGCAGAATATAGTCCCATATTGAACATATATTTTTCTCAAAATTTTTAAAATTCATTTACTATTTTTCATATGGCTAAAACTGCCGAATATTTAGACATTTATCATAAATTGTACTTTTGTCCAAAAATTCCAAAATTTACAGGATATACTCCTTTTATATACATGTACTCTCAATAAAATTTTTACTAATTTTGGAGTTAACCACAAGGAGTTATAAGGGTTTACTTTTAAAATAGTCTTTTCCTATAAAATTCATAACTCCTAATCTATACATCCAAAAATCGCCATTTTTTGACACAATCTAGAAAACTCATCAAATTATCATTTCAAATTTTTTCAGAATTTTTGAAGGTCAAAAAAATTACGAAACTGCCCCTGGCAGAAACCCCTTTTAAATGAAAATACTATTCATATGAATACGAAAGATCATTCACCATGCACGCCAGAATCCACATAGCAAAGTTATTCCAATAGAATAATAAAGAATGGAATAACAGAAGAATTCACCATGCATGCGATAGACCGCACAGACAGGTTATTCCTAACAGAATAATAAAGAATGGAATAACAACGGAATTCACCATGCATGCGATAGACCACACAACAAGATTATTCCAATAGAATAATAAAGAATGGAACTGTGTCATGCGAACGCATTATGTGAGGATATTCGGCGAATAATAAAGAATGGAATAACAATGAAATCACCATGCATGCGATAGATCGCATGCATGTGTTATTCCAATGTAATAATAATTAATGGAACCAAGTCAAAGCGAATATGCACCGGCAGGATATTCAAATGAATGATAAAGAATGGAATAATGAAGAATTTCACTATGTATGCAGATTTAGATGACAAAGTTATTCCAACATAATAATAAAGAATGGAATAATGAAAGCTCTCTTTATGAATCTGAAAGAAATAATACCCTTACGAAGTACAACAAATAATATCCCTTACCTTAGAAGAAAACCTGGATACTAGAATAGTGAGGTGTAAGAGACTTCTCTTCTTCTTTTCTCTCTATAGATTTTCTCTCTATAGCTTCTCTCTATAATTTCTCTCTATAATTTCTTTCTCTAGAGTTTCAAAGGAATTCGTAAGAAATAATGAAGGAATGAGCTTTATTTATAGGAGAATGGGGTGAATAAGTAACTAATTCATTAAGCAGTCCAGATTGATTTACTTTTAAACAGACGGTCCATATTGATTTACTATTCAAATTATTAATAAAATATTCTAATAAAACAAAATTTTTAAATAAAATATAATATATTCTATTTATAATATAATAAAACGAATAACTTTATAAAAGTATTCATTTTATATAAAAAAGATTTTACTACGCAAATACTATGCAGCACTATACAAATACTATGCATAATAAAATATATTATATTCTAATTATTGTCTAATAAAACAAATAACTTTATAAAAGTATTCATTTTATATAAAAAGATTTTACTATGCAAAACACTACGCATAATAAAATATATTATATTATAATTATTATCTAATAAAATAAATAACTTTATAAAAGTATTACGTTTTTATATAAAAAGCTTTATGTTTTATTACATTAATAATACTAATAAAATAAAATATATATATATATATATATATATATATATATATATATATAAACTTCCGTGACTTCATAAAAAAACACCTCAATATATTTAACAACATTTATCATCATTATTATAATTCACAATATTAATCAACTGCGTCGCTCCTGTGAAAGAGGGGCTTTCAATAAGGATCTCTCCCTATTGGAGCGCAATTAGGTGACCAAACCTCTTTCATGCAGAACTTGTACATCGTTAATATTATAAATAATAATATTAATAACTTTGTTGTCTCAATTATTGATTTAATAATATATAAAATATCGACAATAATTGAATCAAATAACGTGAGATACTACGCAAAGAATTATTGTAGTAATAATTGAACAAAACCGAAAGTGACTTCTCACGTAAGATCAATAATCAATCTACCGTGTGCTACAATGCAACCACGCCAGACATCTTTATTTTTACTACCGAAGTAGTTCAACAGCTTTAATTCAGTAAAACTTCCGTAGTTATTTTCATAAAAATATTTTTGTTGTTTTCTCAATCCGATAATAATTTCGTTGTGGGTCCACCAACGATTGTACCGTCGTACGGATATTCCCCGACAAAAAGAATATTTTATATCAATTTGCTTACTTTGCAAAATTTTCACATATTACCCTTAACTTTAAACTTTTATTAATTTAACTATTTACCAAAATAGAAAAATTGAATACTTTTATTTCATAAAATTCGGGGTCTCATATTCTCTTATTTATATAGTTGAAGATAAATTATTTAATCAATTTAAAAATTATTTGTATTCAAGAAACTTGAAAAAATTTAAAAATTGATCCACCTAAACATTGAATACTATCCAGTTAACTCGGTTGATCTTTTAATTAATTGAAAAATAAAGCTCAAGTCTTACTTTTAAATATAGGTATTGATTTAAAGTGTTTGTTGTTTGTTTTTGGTGTTGTTATTAATCGAGAAAATTTATCTATTTAATTTAGTTTCTACAACAATAATGTTCTTTTTATTCTACCGGCCGAATATTTTTATAATTTAATTTTTAACTTATAAGTCAAATCGGTGTCTAACGTTTTTATCATATAATTATAACTTTTAAGTCCTTTTAAAATTGCCGAACGGGCAATTCAATCGATCTCAAAAATTGTCCGGCTCCAGAGTCCATAGCTCAATTGCAACCTAGAGCTACGATCTGTACACAGACTACACAGAGTGAGTTTAAATGGAGAAAGGGAAAGGATTAATGGTGGCGGGACGAAAATGGGCCGTCGATTTCACTGACAATTCCACCACTCCTTCCTCTCGTGACATCCCCGATCCTCCTGGTTTCTCTCGTGCTTCTCAAGATCAGGTTTCTCCCTTTCTAATACATATATTTTTATGCATTGTTTGTTATTTATTTTTTGTATAGATTTTGATGTAATCATAATATTTGTTTTGTAGGATGATTCGACTCTGAGCCGCCAAAAGAAGGATGCAGAAGCTAATTGGAAAGCTCAGGTGAATATCGATCCTCTTCAATTTCCCTTGAAATATTTATCATTGCTTTTTACCTTTTCGGGAATGACTTATTTTTTTATTTATAAGTTGAGTTTTAAGTCAAAAAAAAGAAGAAGCAAGTATTTGTAATTTATTTTAAAATGACTTATAAATCATTTTAAAATAAGTTAGTTTGCCCAAATATAATGTCTATTTTGTCCCTCTTTATTAATGTCCTTTTTAGTAATCTTTATATTTATTTTAACTTATAAGTCATTATGAGTAGAACACCTTCATAACTTGTTTTAACTTAATTTTTGACTTATAAGTCAAATTGATGCCGAACGCTTTTACTTATAAATCACTTTATAAACTTATAAGTCAACTTATATTTTAACTTATAAGTCATTCCCGAACAAGAAGGAAAATGTCGGATCCGAGAATATAAGATATTCTTTCTACAATAGGGTTTTTATTCTTGATATTTTAATTTTGGTTCGTCTTTCGAACTGGAATTGAGCAATTTATTTTAGCTAAAATTATAATTATTTGGAATTGCAAATATGCTTTCAATTCAAATTTCAAAACATATGCTTTCAATTCAAATTTCAAAATTTGTGTGCCAAACATAGCATAGTGGTTTTTAACTTTGTATAGCTGATGGATACATCCAAAGTAGTAAGAACCCTAGCTAGTATGTTGGCGGGTGAGTTGTGCTGTGTGATTGTCTGGCCACACTTTGGCCTTGACTTGAATTTGCGGAGATATAACAGAAAATAGTGGGATAGATAGAAGAAATTTATGGAGGAAAGAGAGAAACCGACAGATAGTTTCAATTTGGGGGTTAGATAGGAGGGAGGTTAGAAGGAGGGGGATAGGTTTGAGAGTAAACTTGCTTCTCAGATTTTCATATCATTCATTACTTGAAAAATAATAGTTACAAGACGCTTGTATATATAGACTGCAAAAACTTGCTGGAAAAGTAAAGTTTAAACCCACACCATATTCTCTTACCGTTCACCCATAACTTACTTGCTTATAACATAGTTGTCACTAGAATATTCTATTAGATAGTAACTACCCAATATGCTCTTGCCTGACATTCCCTCCCCCTTAAAAGCATCCATGTCCTGTATAATTGTTCTTCTCTACCTTTTGTTTTGGTAGCTCTAAACACTTTTCCAGCATCAAAAAACAAAACTCAGGAACTTGTTTACATGAACCTTTCAATAGCAAAAGCTTGCCTCAATATTAGTTTTAGCATGTCTTGGCACTTGTGTTTCTCATTTTTCTGAATATTCAGCGCCTTAGTGACTTGTTCTTGAATGTTCTTTCATGGTTCTCTTGAACTTATCATAGTCTTCTGCAACCTTCTTTGTCTTTAGAGAGGTATTTTTCTGCACTAGGGGAATAGGAGCGCTTCCCAAGACGCCATATTCTTTAATGAACTGCTTGCAGAAAAGGGCCTTGGTTCCTTTAAATTTATTTCTTCGCTTCTTTGATCACCCGATTCCATCCTAGTCTTTTTCACCAAATGTGGAGAGGGATTTGATTGATACACAACTTCTTATTGAAAAAAATAGAGATTTCTTTACGCAACGATGGGTATAGTAGAGAGAGCATTTTGGCTAATCTAAATGCGATCCGAGGCTATCTATTTTATCGTGAAGGGATGCCCCTCAAAAACAACACCTTAACTCATCATCTGCGAGAAATGCAGAGCTAGGAATGGAGGGAGCATTCCATGGATTGTAACAGGCTTAAGCATAACCCAAGAGCTACTTTGGAGCTCTTCAAAGGCCTCATCATATGCTTCCTTCCATTGGAGATCATTTTTCTGCATATATTGGACTAGAAGACATCCAAATTCTTTTGGAGCTGGCTGCTTAACAACAAGAAGAAAGAGCTCAAATGATACACTGAAAAAGAGTTTTGCTATATGTAGAAATACTTGGCCTTCTCCATGAATGATTTATTTTATGGTGGCTTCAAGTGTGTAGGTTTGTAGCAATTTGCAGCCAATGATTTGGCAACAAGAGTCCCTTCACCATCCTTTACACAAACAGCACAAGTACCCTTTAGTGCAGATTCATCTCTATAGTGGTGAACAATCACATTAGTACAGTTTGCATTTACTTTCATCTCCTTGCCAAACATTTCCCTTCCAATGCATCCAATGTAACTGATTGCTCTAGGAACTTGAAGCATCCTTTTACCAATCCTGATTGTTTTTTGTTCAGCATGTCCAACAAGGGTTCCCATAGTGTTTAGAATGAGGGACTTGGGAATCAGAAGATGAATTATAAGTTTCATCCTCCTACTGGTTGTTTCTGCCATAATAGCAGCAGGGAAGAGTGATTGGGGGGGGGGCAAGAAGTGCCATGATATCTTCAGAATATAACAGGTTGCTCTTTAGTAAAGATTCTCCATTGAAAATCTGCTTGGTGTAGCTCCTTGTTATTTGTGAGTCTCCTAACCTCCCTCTTAGAAAGCCTGCCCCAATCTTGGTCACCCGTTAACACTAATGCAGATGGTTTTACTAGGACTGCATCAATATCCTTTAAAGGCCACAAATTCATATCAATTGCAAACTTTTCTCTCCTCATTTTCCATTTGACTTGTGACCACTTTAAATCATTAAAGAGGTTGTTCCCTCTATCCAAACTAGTGAATATTCTGCAGTTTGGTACTTGGACATTTTGTTCTTTCCACAACTCCTTATAACAAAACTCTTGGGCTCTTCTTTCATGTATTTGGTCTTTGGTAGTGGCTTTGGGTGTTAACAAACTGAATTTGTGGGCAGCTGGTTTGGTGTGGGTTTGGATGAACCTGGTAAAGTAGTGGAGTTGATTTGTATAAGAATGGAAGTTGGGTTGGTTGACAAGATCTCCAATGGCCTTAGCAGGGTCAAAGGAAGGAAGGAGTAGGCCAATGGCCTCATCAACATACCTATGACAGATATATGGGGAGGAGTTTGATTTACTAGTTTCTGAGTGTAAGTTTTGCATGGAGACAACTACTTGTCTCTCCAAGGATCTGGAGTTGCAGACCATTCCTTCTTGGACTGCTTTGGATGGCAATCAACTCTTGGAATGAATTCCATTTTCTCAGTAAAAAGCTTGGGACCCTGTGGACCTGGAACTTCATCATTTCCTAACCTGGTTTGTAGCATATGAGGTTGTTTTGACAGTTTCCTTACCAAGGAAACTTCCTATTGCTGTTCAGAAAGTGCTAAAACTACCTTCTTCATGAATCCTTGCTCCACTTTAGGATCCTCATCAAATATAGGTTCCTCATCATATCAGAATTTTTCATCGCATTTAGGTTGTTTATTATTGCCATTGAATTCAGCATTTTCATTATACATATGATTCCCTTCATATTGTAGTGCTGCATCAAAGGTGGGTGGACAATCATAAACTGGAGTCACCTCATTCTCAACATAATCTTCATATATAGGGGCTCCCTCTAGTTGTGGCTCCTCATCATAATTAGGAGTTCTTTCATACATTGAATCTTCATAAACATTCACCCTATCTACATCTTCATCATCTTGATTATAAGCTGAAAAAGATAGTTTCAGATACTTGAGCTCAGCTCCCACATTTTTGTCTCTTCCCCACTTTTCAAAGCTAAATTCATGCCCTCTCCTCCTAGGCATCTCATCCTCTTCTTGTTCTACTACGTCAATGATTTTATTCATAAACAATTCCATAGTTTCATCCATCATTTGGAACCTCTTGGTGAAAACTTTCCTAAGGCTGATGAAGTTAGGTTGTATTATGCTTGGGAGGTTATGTTTGATGGACTATTCCTGGTCTGGCTAAAACTAAGAATCAGACAATGAAACCTAAAACAATAGGCCTCCTGAATTCAAGGATATTATTAGACTAGTGATAACACTATTCCAATATTAGAGTAGATAAGCTCGAGTAGCCTTTTGATGGTGAAATGGGCTTTCTCCAAGGACAATTTGAGTACCCGAGTGTTAAAATGCACAATTCTGTCTAGTACTATGACTTGGAGAGAATTGTGGTAGTAAGTAAGCTTTCAAATAAGCTAAGGCAGTCAATGATGAATATCAGTCCCAACACAAGCATTAACAAGGTATTAATCAAGTGCTAGAACTATAAAAATGGCAGAACAATGTATATAATGGAAATTGAATAACAAATTTGGGAATAAATGATGTAATTCAATGTTGGATGAATAGAGAGATGATGATTAATGATGAGAGCAAGTAAACAATAACCCATCACTACAGAATATATCTAATAAGCAGACTAAATCAAGGAATTTAAAGTGCGAACAGAGAATAAATTGTAATTTTTGGGTCAAAATATGATGGAATGAAGTTTTTAATTGAAATTGATTTTTGCAAATACTGTGAAATGTGATATGTGAATGAATTAACATTAAACAACCATGAATGATCAGATTTAACTGTGTAATTGAAGAATTTGTTTGAAAAATTTTCTTATTATGAACTGGGAATGATTTTCGAAATAATCTATGATGTAGATGTTTTTTAGGAACTTAAATTGATAGTTGGGGAGACTGAGAGTGATTGAAACGAGTGTGTGGAAATTGGTTTTACCCAATTTGATCGAGTTAGTGAAGATTTGAATGCAGTTGCATGCCTGATTGCAAAACAGAGCAAGAATATGTTGATTGTGGCTGCTTCTGAGCTGCAGTTTGTGTATGGGTCCTTCTTGGCTTGCTTGAGATAGATTTGGGAGGTAAATTGTGATGTAGATCTATGGTTTTTTTGTGGCTGAAATTGATGATTTATGGAGGAGTGAAAATTTGGTGATGAACAGTAACAGGAACAGTGTGCGAAGAGTGTTTTGATGCTGATCTGAACTATTTGATTGAAATTTTGTGATATTTTTGAGTTGTTTTTGGTATATATATGATCAAAACTAACAGAAAATGAGAGTTTTTTGGAGCAACAGTGGATGAAAATGGAAGAAGAAGATATGAAGAAGAGATGAAGAGGATGAGCTTCCCAGTGAAGGAACAACTGTGATACCAATTTGTCAGGCCACACTTTGGCCTTGACTTGAATTTATAGAGATAGAACAGAAAATAAAGGGATACATAGAAGAAATTTAGGGAGGAAAGAGAGAAACAGACAGGTAGATTCAATTTGGGGGGAGATAGGAGGGAGGTAGAAAGAGGGAGATAGGTGCAAGAGAAAACTTGCTTCTCAGATTTTCATATCATTCATTACTTGAAAAATAATAGTTACAAGACACTTGTATTTATAGACTACATAAACTTGCTGGAAAAGTAAAGTCTAAACTTACACCATATTCTCTTACCCTTCATTAGGGGCGGATCTAGCCTCGCAGTTCAGTGGGGTCAAATTCGAGAAAAAAATCCCTGAAGAATAAAAATTTAATAAAATGAATCACAAAACTAAATAATCTTCAAATATTGTTTACAATAACATTTTTCGAGGTTTCATTGTTTGAAATTGTTGCATGATACCAAAAATATCACGCACAATGTAAGTTATTAAACAGTCATTCATCCATTCATCTTCCATTTGGTTACGGAGTTCATTCTTCACGGTATTGTACGTTTAGTTGTTCTAACCCAATTACTTATGTCTATGCCTGACACTCAATAAATATTTAAAAACTAATCCAACATCAAAACAAATCTATACAATATGAATAGTCAAGTGTAATTAGCACCAATAATAAACAATCTTAATTAAACCACTAACAAGTAACAAATAACATTACAAAATCAATTACAAAATTTAAAAAAATAAAAATAGAATAAAACACATACTTGAAGAACTTTTATTTGATGGAGTTCTCTTCATTGTTGCAGTGTTGCTTTAAGAAGTAAAAAGCCTTAAAAGTACAAAAAAGAAGAATCCATAGACAATTACAAAAATGGAGGAATGAAGCAGTAACAATAGAGATGTAACATTTTATAGTGAATACATCCATCTGATATCATTCGTAATCTGGAAGATTGGAACTAAAAAAAACTCCATTATTATATATCTTTGCCATCTTAGAATTTAACAGACGGAAAAGGAAAAGGAAAAAATGGGGAGAAGAAATGAGTTGTTTACAATTGAAGAACAGAGTACTAAGACTACTAGTGGGATTGGTATTTGGTCCATTGGATTTAAACTTTAGGAGTTCTAATAGTTTTTTAAGAATTTCATTTAGCGTCCTCAAATAATTTTTTTTAATTTGACCCCTGAAAATTCAGTGGGTTTAGATGCCCCCCCGTCCCAAACATGGATCTTCACCCATTACTAACTCACGCACTTATTACATAGTTGTCACTAGAATATTCTATTAGATACTAACTACCCAATATGCCCTTGACTAACAGTTATGTTATGTTGCGGCAAAATGGATACAGACATAACACGAGGTATGTTCCAAAGTGGTTGGGCTTGGGCATACATAAACTTGCATTCTTGTGCCGAAAAGTCAGAGCAATTTCCTTGTAGATTAATTGGTGCGGTACGAAAGACAAAATTCAATAAGTTTGTTATTAATTTTGTATTGTTATTTAGAGATAAATGTTGAGTTATTAATGAAATTATTTAGTAGGATATTATAGTAGTAGTTTTTCATTAGGAGAATTTTAATTGTAGTAGTAGATTTCAATTAAGAGAGTTTATTATAGTAGTAGATTTTAGTTAGGAGATTGTTTTAGGGTTTTTACTTAGTCCCCAAGTATTGAGTTTTATATTTAAGCATTGTAATACTTCATTATTTTTAAATTATTGAATATATTGATTTGAGATTAATATTGTGTGCATTTGTGTGTGTTTCTTTAGCAATTACCTACGGAGATAGGTAGTCTTATTCCTTCTTCCCACCTGTTCTACATCATAATAGTATCAGAGCCAAAATTCCTTATATATTTTGATTTTACACAATTCCTTCGTATCCTATTTTTCTAGCCTCCATCAAATTGTCAGAGTTCGTTAGAGAATCAACAACTTTCTTAGACGAAAGCACGATTTGCAGCAGGAATCGTTGTCGCCGTAGTCTCCATCTATCCGGACAAAAAGAATATAAAAAATTCAACTCCACTGCTCATCGCTACAGTACGCGATACTATTCATCTCCTTATGCCAAATTACAACTTGGTACCTCCAAGTTTTTAAAATCTTCAATTCAGCCCCCAAAGTTTCTAAAACTTTCAATTCAACCCCTAGAGTTTCAGAAATATTCAATTCAGCCCCAAAGTTTTTGAGTTTTCAATTTAACCCCCAAAGTTTTTGAAATTTTCAATCCAGTCCCTCTACATATATATGTCTTCCAAGTTTAACAATCCAGACTTTCTTTGGGCTAAAATAAAGCAACTCGAGCATCGAATTTTGGTCATGTACGAGCTCCTTACAAGGTCTTGTGTCCCGTATAGTGCTTAGTATTGGAAGTTATGCGATGAACTTGCACTTTTTGAAACAAGTCTTGCAAATTTAAAGGCACATTACGAGTACATAACCACATGCTATGTTCGTTCATATTTTGTTCAAGCACAAAAAAATGTTCATCCTAATCGTGTCTGTTCAACTAAAGCGATGCGTTCACAAGAGGAGACCCGCAAAGTAAATTCTTACAAGACAATTGATGAATGTCTCACAATACTTGAATGTATTAATAGCCAATATGAAATTGGTTGGGATAAAGAAGAGCAAGTACTCTCACATATTGATTGATGCTTGTGAGAAACATGAAGCGGAAGTTAAGTGTGTTGACCTACTTTCAGAGATGGTTTGCAGTGGGAAAATTGAAGTTAAGTTTGACCCCAAATGCGAAAACATCAAGGAAGATAAAGATGAGGTCAGTCATGTTGATTTTCTCTTTTCGGTTGATACATTTAAGTCCCAAGTTACTTCAAATTTTTATATTGTCATTCATATTACCGAAAATTGTGCTCATTAAAACATCGGATGCAAATGTTTTGTTGGAAGGCATTTCACAGACTGTGGTTTATTATTCTACGATATTTCAAAACTCGGGGACGAGTTTTTTTCAAAGGCGAGGAGAATGGTGCGGTACGGAAAAAGAAATTCAAGAAGTTTGTTATTAATTTTGTATTGTTATTTAGAGATAAATGTTGAGTTATTAATGAAATTATTTAGTAGGATATTATAGTAGTAGCTTTGCATTAGGAGAGTTTTAATTGTAGTAGTAGATTTTAGGAGAGTATTATAATAGTAGATTTTAGTTAGGAGATTGTTTCCTTTCTAAATTAGGGTTTTTATTTAGTCCTCAAGTATTGAGTTTTCTATTTAAACATTTTAATACTTCATTATTTTTAGATTATTGAATATATTGATTTGAGATTAAAGTTGTGTGTATTTGTGTGTTTCTTTACCAATTCTCTGCGGAGATGGGTATTCTTATTCCTTCTTCCCACCTTGTTCTACATCATTAATGTTAAACCATTGATACAAGAACTTATTTAGAGTTTTGGGATGAGAATTAGGGCCGAAAAGGATATTTAGTCTTAATTTGATGATTGAGTTAAATCAAGTAACTTGTATATATAATAAAATTGAGTTAAATTTTGGATCTGCAGTTGGGTTCAGGAATAGGAAAGAGAAAAAGATGTATATGGAGGACAAAAGGAGCAACTATAATAGTTCAAACTAAAACTATAAGTTCTTATAGTTATCATTTCTAGGAATTACGTGAACTACTCTAAATTTAAACTAAAACCTTAGTGATTGAAATAAGAGACTTTGATTGCTAGGGAGACCAACAATAGCTTATTGCAAATATCAGATCTGGTATTATCATGTACACATACACAAACTAGTTGTTGCTGAATGTAAAATGCTCTCTAAAGAATGCTTTGGAATCTGATCACATGCAAATCGAACGAAGGTTTTTTATTCTTTCGTCATGTCTTTGAAAGTATCTTGAGTATAACAAAAATCTAATTTGAAGCACAATTTTTGTATAAGATTCTCTGTAGTTGGAAGCTTTTGATTGGATTTGGCTTCTAGAGACGCTTTTGGGGGACGGGGAAACATATTGGCTCAAAGTGTAGCCTTTTGATTGGGTCATGTAATCATGTTATTTAGAATTATTATCAGTGTTCTAAAAATTTCCGCCTAGGCGCTAGGCCCCCCGTGGCGCCCCGTCTAGGCGCTAGGCCACCCCTGGTGCCTCACCTAGGCCCAAGGCAGCAAAAAAATTCCTCCAAAAAATTAGGTGGGGCCTAGGTGGAGAGTTTTTATTTATTTTAATAATTACCCAAATCATATATATTTATTTTTCTAATGATTTACCATATTCATAATACCATAATACAGGTTGTAATATATCAAATCACAACAAGAAGTGAACAATATCAAGTCAAAATGGATAATTTTATTATAGTTGTAATTTTTTGAACTTGTACCAACTTCAAATTATATAAATGATGATACATTTGTAATATTTAGTTTAATTCAATATAATTCTTTAATTTATGTTTAATTTTTAAATTTTAATATTGAATTAAATTCTTGAAATTTTAAATTTTATTATTTAATAGCAATCTTATTTATGAATAAAATTAATACGTTAAAAATATGTTTGAACTTTGAACAATTGCATGTTTGTGTTTGACTTTTGACATTAGCGATATGGATATGTGTTTGAACTTTAAGCAAAGGCTTTTATTATCTTTATTATAGATTGTTTTGCTTTATATTATTGTTTTGTTTGAATAAATGTAAGATAAAATATTAAAATTAGCTTAAAATAAAAAATCCCGCCTAGGCCCCGCCCAGGCCCCGCCTAGGCCCCCTCGACCGCCCGCCTCCCGCCTAGCGCCTTTTAGAACATTGATTATTATATGCTTTATTATAGCCTACTTTCTAACTCCCTCTGTTCTAAAATTAGTATCGTCTCGAAAATCATTCTTTTGGCATGCACGTAATGATGTTAAGACAACACATTTAGCTATCATAATTTAATGTAGTTTTCCAAATACGCTAATTCTTAAGCAAATAAGTCTAATCTTGAGGAAAAAGAGTATTAATATCTAAGCAGTCGGTATGTCTTAAACTTCATACCACATACATAAAGATGAAACATGATACATTTTGGTTAGAATGAGTGAACTTTTCCTTTCTGTTATTAGTTTCTGAGAGTCGAGTAAATAATGAAAAATCGAATCATTCAATCTTCTACCAGCTGAAGACTGAAGGAGACTCTAACTGAAAACAATATTGGGGTAGATAGTTGATCAGAATTGAAATTGCAAACATAAAATACCAATTCTCTGACACTTGAAAGTACTGTTACAATTGGCATTATAATTCTACAACTAGTTTTGTACTTATAGTTTTTGGTTCAAATAACTGAAATCCACTTTTAGGTCTAAAGTCCTGAATTGAAATTTTAAACAGATGAAATACTTAAATTCACCTGTCCCAAAATGTATGTCGTACTTATCTTGGTATATAGTTTTAAATATAAGGTGGACCAACTTATTCCATTGTTTCCATTCCCTTTTAAGTTTGAAAATAAATCAAGTGACATGGTCCACAAACTTTTTCTAATTGTAGAAAGGTAACCTTAGCGTGGTATGTTGGTATATTGGAATTTTAAAAGTGACATATTTTTGAGACATCCTGAAATGGGAAATACTGATAAAGTTCAAACTTTAAGTCTTCAACACAATTCTAAACTCTAATTTTGATTCTGCATGTCAACTAGAGCCTAATATTTAATAGCTCTCTATTTTTATGTCATGAAATTTGATGATAATGATTGGAATAAGATACAATTTTATTTTTATTTTTTTTAAAAATTTCCCTAGTAGAGTCCAAACCTTCTGCCGTCTACCTATTATACCATATACACCTCACTAAAGCACAAATAAAAACACTGTGTGTGTGTGTAATTGATAATTGGATTATCGTATGGCATCTTGTTCATTTTGCCTATTAAGCATATTTAGAATTAATGTTGTCACATTTAATTGTTTGCTTGCACTTTAGAAAGAAATTTGAAACTTTATCTTGAGAGAACTATGTTTATATATCATTGCAATGACTCTTAAAACAAAGATATTCTTTAAGAAAGACCCTCTTATAAATACGTAACGAAGAACAAATATCTATATGCCCTCTGAGAGAAGTGCTTATGGGGATCAATCTCTTAATGTTAGTCAAAGAAAGTTAATAAAGATTTAACGATTTTCAGCAGCTGTTCTAAAGTGCGCTTTAATTTGAGCTAACTAGAGAACAAAAACTAGAGAAAACATAATAATCTTAGTATAATTGCGAGTTGTTGTAAAGAATCGCCGCTCAGGCTGATTAATATTCGAATTTAGATGCAACCATTTTGTTTAAATGGTGCTAGCATCCCCAATATCCATTATCCCCTATTAATTAGGACCAACTGGGTATGTTCTTGTCTGAGGATAATAAGATATGTAGTACATGATGGTTTCTTTTGAACATTTGTCTTTTGAAAATCAAGTTGACTTATTACTTACTAAGAATGGATGAAAACTATTTTACCTGAATCACTTAAATTTTAGAACACGTCTCTTATGTTTACTATTCTACATGTGCATGTGCGTGTGCGCATGTAGATTTCATGCTAAGAGAAACTTATCGAAACTTTATATAACTTGAGATGTCTGTTTAATGTGTTTGCATTTTGGTATATTGGTTAGCTCTCAATTCTTTTGATAACTGAAACTTTTTATATATCTACACTTTTTTGGTACTTTGAGGAAATCTGACACCTGACGATGCTTAATAGTTAGTATTTCTAACCTCAAGAACTATGATTTCTCCTGAGCAGAAAGCATGGGAAGTGGCACAAGCCCCTTTCAAGAATTTGCTAATGATGGGCTTCATGATGTGGATGGCTGGGAGCACAGTGCATTTGTTTAGCATTGGTATCACATTTTCAGCTCTTTGGCAGCCCATAAGTGCACTTCAAGGGGTTGGGAAAGGTGCGAATAAGAGTGACATGAACTTCTCATTTGCAACTACTATACTTTTGCTTCTTTATCTCTATGTGATTATAATAAGACGGAGGAGAACAAGGTCAGAAAAACATGGTTCCCTGGTTGTGGGTGGGAGTATCTCATAATATCTTGATAATCTTACATTAGGTATACAATGGAAAACAGATAGTAGTCATTATATCAGAATATTGTTGGATGTCAGCATGCGGTCATGCGGTCACACATTCACACTCACATTTTTCTCTCAGATTTGTTTTCCCATCTTTCAGAGCCTTTGACAAAGCTACTGTCTGCTGTCTTTCATGAAATGAACACCTCCTTTCTGAGCCTGGTGCTTATACATCTCGTTGATAAAAAAAAATTGTTTGATTATGAACTGTTACTATGGGGTAGTCAATGTAGATTGAAAGTGGTCAAAATAGGAAGTTTACATAATAATCTTAATCTGTAGTATACGATATAGTTTTCACACGTTTAGCAATTGTAGATACCTTGCCATTTCCATGCATGTGTATGTTTCTTATACAACTCAAGCATGACATCATTAAACTTTGTTTTACAGTTTTTGAGCCTTACAAGGATAGCAGAGTAGACCTCCTTGGACCGAAACTACTCTTCATTGCGCTTAACTTGGGGGGCCTGGCACTCGGTGTGTGGAAGGTGGGTAAATATTTGCCTTTGTATACAAGTTCTTTTTAAATATTAGGATCTATGACGAATGGTTTCTTCATTTCAAACTTTTTTTTGTGATGGCAGCTCAACACATTGGGTCTTCTTCCAACCCATGCATCAGATTGGGTGTCATCATTACCTCCTGCTCAGGTTTGTTTCTTGTACCAAACTGCCTTGCAACATTCTTTGTTTCTCTAATAATGTCTTTTTGCTCTTACAAAAAGAATAATGTAGCTGTGGATTGTATTTATTGAATTAAATGGATCCCAAGATGTAAATTGAGAGACTTTAAAGCTAACAGATTTTCTAGTTTAAGCTTCCTTGCAGGAGGTTTAAGCTCCGTGCACCTTTTTAATAAATTGACACATTTGTACTGGTAGGATGTTCTTTTATCTTGGGACACCACATCGATTAAATAAGCATAAGTGAAAATCTAGAGTTTGTATTTTTTTTGACAAAGTGATCATTAGTCTCATAAATCTTTAATGTAAGATGCACAACCTATGAGTCATGTCTCACATATTATAGGAATCGTTCTCATCTCATTAAATTCAAAAGTTTTAAAAAGTTATTTGAAAAGCTTGAAAGTTTCAAAACTGGCTAGACACCTAGATTTCGAGGTGGTGCCTACTTTGGATCTTTCATAATCTTCTCTGTCTTTGTTTAACCTATTTTAATAAATTGCTGACCACCTTTATATGGTTTTCTTGTCATTTTGGAGGTTGGACGCCTCGTGGTGAATTTCATTTACTTGACATGTAGTTTTGGTGAATTTTGATTTTGCTAGACAAGTCGTAGGTGTTTTATTTTTCTTTTGATTAGTCACGGGTTACTAGTATCGAGTATAGTGACTTGTGGGTATATTTTATTATTTTATGCGTTTTCAGGTCATTTAAAATGGTTTTATCGAGTATATGTTAGATCTTTAGGTAGAGTCGGTTGTTTCTGATTAGGAAGTTCGAGTCCCTAGTAGGTTTGGTGCAAGTGAATGTATCCATGTTGGACACCGATACTCCACGGATACTTCTGGAAACGTGATCGGTACTCTCGGATACTCCAACTTTATTATTTTTATTCCTTTTAATTTTGGACACTTCCAGACACTTTAAAGATACTTCTGGAATCTTTAGGAATACTTCCGGATACTTAAGGATACAACTTGATATGCAAGGGGATTCGGATGCCATGTTATGGCTTGTCCAATGATGATACTAGTTTGCTTCATCTTGTTTTTAGTTTACTATTGTGTCTAATGACTTGGAGATGATTATGGTTTTTTCATGTAATGTACTTCTTTCTTTTACCTATGTAATGATAAATTCGATGCTAGTAAATAAGTCTTCTGATTAGGAGAAATGATGATATTTGTTGCGAAATGTTAAGCTCCTACCTTTTGGTTATGTTATGTCATAATAGGCGGGTACTATTATGTTAAATGAACTAAAACTTTGAAGTTAACTACTTGCTTATATATGTAGCATAGTTTATTTGTTATAGAGATATCTGTATCTATAAATGTATATAAAATTCAATGTATCCCCAAAATATTGTATCCTATTTTTTTTTAAATGCCGTATCACGTATCGTGTTTCGTTTCGTATCCATATCACGTATCCGTGTCGGTGCTTCATAAATGTCGATCCTCTCAAATCTTAGTTTATAAAGCCCAGTGGTTCTCTCAAATTCCTAGCAACCTTTAACATACACAAATGGCCAAGGGCACTATCCTGAGTACTGCCTTTTATGAAGGACTCGTATAATTCTTCTACTTTTGTAAGTTGGGTGAACTTCTTTTCCACATTACTGTTTTTTCATTATCCTACTGTATTAGGCTTTAATGCCTTTATTTGCTAATTATCCAGATTCAGTTAAAACATTTCTCTTGTTAATCAATATTTTGCTGGCTGCTACGGTCCTGTGGAGCTATTTTCAAGAAAGAAACTAATGGCACTCTTTTCTTGCATATGCAAGTGGATTGTTGTGCTTTTTAGCGTTACTTGATATCTTGGTCCATCAGAAGTTGATATAGGCTGGAAAGGGCTCTATAGCCTCGTATGATTAAGTATCGGATCTGATATAGAGTTCATTTAAATTTTTGGATGTGCTGTGCCTTAAGGTAGCTTAAGCTTTCGTCTGCTTTATCTTTCTTGTTTTTAGTTTTGGGGATCTATATTCCAAAGGCGTTCCCTTGAATTTATTGTTGTTGAAAAGGAAAGAGAGTGAAATTATGTTGGTATAGAAGAATAGAAGAATTTTAAATAGATAGCTATTTAACCGTCACATACCCATGAAATCATTCCAATGAATGGCGGGACTACTCAAATTTATCATCATATGTGGAGGAATTAATTGAAATCACACAAAGGTACTTTAAACAACAAATAGGATGTGTTGTCCAATAAAAGTTCAAGTTCTCAATTTAATGGGACGTGTTGTTAAAGTTATCATTTTAGTCCAACTTCTCAATTTGCTTGGGAGAAATTTAATCTATTTTGTGATGTGAGTCTCTTACAATGTTACACACTTCACAAATCTTGCAGGACTAATTTTTTTTCTTTCTCATTTTGTGTCTCTGACTTTGTAACTTCAGAAAATCATTTTCCCATAAGCATGCCTGATGCATTTTATACTTGTTACTTCATGGCAATGCTAACAATCGGAACCTTATTCAATTTCAGGAAGTTGAGTATTCCGGTGGTGGTATTCCTTTGCACCAATTAATTTGATCTCCAGCAAATGAGTTTCTTGGACTTGGTGACGATGATGTGACTTCCTGCAGTTGTTGAAGCTGATGACGATATTATGCACCGTTTGTGTTAAAGCAAACATTGATAGTAAAGATCTTCTTTAACTATATTTACTTGGGAACTAATTTGTTTTAATTTGGTCTGTTGCCCGCTACTATTAGTTTCACGAATACCATTTATCTATAAAGAGAAAACGAAAGATACTAGTATGCAGATTTGAGATACTAATGCAATATGTGATGTAAGGAAATGATTTAACATTGGAACCGAAGCACGAAAGGTTCGTGAGAACATATTTTGGTTACTTGTTGGGGGTTGCATCCTCTTGTTCAAATTTTTATATGATATAACTTATCGAGCAAGAGATTTCCCTAAAAACAGAGATTTCATGAAAGGGTTTCTGCTTTATTATGCTGTAAGATGTTGGTTCCCAAATTAAGGTGGTTTTTGATTACCTCTGATTAATAGATGTACATCTGATTCGTTCAGAGGCTATAGTTGTTTGATATTTTTTTTGCCTCTTATTGTTTCTTAATCGGTAAGAGAGAAATATAATTCTAAACTATTTAGAGGTATATCTAACCGAAAGTTATAGTTTTTCCTGAACAAAAATAACATCTTCAATATTACAAAATTTCTCTTTTATCCCCAATAAAATTTTAACCCTAATCTCATGTTTCTTCACTCCAGTCGCTCCAAAAGTTCCTGTATGTTGCTCTTCACCTTTGACTTGTTTTCCTTCGCTGCTCTCTTTCGCCGGCCGGTAATTTTTTTTCTCTTCTTCATCTATTATTCGTTATTACTTGATTAAATGTGATTAATCTTGTTCTTATTAATCTTCTTCTTCTATTGTTCATTATTGTTCTGCTTATATTTCTTTTTCAAACTCTTTTTTTGTTTGATTAATGTGAATTTCTGGTGATTTTGAAATATTAAATAAACCAAATTGAGTGAGAATAATATATTATTCTCTGTGTTTAGTCTCATGAAATTGCGTTGTTGTATTTCTTAACTGGTTAAGAGCCACAACTGGCATGAGGGGAAATTGTCACGCTTGACCTTTGAACAATTTAAGAAGATAGGTTTAAAGCTATTCCTTTTTCTTTCTTTCTTTTTTCAAAAATAAAAGAATATTCTCCCTTTAGTTTTAGAAGTAGAAATGGTATTGGTTCCTCCTCAACCTTATATTTTAAAGTAGAGATGTACTATAAGAATGTCATAGACTACTAGTTGGATTTCTAAAATGCGTTGATTACTTTTTACCCGTCAATGGTAAGCTGGGTCTATTTATTCAATGTGTAGAAAGCTTAAGGTTTCCAGTTGTGGAGGAGAAGAAACAAGTATTGTCCTTGAAAAAGTAGAGCAAACAAATATTTACCAATAATTAGTAGGGGAGATGATTGCAATAGTTGGCATGGCAGCATGCCCACTGTGGTGGGCGCATATGAACTATATGAAGTTGATGATTTCTTCATACATACTTTATCATATTGAACAACCATTTTATGTGATTGGAGGTACAATTAATATTTACTACCTACAATTAATAGTCAATAGTGACGTCAGATTTTAGTGTTAGGATCGGTTAGACTTATGAAGTTTATTTTTTGGTAAGTGGGCGTGGTGGAATGTTATGATCCTAATTGTATGGGACTTGTGTGACACATGGTATGAGACTTTGATGTGTGATATTTATAAATTTTGGGCTCTCCAACTTTAATAGTTAGCTTTTAAGGTGTGCTCTCCCATGATTTGTTAAAATAATATTAATACAATTAATAGTCAAATAGTTTTTTTTTAATGTTTGTATTTAGATATTATTATCATTAGTCTATTTATTGATTGTATTTTTTTCAAATATTTGTTGTGGTCCATAAAGTTTAATTTGTTCTTTATTGTTCAAATTATTTAAATGTTTGTTTTTTATTGTTTACACCTTTTATAATCTATGTACTTAAGGTATGAAACAAGACGGTGAAACTCAAAAACAAAAAAAGACTAGTTAGTTGAAAGAATGAAACATTAGTAAAGTTTTTTACAAAAACATGTATTCGTGATGTGGTGGAAAATGATAGGGAAGGTGCAAGCCTCAAGTCACAATCATAGAGAAAGGTGGGAAAAATACAAAAAGATAACTACAACTTGATTGTGAATCAAAAACAAATGAAGAATCATTATGACTACTTGAGAGGAAAATATAGTGCATGATGCAAATTTAAAAGTAAAACATGAAATGCGTATGACCTGTCAACTAATAGGTTCAACCTTTCGGATGAGGAATGGAAACGAGAAAAATATGTTCGTTTTAACTTTTTTACATTTTAAGCTAATTAGTAATAGTCCTTAACAATATTTTATAACATGTTGAACTTATTGTTTGAATACAGACAAATAAAATGATAGAAACTTTGAAGACCTCACCTCTAATCTTCTCCGATCTTTTTATTGCATTATTTGATGAAATCGCGACAACGGGACATGATAGTTGGCGTCCTAGTTGTGAAAGAGCTAGGAATAAAGATACACACGTTAGACATTCCTTTTAGCACCCAAAGTCAAGGGTCTTCTATTCCATCTCCTAATTCATCAACTCCCGATATGCAATCTCATGCTTTCGCTCCTAGTTTTGAAGAAGAAAGACCAAAGAAAAAAGTTAGAGACTCTCATAAAAACAAACATACAACACTAACCTAGATGAAGAGATGTCCAACGCCTTGAAACTCATTATTGAAAAGAATAGTAAACCATTCGTGAAAGAATGCAAAGATAAGTTAGAAGAACTTGGATGGGGAGCAGAAAATTCACTACACAAGGTGATTTTTAGAATATTTTGTGAGAAATCAAGCTACAGAGAAGCATGGATCATCCTAAAAGAGGATGAGGTTAAAAATTGGGTTATGATGGTTTCACGCAAGTTAGGATATATTGCTTAGTTTGTTAGATATTATTTAATTACACACTTGATATTATGTTGGTGGATATATTTGGGGCTAAGTAATTTCATATTTTTTGTACAAACTTCTCTTATCTTTGGGGTTAACTAATTTAATATTTTTGGGATACAAACTTGTATATGTGGGGGGTTAACTAATTTAATATTTTTGGGATACAAACTTGTATATGTGGGGGCTTATTTACTAATTATTGCTAATTATGGATGTAATATTTGTTACAGATGATTTTGAACTTCTTATGTTAAATTTATAATGAATGTTATGATGATTATTTTAAGACATAACAATTTTAAAAATACTATAACAATTAATAAAATAAAAAAAGATTAACTAGAGTAATTTAAATATTACATGGTCATCATAACATGATATAAAAATAATCACCACTTTAAATAATCATCATAACATCCCTTATAAATTTAGCATAATAAGTTCATTCAAAAGCATCTGTAACAAATATCACATTCATAATTAGCAAAAACAAATATCATATCCATAATTAGCAAATAAGCTCCAACATATACAAGTTTGTATTCTAAAAATATCAAATTAGCTAGCCCCAAAGATAAGAAATTTTGAACCAGACTTATCTAATTACATAGCCCCAAATATATCCACTAACATAATATCAAGTTTGTAATTAAATAATATCTAACAAACTAAGCAATATATCCTAACTTGCGTGAAACCATCATAACCCAATTTTCAACCTCATTCTCTTCGAGAATCATCCATGCTTCTCTTTAGCTTGATTTTTCACAAAATATTCCAAGAGTCATCTTGTGTAGTGGATTTTTTGCTCCCCATCCAAGTTCTTCGAACTTATCTTTGCATTCTTTCACGAATGGTCCACTATTCTTTTCAATAATGAGTTTCAAGGCCTTGGACATCTCTTCATCTAGGTTAGTGTTGTAGGTTTGTTTTTATGAATGTCTAACTTTTTTCTTTGGTCTTTCTTCTTCAAAGCTAGGAGTGGAAGCATGAGATTGCGTATCGGGAGTTGATGAATTAGGAGATGGAATAGAAGACCCTCGACTTTGGGTGCTAAAAGGAATGTCCTCAAAGACTAACAACCTTCAAGTTCAAATGGACGTATCTTTATTCCTAGCTCTTTCACAACTAGGACCCCAACTATCATGTCCCGTTGCCGCGGTTTCATCAAATAATGCAATATAAAGATCGGAGAAGATTAGAGGTGAGATCTTCAAAGTTTCTACCATTTTATTTGTCTGTATTCAAACAGTAAATAACATGTTATAAAATATTTTTAAGGACTATTACTAATTAGCTTAAAATGTAAAAAAGTTAAAGAGAGCATATTTTTCTCTTGTTTCCATTCTTCATCCGAAAGGTTGAACCTATTAGTTGACAGGTCATACACATTTCATGCTTTACTTTTAAATTTGCACAATGCACTATATTTTTCTCTCAAGTAGTCATAATGATTCTTCATTTGTTTTTGATCCACAATCAAATTGTCTTTTTGTATTTTTCCAACCTTTCTCTATGATTGTGACTTGAGGCTTGCACCTTCCTTACCATTTTACTCAACCTCACGAATACATGCTTTTAAAAAAATTTGATTAATGTTTCATTCTTTCAACTAAGTAGTTTTTTTTTTTTTTGAGTTTCACCATCTTGTTCCATACCTAAAGTACATAGATTATAAAAGGTGTAATCAATAAAGAACAAACATTTAAATAATTTGAACAATAAAGAACAAATTAAATTTTATGAACCACAACAAATATTTGAAGAAAATACAATTAATAAATAAACTAGTGGTAATAATATCTAATTACAAACATTAAAAAATACTATTGACTACTTTAATTGTATAAACCGATTGTTCAATGCCTACCAATACAAAAAATCATCAACTTCAAATAATTCTATATGCCATATTAATTAGGGTTAAATATTTGTTTGCAATCATTTTCTTATCAACAAGGGGAAATATTTGTTTGCTCTAGTTCTTCGATAACAATACTGATTTTTCTTCTCAACAACTGGAACCTTAAAGTATAAGGTCGAGGAACCAATACCATTTATGCTTCCAAAACTAAGGGGAGAAAATATCTTCATATGTTATTTCGTCATTTTTTTAATTTTTGAAAAAAAGAAAGAAAAAGGAATAATTTTAAACCTTTTTTCTTAAATTGTTCAAAGGTCAAGCGTGCCAATTTCTCCCTCATGCCTGTTGTGGCTCTTAACCAGGTAAAAAAATTCTATGAAGCAATTTCATGAGACCAAACACACAGTAGTATATCATTCTCATTTAAATTGATCTATTTAATATTTCGAAATCACCAGAAATTCACAGTAATCAAACAAAAAAAAGGGTTTGAAAAAGAAATACCAGCAAAGAGCAGTGAAGGAAAGCAAATCAGCGGTGAAGGAGCAACGTATAGGAACTTTTGGAGCGGCTGGGGTGAAGAAACATGAGGGATTAAGGTTAACATTTTATTGGGGATATAAATGGAATTTTGTAACAATGAAGAGGTTATTTTTATCTAGAAAAAATATGACTTTCGGTCATATGTACCTTTGAATAATTTAGAATTATATTTCTCTCTTATCGATCAAGAGACAAAAAAATACCAATCAACTATAACCTCTTTCCAAATCAGATGTACATCTATTTAGAGGTAATCAAACATCACCTTAGATAATATAATTGAAATCAACACTGATTAATTAATTTATTATTAAGTGTATTTATGTCACTTCATTATAAAAAGTAGGTGACCTCACTGAACTTTTCTTTTAATAGGTTAAAGAGGGAAGTGGTTAATAAGAAGTTTATTTTTAGATAAGTTGGTTAATTAGTCAATAGAATACTGATACACATGCGAGACTTTATGTGTGTCAGTATTCTATTGGCTAATTGACTAACTTATCAAAAAATAAACTTCATGCTAACCGGATCCGTTAAAGACCTTTATATTTTATCATGTAATTAATATTTTTATTTTACCCCAAATGAAAAGTTTCCGAAGAATGATATATATTGCAAAAATTTATGTCTTTAATTATCAGTTACGTAGATAAATATTAGTGATAATTTTTTTAAAGATATACGTAACAAGTGGGGGTCTTTTAGAATTTTTATTAATATCATGTATTAATAAGTTTCATAATTATAATTTGACATACTTTATTCTGTCTTTCTTCTCTTTCTTAATCCTTATACTCCGAGTTAAGTGATATTTTTATTTTACTCTTTAACGTTATAAAATACTTTTAGTTTATTTATTTTATCCTTCAATTTAAAATTTTATCTATCCTTCAAGTTAAAATTTTTTAACTTTTAAATTAGTAAAGTAACTAGATACAAACTCGCGCGTTGCAGCGGGATTATTCAAAATTTTAATAATAAATGTGTACGTACAATTAATAAATTAAAATATAATAAGAAGATGGTAGATTGTTGTGCGATGATCAAATTTTACACAAAAAAAACAAAGGAATATACATTGTAGGGGGTAGTGTTAAGAGTTTACCGGTTTGTGCATTATATCTTCTGCTTTGTTCTAAAGTATTTTTTATAACAATTGTTTCAAGCTTTTGACCAAAATTAACTTCATGTAAGCTCTCCTCTTTTTTAAACAAAATATTGACATGATTGAGTGACATCTCATGGTGTTGGTTCAAACCCTAACCCCAAAAAAAGATGGAGCCAATTCTTTTTCAAGTTAAAGGTGGATTGTTTGAGGCTTTGTAGTTGATATCTAACTACTGAAACCATGTCAATATAATAACTTGAAAAATCATGTCACTAACATTACAATAAGAAAATAGCGCGATTAACCACATCAGTCTTATATCCTTGTATTGTTTGAGGCTTTGTAGTTGATATCTAACTACTGAAACCAAAAAGGAAACGTCATAGTGCAGTCTTGGTGATGGAGCATAATTTTTCCTGAAAAATAGTTCAATGTATTTTCAGGTACCGCCTAATACTTGGCTGGTCAGCCAAACGTTCTATAAAAATTCCAAAACACCCGCTCATTGGAAGTTAACACGGTCGTTTATTTTCGCACCTCATTTTCTTTTATCCGTCAAGACCAAATAAAATAAAATAAGAAATCAATAAGTCCGATATTTTTTGATTTTAAAAAAAAGAAGTATCTATCTTTTAAACTTTTCATTTTATACGTTCCTAGTATACATAAACCTGACAGTTGAGATATATGACTCAAGATTGCTTAATCAATAATGTACATATAAAATTTTAAAACAAAAATTTTAATGTTTTAACCCTGGATAAGCATAGGTTATTTTATTATTCCTGCTCGACGATAATTCACAATGCAATGGCCAAGAGTATTGGTGCTCCTGAGATGAAGACCAATAGTACTATTACTTTAAACATTGGCTCCAAAAAACTATTTGAAAATGGTCATTATAACTCAAAAGAGAACCATGACCACCCAACTATGGGGTGATGAAAGCACAGTACCTAGGTAAGTGAGACGCCATCCATCCATACACAGACTTGTAAAGCTAAGAAAATGAAAGATTCTAGTCATCAGTAGAACAGATTTCTGTTTGGAAGATGTCCAATATGCATACAGTTCCCTAATTGGATGTCAAATGAAAAGGATTTTACTGCATCATATCTTTATAAAAATACAGTAACGACCCTTGCTGAAAAGGGGACAGTATTCCCCGGAAAAGAAGAGGAAATAAATAATGAAAAAAAGATATTTATTTGTTGCAACAGAAAATATAACATTTGAGTGAGAAAAAAAAACAGCTCAATGGGCATGAAATACTTCGATGTGCTAATATAGGGGATCATGCTCATACCCAGCAAAAAACTCGGATGCCCTGCCAACTCCATCTTTCAATCCCAAACCAACACCAAATGCCTCAGCTGCGCACGCCTAAAATGAGGAAGGACTTTATTGCCTCTAATCCAAAAGGATATAGAATCAATGTTTATTTGGCATATAACATCATATGAGTTAGGCTGTCCTTACCCATAGGGCAACAGTTCTAACAAACGCGACATAATCAGGCCCCCTAGTTATTTCATCTGAATCACCAGCAGATTTGACAACGTGAGAGCTCTTAAATTCGTCAATGTCATCAAATGACTGAGAACTGGACGTCTCTCCCACTACAAAATCATTCACCAGCAGATCATATTTGATACAGACTATAAAGCAGCATGTTTTAAAGCAGTTCTGGTGGAATGCAGAATTAAAATAATATCACCTAAGGAAGTTGCGAAAGTCAAAAACATAAAACTCGTATTGCCTAAAATGGGAATCAATAAGTACTAAAATGTCTCTGATTTTGGAACATAAGGAGTATTCACAATCACCTTCCCCAAAAACTCGAAGGCAACGAAATATTTTGATGGTAAGGCCTTTTAGTAAGCATTATTTTACTGCTTTCATATATCAATATTTATTGAAGGTAGTTTCCAACAACTATATGAGCCTTAAACACTTGCTAATATGAACCTACAGATATTGCCTACTTGTTCATAAAATAATAACAGTAGAAATTAAGAATCAACAGTGACACCTGATGTAGAAGATTCTTCCTCCTGTTCAGTTACTCTTGAGCAGGCAATTAGTGACACCCAACTGAAACCAAGAAACTACCATAAAATCTCACTGGAGTGCAATCTTACTTTATCTTTAGCCAATGTTCCAATCTCCATAAGTTCCAGAACAGGAAGTGACCTCAGCTAACATATTTTCTTACCCACAAATTCTAATTATAAACAACATTCTAATGATAAACAACATCTTAGCTTCTGGGTTAACATAAAAGCCACCCTTCAATCTTGCCTCGCACTTCAGGCGTATCAGCTACTTTTGCTGGAAAAGGCAACACACAACTCATTGAAATAATCAGAGACTCATACACAACATTCTGAACAATACTAATATAATCACATATACCTGCTTCTCATATTCTTGTGCATATAACTTATTAGCTCGGTTGAAGATCAGCTTTGCATTCTTCGTCTTTATAGCTTCAAACTCTTTAGAAGAATATGATACATCATACATGGAATGATTGAAAAGCAAAATTCAAAGTTAAGTAGAAGGTACATACTTGTTTCATACATTTTTCATATTGCCTGTTGAACAATATAATCTGGGTTTATGTGTCTGTGATTTGTGTTTGTTTATAAGTAAAACTTATTGTTTTTGAAGTTTTTTAGTTTATTACTGTTTAATTTTCCGAAAATATATATATTTCAAGAAGACTATAAAATGAAATATATATTTCAAAAAGAGGACAACCAATAAACGAAACTATGAGTAAAAGCTCACAAAGTAAATGGATTTGAAGTATCTTCAGCAGTCATGGTAATATCATCCTTCACAACATACAAGTCATATACAAAGTCATCTTTAGATGCTGCGATTACAATAACCAAAACAAAAACATGAATAAAATTAGTGATAGGTTGTCTTAAGACCAAGAAAAGGATGACGATATGTCATATATATTATAAATGATGTCAATTCCCACAGGTGCCCACTCCTTGAAAAGGAAAACAAAAAAACTATATATTTTAAGTTTTTAACCAATCCAATTTTTTTATCGCCCAACAGACTGTTTAATGTGGTTACACCAAGCTAAAGCAAATTATTAGTGAAAGATTGCTAAACATAGAAAATGTGTATTTAAGAATATCAATTTTTGATGATCCCGGACACAACAAAAAAAAGAAAAGAAAAGAAAAGAAATGAAATATTATACAGGGATAGACCTCCTTTGGACATGTAATTGTCAATTTCAGATTCTATTTCTGAAGCAGCACTTGGAATGAACTCTCTTAAACAGAGGCAGAAAAGATGACATAATCCTGTGATTTTAGTAGATAATAATTATATTACCAAGGATAATGTCAAAACAGTTGACATTATCAAAATATTTTAGATTTGTAGTGATTTAGGAGATTATAAATTCAAAAAAATTAAAAAATAATAATTAAATTACAAAGGATAATATCATAACATTTGACATAACCAAAACTGTTAAGATTTGTAGTGACTTAAGGGATTATAAATGCAAAATATTAATGTGAGATTATAAATTAGTGATTCTAGGAGATAATAATTAAGCAACGTTACTATAAAAATCGAGATACATACTTGAACTCGTCGAGATCTGCAGAGAGTTGTTGCTTTTCGGTCCAAATAGTATCTGGACAATATGTCATCACAAGATGATCAGGAACGGAGGCCAATCACAATTTTGTAGTAGCCACTATATAACTTCACAGCATCACCTTACATAACAATTAACAAAAAAACAGCAACCAAAACAGGGGAAAAAACAAAAATAAATAAAAATGCTCCAATAAATCTAAAGAGTAAGAAATCCAAGATCCAATCTTGATTATGAAATTCATTAAGAAGCAAGCTACAGATCCGATTGAAAGAAGAACCCAAGGGGGGAATTTGTTGCAGAAGATGCCCGGAAGTACACCTACGATTTCCCCAATATCATTGACATCGTATAAAAATATTGGATGCGATGACATATTTGAATGGGTGATTCTAGATTTAGGGGAATGAATTAGGGTTTGTTTTCAAGCTAAATTGTTATGTTAGCTAGTCAGTTTTATTAAGAGTCTTAGGTAATATTAATTAGGCAGGACATGTGTTGAATTGTGAGAATGACAGATGTCAAGCTATGGCGTTAAGTACTGTATTTTAGTATAATTAATAGATTTGGCACTCAATTCCAATTTCAAGGGTTGGAATTTTCTTGCCAAACATTGCTTCAGGAAAAATCTACACCTACTAACATGGAAAAGTCCAAATGAAAATCACATAAAAAAGAACAACACAAATAGATATTCATATGATGACAACAAACATGTGGCATGTTTAGAACTTACATAGGACCCGTATGGTAGGAGAGACTTTGTCCCATTCACGAAAACGGGTTTATCAGAGGATGATGGGTAAGGAAGATAATGTTGTATTTTGTGCCATGAGTGAGGTGCAAAAACGGGTTTATCAGAGAATGTTACAACTACCAGACGTCCAGTGCCTCATCAATAAGGACCTCCTGTGTAGTTGTGGGAGCCCTCTCAAGCAAGTTGAATGTTGCAAAAGAATTGTTCCAAATGGAATCATATGGTCTTACCTTCACAGGGACAATCCAGATGGTTGTGACTCATGCCCCTTCTGCCTTGTTCTTCCTTGCCTTGTCAAGCTTCAGCAGGTTATCAAACTGTTAAACATATTAATTTTTAATGCTGCTTAATAATATATACTATTCAATAAAGTAATTCACTGTTGTCAACAAAAAGTACTGGAGACCTGTTATTCATCATGTTATTGTGCTTGGTTTACATACAATGTAATTGATCCAAGTAATTCCGTTTTAGAATATAGGCACAAGAAAGGATGATGGAATAGTGTGTAATATTAGCTATGTGTCACATTAGTTGGTAGATAGAGGATGGTGTCTACAAATCTATAACTTTTTTATGTTCATGAAATAAATTTGGCTCAACCTTTTATGCTTCGTGAATCTACATCAGCAATCATGTTGTCAATAAAAAAACTAAACGTATTTAAACATTGTACAGAAAATTTAAAAAAATCTAAAAATGGGACTGATGTGGTTACACAGCCACATTACCTTTAAGAATACTAAAAGTATTGCTTTACAAATTAATAATAAACCACTTTTTGGAGAGGATATAAGAGATTAAAAGAAAGGTAGAAAACGCATCAAATTTGTATGAAATCAGTTATTTAGGTGGTTTGGTAATATTTTGTTAGCACTGAAGATGATTCATACATTGCAGTCTTATATTTTTAGTTTCCAGTCCGACCTTTTTATTGTTATAGTCATTGTTGTTAAAGGTGCACAATGCCCAGTGAGGTGCAGATTTGGGGCGTTCGCCATACATTTTGGCAGAATCTTAAGAACTCAAATAATTACAGACTGAAGCTTAAGAACTCGAAAAATTAAATCAATTGAAGGTGATAATTTCATATCGTTTTAAACTTATTGACAAAATGCAGTGTCATGTCAAGGAATGTAAAGCATTAAGAGACATCCAAACTGAAAGGCAATAGGATTTGCATTTGAAGGAGCCATGTTTGTATTATTGAATAGACAAGTCGCAAAAATGGTGGCTGAAAAATGAGGATATATGAGTGGAAATTTACCTTACCATGCTACCTATTAAAGCAACAGCTTTCTCATTTAACGCTTTTACATCCTTTTCTATGTTTATATTGTTTCGAGTTGTATGTCTCCTATAACATCAACAAACTTGAGATGGATAGACAATTGATGTACATTACAATAACATCCTTGGTCATGACTACGTCAGTCACTACTTCTGAATCCAACCTCAGTAAAACACATGCCATAATAATTTCACCACAAAGTAAAATAGAAAGCACAAAATCACCTGGATATGTTTGTCAATTCTTGCTTCAAGTTCTTGTTGCAGTCAAATTTTGACAGACTGTAACTCCTTCACCTTCTCATGGATCTAAGACATGCCAATATTTAAACGTCATAAGAATGACTTTGCGTCAACAATTTCATACACGTTGCATTGGCATTAAGCGTAAGCTACACTAATAAAAAAGAAAACTGCTTGAACAATGTTGAAGCAACTAATGGGGAAAAATGTTGAGAAACATAGCAATTAACATAAGACAGAGCTATAAGACAATAAAATATTGGAAGTAGACAAATCCTAGAATAGTGGAACCTATAATACGATAAAAATAACTACATCTGCTGTTTAATGCTTAATCCATAAATTATCCTTTAGCCCCGAGATACAAATGAAGAGAAGCCAAGTTGTGGCCGAAGTAGAATTATGAAGGGTTTACTTGAGACAAAATAGTATAAAATTAAATAGAATTTGCCTCCAAGTCCAAATTAATATAGGAATCATTTCTCTAAAATCATAGTTGGGTTCCTCTTGCATGAAAAGAATCCTTTTTCCTCCTCTACTTCTGTGTATTAAAATCGTTGGTTCAGGATCTAAATAAGTAACCAAGTTCTGAACAAAGACTTTACATAGTGATTGGAAAGAGCCACTCAAAACAGTCAAATTGTAATGACTTCTACAATAAACATCTAAATAAGCAGCACAAAAATAAGCAACAATTAGCATGATCAGCTTGATATATAAAAAACCTTGTAATTCCTTTCTTGTAATTAATTCAGTGCTATAAATATGAAGACACTTCAAAAATGCTTAGTAATCATCTGTGTTTCGCAGTCTCTCTTTCACTATTTCACATAAAGCGAACTCTTGCTTATACACAACTGGACTGATTGAGCAAAGCATGTTAGTACAAATATAAAATTGTTGATGACATAAGAAGTAATACTGAGTTTACGACTTCAAGAGACTATTTATAAGATCTTTCATGCTATTGACAACCTCTGATATATATATATATATATATATATATATATATATATATATATATATATATATATATATATATATATATATATATATATATAGCAAATTGAAGAATTAATTACTTACGTTACACCTGGAGGAATGATGTTGAGCTTTTTTTAAATCGGCCCATTCATCAAGGTTGGCAGGTCAGGAGCTGATGAAGCTTTGGTCGATATTGTGGTACTAAGATAAGTGGAGTACCTCCTCAATGCAGCTTCTCCTTTCGATTTCTTGCTTGTAGCAATTGCTTATTTTGAAGCATCCAACATGAAGTTATAGAAGTCCTGCAGTATTTCCATTATAATTTTTATGAGCTTTTTGTTAATTAGCAAACTAAATCAAATTTATAAATATGTTCTCATGAATTATCTTAATTAGTATTAGTACGTGAATGGGTAACATCCAAGTACATATAGTAATTACTATTAAAGTGTCTCTATAAATAGTCTCTTGTATGTGAGTGAATCAAATCACATCTTTAAAATTTATTATCTTCCATATATTTCCAACCAAAAATAAAAGAGTAAAAACTTAAATCAAGATAAAAAGAAAAAAAATAATTAATCCTATTTAGGAAAAACAGTTTAGAAAAATAAATTGAATTCTTAAAATTTATCAGAGCTTTCTATAGAATCTCCACTATCAATTACACTACATTATTTTAACAATATACTATTAGTAAATCATGAGTGAGAATAATTCACCAAGTTTTTTTAAAATAAACTTCAGATCAATACTAATATTTTGCTAAAATAGCAAAATTGAACAAATGAATTATTCTCTATCAATATGGCAAATCAATTCATAAATTTAAAGGAAAGAAAAAAAAACATGTAACCCAACAAAGCTCCGATTGTTTCACAGAAAACCTTTGTGAAAAAATGATTTCTGATGAAATTATTTTTAATGAAAATACATTGTTTCCCTTATTTGGTTGCTAAACTGAAAATAAGATGAAAAAGAACGTCATTTTCTCGACTTGAATAATATTTTTTAAAAAGATAGTTTTTTTATCTTTCTTTCTTGATACACGTAGCATTATATTTAAATAAATATTACATATTTAATTTCTTTTGAAGAGAAAAAACACAGACAAAATTGGAGTTGAGTTGAGAAATATTATTAAATTTGAGAGCATAAAGATGAATAAGTGATATATACGGAGAAAATAATTGAATTAATTGAGTTACAAAAATGAACTAATTTGCTAAAGTTCGATGAAAAAAATAAAGAGAATAAAAAGTAATCCGTAAAACATTTGCATCCGTTCATCCGTTTTTAAGGCTGTGAATATTTTTAAAATTTTTATTTTGTAGAAAAACAGAGAAAATAAAGATTCACATGCCCATCTGACTTCTTCTAGATCTCAAATCAAGAATATAAAGAAAATGAAATTCAAGCATTAAAATCATAAAATAAATCAAATTCAGACATAAGTAAATCAAAATTAAACTCCTTTATTCTTTCCAATTCAACAATGTGTTTACATCCAACATAATAAATGCATAAAAATCACCAAAATGCGCTATACCCAAAAATGAAATCAAAAATGATGAAATTGAATGAACGTCCACTAACCTTCGACAAAAGGCAGAGGAGGAGAGATCGTCATTGAATTAAAAGGGCAGTAAAATCAATCTCTCTCCAGCCGCATTCACCAAATCTAGCACAACATAATTAACTGATTACTTCATCAGACAAAAGCATGAAATACAGCAGATCTACAACAGTAACGAACCAATAATTTCACAAAAAACATTATTAAATAGATGAAGGAAAACTGTATTGAAAAATGAAATACAGCAGATCTACAGCAGTAACGAACCAATAACTTCACAAAAAACATTATTAAATAAATGAAGGAAAACTGTCTAAAAAACATTATTAAATAAATGAAGGAAAAAAGAAATACACCAGATCTACAGTAGTAACGAACCAATAAGTAAACAGATGAAGGAAATGTTGACTGAATTGTTGCACTTTCTCGCCCATCCTTATCCTAGTCGGAGCTCTCTTCCTCTCTCTCTATATGTCACTATAGTTTTGCAATGGCTAACTATGTTTTTTTTTGGGGGGGGGGGGGAGAGCTAGTCCTATATGGCTGAGCTCCCTCCCCTTGCAGTCAGCCCCATGGATCCTAAATGACCCCTAGTATGACCCATATCAGCCCCCATTGCTATACATAGCAGACATGTGACTTAAGAGTGACAAACGTTAAAGTGGGTGTTGGAAGAGCATTTTATATTAAATGTGAAGGATTATTTACTTGCTATCAAAGTTGGTTTTGTCCCTTTTTTTCTGAATTCATCTACGTGACTACGTTATATGAAGGGAAAAGTATTTTGTTTTTTGTTTTATTCTTTCCAGTTGTCCAATTGCTAGTCTTAAAACTATGTACCCTTGTAAATGAGTTGTTAATATTCAGCCAGTCTCTACTGGGCTAATTATTTGATGGTACTATTGTGCCATTTCCAAAGATGCAATCAGTGAAAAGGGGAATTTTGTTGCCGTCTGTTATGAAAACCATCGTGATATTACTACACAAACAAAAATCATGTCGAATATTTTATATAGAATTATCGGAAAAATTTCCATAGTGATATTTTCTAAAATATTGCAAGCAATATTTTCCAAAACACAGAAACCAACCAAACAGAGTTCACATGAGATCGTTCATCTTTTAGTAATTCGTAATAAATTACTGCTTGCTCCAAAGTACAGTTATGAGTTAGGATCTAGTGTAGCAAGCTTAGTGCCAGTTCATAATATTTTTATAACCTGATATTGCATTTTTATAACTTTTTGAGTATTTTATCAGGCTGTATATGAGCACCACCCACGTCCAAAGCAATAATAAGATGATACCACAATGTTAATCAACCAGATTATTTGAAACTAACAATTGTAATTCCCATTAAAATGCAGCAACAATCAAAAGCAATAAAGATTTGAGATACTGATAGCAGGCAGACAACTCCCCTCTATGTTTTTTTTTTTTTGGGCTGGGCGGGGAGGGGGGGCTGAGATGAAAAATGTGGTGGAAACTGGAAAGGTCTCATGCTCAAAGCAAAGAATAATCTGTTTTGAATTTGTTTTCCATTAAGTCATGTCTGACACAAGATATGCATTTGTGAAACAGTTACTATATGTCCAAAAAACAAAATGCTAGATTTGATATAGGTAAATCGCATAGAAGGTCACATAGAGTAAGGCACAAGAAAATCAAAGGAGGGTGTGATATCTTCTGTTAGAAACTGAACAACTCTTTACCTATAACCATATACTCAGGAGCTGCATACCCATATCCTTGTAGACACATGGCTTTTACCATCTACTGGACCGTCTTTCGCCAACCCAAAATTAGATAGCTTTGCATTGTATTTCTGTAAAATTAGAAAGTTTGTAAGACAACCAAACAACTTTAGTTGAACACTCCTGAAAGACATCAAATTTTACAATCAAATTGTTACACGTACAGAATCAATCAAGATATATCACGATATATCACTTTTGCTTCTGGACTGTGAAGGTATTCAAGCCCCTTCGCTGCACCAAGAGAAACCCTCATACGGAGGTTCCAAGAGAGCAGTTGAAAGTAAGAACTCCCTGTTTCAATGATAAATGGTATCAGGTAGCTAAATCACAAAACAAATTAACGCTATTGCTACACAAACAGAAATTAAACCATACGGAACGATGTGTCTCAGAGAAATTAAACCATCGTGATATTGCTACACAAACAAAAATCATGTCGAATATTTTATATAGAATTATCGAAAAAATTTCCATAGTGATATTCTCTAAAATATTGCAAGCAATATTTTCCAAAACACAGAAATCAACCAACCAGAGTTCACCAAAACCTAAAAATCCATGTAAAGGAGCATGTGAAATTATCCAGTGTCAAGTCTTACCGATCGAATGCTCTGATTGAAGTGTGCTGGGCTGGAGAGAGGGGTTGAGAACTCATCGATCGGCTGAAACTCCTCAAACTTTGTAAGTGACCAAGACTCGATAAACTGTCCACCGGAGATTACACCTCAACGTGGCCATTCTTCGTTCGCCTCGACTTTCTCCTAGGCGGTTCCTTCAAATCTTCTCCGGCGGCCGTCGTAACTTATGTAAGCGATTGTATTTAGGATTTTACAACGTCAGCTGTAATTTTAGATTCAGAGGTTTGTCAGGGTATTTTTGTCAAAGGCCGAAAGGAGAATTAAATAAGATGAACAGGTGTAGAATTTATAAAATGACAGGTGTTAAATAATTATATCATGTACTCTGATTTAATATATATAATAGATCTCTATCAAGACTCTTAACATTTTTAACCGTCATTTCAGTGATTTTGTGTTGCAACTCACAGGATATAATTTGGTTTCCTATTTCATCTCCCCAAATCTCTCTATTCCTATTTTATCTCTACTAACCCCTCCCACATAATTAAATCAGGTTTCTTCTAACCCTCTTTATTTTATTTTAAACACAATTTATCTTTAAGTTTGTTATTTTATTTTCTATACTAAAAAAAAAAAAATTAAAGCGCACACGTCAATGTGTGCCAGGTGACTATATATTATAAACGAAACACATATATACCCAAAACTCTAGTGTGTGTATTTATATATATATATATATATATATATATATATATATATATATATTATACTAGCTTTTAATCCGTTAGAGGCATGAGTTTGTCTTAATTAATATTTATAAATACTCAACATATTAATTAAAGTTGTGAGAAATATTATAAAATTTATTGAGTATGATACTAAATATATTTTTTTTTGTTAAATTCAAAAAATCAATTAGCATTTTGGTGATAGATGGGATAAATAACGTTTTTAATTGGCCATTAGGGTCCGATTTTTTATTATAGAATCGAATTTTTTTGTTACAATCGAATAACTGTACTCTCAAATATTACAAAATGGTCTTTAATTTTAATTTCTGTCCAAAAACCAAACAAAAATGCTTAGTAGACTAACAAAACACAAGTGGCACTGAGGTGGCACATAGGGTCCACTCCCACGTGGATCTGGAGTCAAATGTCCAGACACTCACATTCTCCATTCATCTCTCCATTTCATTTTTCGAACAAACACTTGAGAGCAAAAACAGTCGAGGCTAAGGGGTACGCGATTTCGTCTGAGACTTGTGAAATTTATCAGATATTAGCGAGATCGGTTGAAGAAAAACGTTAAGTACTCTATAGGTAAGTAAAATCGAGTCTCAATTTCTTCTCATCTCAGTTCTAAGGTTAAAGTAAAAGAGGGGTTTTTGGAGTTTTGAAATTTAATAGATGTAATTGGGTCAAATTCCCTCCATGCCATGTTTTTTACTCAATTTGTGGTCCCGATGGTCCTATTTTGTTGTTTTTTGGTAAAAAATTTAGAGTGTTGTTTTTTTTATGGTGGCCCTAGGTGTGTCTGCGTCTGCTGATGGTGGTGGACCTTGGTTTGTTTTGTTTACTGATGGTGGCCCTAGGCATCTCTTACATGTGTATTAGTGAGTAGAAAAAGATGTCTGTTGTGGCCCTGTGTTGTCTCCCATTATATCTAATTTGAACAACATATTCTAGTTCTTGTCCCCCATTATTTGTGTTATCTGACATGCATATTAGTTTAAAGTTTAAATATTTATTTGTCTCCCATTATCTGCCTCTGATATAAAGTTAAAGTTTTTATTTGTCATATGTTAGCAATGTAGTCTCTTTCTAGTTATAAGTTTCATTTTTTTGTAACTTTATGAATTTCACTATCACAGGATGTCTTTGTTGCTGTTGAATGTACATTATGGTGGGAAGTTTAAGTCTGTGCCAATATATGAGTATGATGGTGGTTTTATAAAAACAACAAAATTGGATCTTGATTATCTTTGTCCCCAAATAATAGCTTCTATGTCTGAACATTTTACTTATCATAAGAACTCTGTAGTTTACTATAAAGAAAATGGGGTTCCAATGGCACATGGACTTAGAAAATTGCATGATGATGAAAGTATTAGGGCATTACAGGCAACCTGCATAGGTTATGATTCTGTTGATTTATATGTTGATCATGGGGATAATATTCCAGAGTATAATGTAGAGGGTAATGTTGATGGGGACAATAATGAAGGGGCTGATGATGAAGGGTATTTAGATTTGTCATCTGATGACAGTGATTACCATGAATCTGATGGGTTAAGTACTGATGAGGAGTATATTGAGGCTAAAAAGAAGTCAAGGGAATATAGAAGAGAGGTGAAAAAGAATGGGGAGGGTAATACATTAGAAGATGCAGGTGATCTAAATGAGAGTGAAAATGAGAGTGAACATGAAGCTGAAACAACTGAAAATGTAAACCAAACTCCAATTCAACAAGAACAAGTAGTTGAAAATGAACACAGACCTCCACATGAACTAAAAGATGTAATTGTTCAAAACAGCGAAGATGATGATTATAATGTGGATGATGACAGTGAAAGCACTTATGGGCAGAGGGACAGTGATGATGAGGATAGTGACAAGCACTATTCCCCAAATGAGGATAGCAGTGAGGAGGAGCAGGAGGAAATGGAAGAGATAGTTAGGGATAAGAGGGGAAAGAAGAATGTAAAACCTAAGTGTGCAATTATACCTTATGACCCTAAAACAAAAAGAAAACATATTAAGTTTAGTGTTGGTCTGCAATTCGATTCTAAAAAGAGCGAGATGAAAGAAGCTGTTAGGAATTATGGGATTGGGAAGGGAAGGTCAGTTAGATTCAAAATTAATGCAGGGAAGAGGTTTCAGGTTGTGTGTCAGCCTGGATGTCCATGGAACATGTGGGTTAGCACCATTAGAGGCTCTGAAACTTTGTAAATAAAAAAAATTAACAATGATCATACTTGCATAAGGGCACTACAAAACAAGTGTCTCAAAACTCAATGGCTTGCAAACTTTTATGGGGACAGGATTAGAAAGAAACCAGATTGGAAGTTAATTGATATTCAAGATGAAATAGCCAGAAAATTAAAGGTAAATGTGTCTTTGACCAAGTGTTACAGGGTAAGGGAAATGGCTTTGAAAAATGTTGGGGAATTATTAAAGAAACATTATGAGAAAGTGTGGGATTATGGGGCTCACTTAATAAAGAGCAATAAAATAAACACAATGATTATTAAGGTTAGAAGAGACAATCCAGAAAATAAGCCTCACTTTCAGAGGTTTTATGTATACTTTGAAGAACTAAAGAGGGGGTGGATTGAAGGGTGTAGGCCTATCATAGGTTTAGATGGTTGTTTTTTGAAGACTGTGGTTGGGGGGAAATTGCTGTCTGCTGCTGGGAGAGATGGTAATAATCAAATGTACCCAATAGCATGGGCCATAGTAGAGAGTGAAAACAGGGATAATTGGGGATGGTTTCTAGAGCTGTTATTGGCAGACTTAGAAGGCAATGATGGAGTTGGTTGGACCATTATAAGTGACCAACAAAAGGTAATTACTTGTCTTATTGTTATTTTGTTGTAAATGAATTTTATGCCTTATTTTATTATCAAACATGTGTAACTGACTGCTTTATTTTCTTGTTTGTGGTTGTAGGGTTTGGTTCTAGCAGTTAAGGATATACTTCCTTATGCGGAGCATAGGAATTGTGCCAGGCATATTTATGCAAACTGGAGGAAGAGATTCCCTACTCAAGCCTTGCAATTTGCATTCTGGAAAGCATCTATAGCCACCCATATTGTGCCATTCAAAGAAGCTATGAATGAGATCAAAAGGTTATCAAAGGAAGCCCATGACAAGTTGCTTGAGCAAGACCCCTCTTTGTGGTGCAAAGCACATTTCCAAACACACTCCAAGGCAGACAATGTAGAGAACAACATGAGTGAGACCTTCAATGCATGGATTATAAAATCTAGATGGATGGCTTCATTAGACATGCTAGAGGACATAAGGAGTAAAGTGATGGTTAGACTCAACAAAAAAGGGATGAAATGCTTGAGTGTGAAGCAGTTATATGTCCTAGGATTAGGAAAAAACTTGATGTTCAAATTGAGAATGTAGCTGCATGTGAACCATTTTGGGCCAAGGATAGAAAGTTTCAGGTAACTTGCTATTCCCCAAATTGATAATACACTTGTCACAATGTGATTAATTTATGTCTCATACTACATACTGAAACATTGCAGGTAAAGTGTCATGGGATGCATTTGTGGTTGATCTTGCAGATCAAACTTGCACATGTAGGGTGTTTCAGCTAGCTTGGATGCCCTGTTGTCATGCTATTAGTGCTATCAATTTCATGAGGGAGCCAGTTGAAAATTATGTGAGTCATTGGTTTAAGAGGGAAACATATATGAAGTGTTACAATCATCTCTTAGAGCCAGATAACAATTTCTGGGAGGAGACACCATATGAAAAGATGTTGCCACCACCAATCACAAGGAAGCTTAAAGGTAGGCCTCAAAGACTAAGGAGGAGAGAACAATGGGAAAGTGAAAAGAACCCAGGAAGGATTACAAGAAGGGGAAGAATAATGCATTGTACCAAATGTAGACAAGTAGATCACAATAAAAGTACTTGTCCCAACTCCAATTCACTACCAAATAAAGCTTCAAATGAGCTTCAACAAACTGAAGGCACTAAATCACAAAGGGTAAGCACTAAAGTTTAATAAAGGTGACTCATAATGAATTACAAGATTGGTGTATGATTGTTGTATTTATTTGTCAGGTAAACAAGGATGAAGGAAAGGCAAAGTCTACTAAAGGTGTTAAAGGGAAGGGAAAAATGAAGGCTAAAGAGTGTGAAAGTGGGATACAAAGGGTGAAGCTGCCAATAAGAAGAAAGAAAGGGCAACCTCCTGTTGGATTTGGGACTTTTGTGCTTCCAAATGGGAACACCATGTTTCAGTCAGGCAACCTAGGCTACATTCTGTTAGGTTTGTAATATTCTTGAACGCAATCAAATTGCATAAATTAGCGGAAACGTGTAAAAATCAGAGTTTAAAAATTTTACAAACCATATACCCGGATCACCCTTTATGCATAATTATTAATTAAACAAAAAGAAAGAACAAGAATCATACCTTGAAGATCGAAGCTTCCTCAGTACAAGTTCACCTCGATCCTTTTAAGCGTTCAACTTGAATCCATGGGTTTGGTTCCTTCTTTTGATCAACGTTAGCCACCCAAGTGTTTGGCCTCTAGAGGTGATCCACCAAGGAAGAAGAAGGATTCAAGAAGATGGGTGGTTGGCTAAACCCTAGTTTTTATATCTCTATAGAAAAGGAGCGTACTCTCCAACTCTTAGAATTATAACGTAGTATCAATATCTGATATAAGACTTCTCTTATAAAGATATCAAGTAACCCTATTAAAATAAGGTATTATTTAATTAAACCATTTTAATTAAAGGGGCTCCCTAATCTTATTAGGGATAATTAATTAAACTCCTTTAACTAATTTTCCTTCCTAATCCAATTAGGAATAAATGAGAGTACTTATATTAAATTAATTCCTAAACTCTTTTAGAAATTAAAATAATAATAATAATTGTAATAATATTAATAAGACTCCTCTTATTAATTTATATTTAATATTTCTAAAATATTAAATAATAAATATTAAGCTATTTAATTTATTCTATCACCATAGATTAAATTAAATATACATAACATATTATTACGATTATGCCATTAACTTCTTAAATAAATATTCTTCCTTTTATGGTGTGACCCTTTAGGTTCTCCATATTAAACCTAGGTTGTGAATAAATCAATTAGAACAATTTAATCTTATTTAAATAAATAAATTAAACAATTAATTTATTTAAATAAATAATATTTATTCTACAATAGGGATAAGCCTCCCTAGCGATCAACGACTTTCCGGATAATATAGATTTCAACATTAATCATAAAAGAACCTTTGAGTAAATAGTTATCAGACAATTCAATCCTTCCACCATACAATGTCCTAATTAAATATAAGGCATTGGAATTCTTGCAAGTCTTATTTTATTTAATTATATGTATTTCGACTCTTAAATGCACAACTCAAATAATGCAAATTAGAAACTCCTTTCTAATTTCATTACGCTTGCCAAGGACTATTGGGTTGTCATTTATCGAATCACATAGGACATTCTCTTCTTTTACTAGAAGTGGTAGATTCTTTATTGATCATATATTATCTCCATATACAACTTGTTATACCCAAGCATACCCTTTGATATACCCTAAGGGTCTTAAGGAATAAGTCAAAGTATAACTCATCATACACAAGATACTATGATGATCTTAAGTCCAAGGATTACTTGTACTTACTATCACTACTGTGAATTCCTGATGACAGCAAGTAAAACTCCATTAGGTATTCCTTAGCGAGCCACGTTCAAATTGAACTTATTCTCCAATAGGCACCTACATACTGCTTTAGTGTCTCCACACAAATGATCATGAGATCAATCATCCTCATCCAATGAAAATGACAACGTATGTACCAATCTATCCCGGATTCACTAATCCCAATTTAGTAATCCAACGATTGGGAACTATTTTAGTTTTAAGCTTTCTAAGAATTTAGATCTCATTAGAATGATCATCATCATTATTCTAAAAGCATTGCTTAAAACTATGGGTTTATCACATATTACAAAACAAAGATCATGTAGATAATTAAAAGCCTTTAATAAATTAATACTCTTTATTTAATAAATGAATAAGATTGTTACAAAGTATATGCTTTATCATCAAACATGATTGGCTTGTGTGCATACTACTTTCAATCTCCCACTGCACTAAAGTCAATCGTCATGGTATCTCATACTCTTCTTCTTTAAGTGACGATTATCCTGCTGTTGGATAAGCTTTAGTTAATGGATATGTAATGTTGTTTTTGAGAGTTCACTATCTCTATAGTGCTTTCCCATCTTTCAATGATTCCTATAATCAAATGAAAGTGCTACAACACATGTTTAGATCCAAGATGAGACTTAGGAACTATTCCTAGTTCTGTAATGAACTTTTAATCCAAACAATCAACTTGCAGACTTCATTTATAGCTATATACTTTGTCTTTATCACTAAACCAAAGAACTCTTTTCTTTGTTTGGAACCTTTCCAATTCAACGCACCTTTATTCAAGATAACGCTTTACCTTAAAGTGGATTTTTCATCATCTTGGTGCATGCGAAAAACTTGAGTCATTAAGCCCTCTAGTTTTAATTTAGACCCACCATGAATATGATCACATCCTTAGTGCCGTTAAGCACTTTAAGATGTTTTCATCGACTCATAGTGAACTTCTCCATAATATGATCGATCAACATCAGTCTCGATATTTCATTACATACATGATTGTCACTCATGCGATCTCTCTTTTCAGGAGTTTGTGGGGACTATTAAGAGATACACTCCATAGCTCATCGACATGAGACATCTCTTGGAGTTTGCCATGCTAAACGACTTTAGCATCAAATGAATATCGTTCCTTGGGTTAAGTCGAGCATCCTCTTAAATCTATCTATATAGATTTATATCCCCAATTAAGATACTCTTCCAAATCATTCATGGAGGAATGTTTGACAACTTTATCTTTTCTTGATTGTAGCATTGGTATGTCATTCCTTATCCGTAGTATATCAACATATAGTACTAGGAATGTCACGATGCTCCCATGAACCTTTTTTGTACACACTAGGTTCATTCTTATTTTTGATAAAATCAAACTCTTTTGATTGCCTCATCAAAACGAATGTTCCATATTTGAGAAACTTGCTTCAATCCATTTCTCTAAGTGTCTACAACACTTACCTCATCGTATGTAACTGGATCATCATCTTCTATGATGTGTACCTCATCATCATCATCTATGATGAATCCATACCTCCTGTGTATATCTTGATGACTATTCGTAATTATTTATTAGGATTTGTGGTATAATAGGTCTATCTACATGTTCCTCTTATTTGATTTATAGTATTTTGTGGTTCTTGAACTCTTCAAGATCTATTATCCTCCCACTAGCCCCTTCAATGATAAACACCTTTATCTTAGAAGGCAACGTGTTCGCAACAAACACCTTTTGCTAAGTAGGATTATAGAACATATACCCTAAACTTACTTTAGGATGTCCCACAAATCGACACTTATAAAATCTTGTCCCAAGCTTATCCTTTGAAACCTTTTCACATAAGTTCGACAACCCCTTATCTTAACATACTTAAGATTAGGAATCCTCCTTGTCCATAACTTTTATGGAGTCTTGAAATGGATTTTGAGGTTACCATATTAAGTGAGATATGCTGACCATTTCTAGGACATTATCCTGAAGGATCTTTGGAATGTCTGTAAAATCATTATGGACCGCATCACGTCCAACAAGGTACGATTTTCATTCGAGATACATCAATCAATTATTGCGATCGGGATGTGTCCATTATGAGAAAACCATTTGAGATGATCTAGAAACTTATTGACAAGTATTTATTCCTTGATCTAATCAAAGAATCTTAATACATTGCCAATTTATTTCACTTCCAATTCTTTGAACCTTTCAAATAATTCACACTTGTATTTTAGCAAATACACACATTCAACTCTTTGAATGATCATCTCCTTTTCTTATACTAATTTGTTCAATATGCAAAATTATTTTTCATGTAAGTCAAGTATACTAAATCTATTAAGTAATATTCTAGTTCTACACAAAACATTATTATTATAAATAGAACAACAATTGTTCTTAAATATAATACCAAAGATTTTATTGTCCAACAATAAAATAGAAATAATGTTTCAACGAGAATTGGAATAAAATAACAACTTATTGATTTAATAGATTTGCCCAGTAAAGCGCTAAACTATAAGTTCTTATGGTTAATGCAAAGAACCTTTGTTTCATTTTTCACACATAGGATTACTTATCTTTGTTTAGCTTTCTACTGCTTGGTCCTTCATAAATCTATATTTATGGTAACCAAAAGTCAGTATCCAATACCCAAGTAGAACCTTGACTTAAAGAAAAATTTATTTTAAATTATGAACAAATTTGTATTTGTAATCAAACTTCACTAAGCTTCTTTTGGTTAGCCTCTCGCAAGATGCTTCTCGCAGATTTCTTTCCGGTGTCGAAGCTTATTGCGGTTGGAAGCAAACTCCTTTGCTATCCATATCGGTTTTGTTCTTATTATCCTTTGTTTTTGCCCTTTATATTTATACCTTCTTTGAATCGTTCTTCTTTCGGAAGATCCTTTGGCCCCTACCAAGAAGACTCTGGTCTTTTCTTGGTTTGAAAGTGACTCTCAACATTTTTCAACATGATAAGCAAATCGGTGAGGTGGTATCTAGCTTTGTTCATATGAAAATTCACAACAATTGTGAAAGGAGTCCAGGGAGTGAGTGCAAGATCAAATCTTGGCTCAACTCTCCATCCATGACAAAACCGGTTGTCTAATTGATCAATCAAATTGATTATTTTAAGAATTTTTTATTCGTACTATAGTGCCATTGGCCATTCTAGATCGGAAGAGCTCCTTAGATATCTCGATATCTATCGGTCCTACTTTTCTCACCATCAACTACTTGATGTGTAGGAATATAGTAGGAGCATCCATAGTTTCATGCCGATTTTCAAGCTCGTTACTCATGGATGCGAGCATGATGATCGTTTAATCGGTATGCATCATCTTGCCACTTTCTAAAAGTAGCAATATCTTCCTCGGAGGCATTATGCGCAACCATTGCAAGGATAGGCGTATTAAGAACATAAGATAGCTTTTCAAATTTATGAGAACTATTCTCAAATTCCTTAACCAATTCGCGTTTAATTGATTACCGTTAATTTAGCATCTAATATGCTTCACAAAGTGATAGTAATTTTAGACATTGTAAAATTTAGTAAATGAATTTGTAATTAACAACATTTTAACATACATTCTTTTATTAATCACCAAAATAATTTAGGTCTTGTTTTAAATTGGTATCTCCCACTATTTTCTTCAAACTATATTACCCTCACTTATATAGTTTGGCAAAATCTAATTAAAGATTTGCTAGTGAGAATAAGGATCCCATTTCAAATGTATATAGCCTTGTGGTGACACAACAAACTATATATAAATAAATAGGTAGACAACTTTTGTCAATTACATCAACTATCGCAACTCCTTTTCTTTTGCCTCTTAGATTATTTTGATCAGTGGTGGCACATCCAAGAATCAAAATTATCCAAGTTAAGTCCGACCTAGCACTCCATATATTCAAAAATGAAAATATCATCCTTGTGGTGACACAACAAAATAATATTGTTCAATTTTCTTTATAAGCATCAAATGTGATAAATTAACATCTTAAATACTTAATACTTGCCTTGTGGTGACACAACAAACTCATATTAAGTATTTAATACTCTATTAATTTTATCATGCTAGAAGGCGACGTTCGATATTCCAAATATCTTTGAACGCTTAGGACTTAATATAAAATATTGAGGGGTTTATTATTAAAATGTCTCATCTTGTTTAGCGCACATGCACATATATATATAAAATACGCGTCATATTAATTAACATGCGAAGCATGTTTGCATAATATATAATATATATAGTATAAGCATGCACATATAGAATACTATATTCTACCCGGATTGATTATGGACTTTTATTCTAGTTTGGCTCACTAGAGCCACCAAGTAAATCAAAAGGTCAAACCCTAGGGGTGCAAGAATTAATATTTAAATATAACTATTACATTTAAACTCGGGCTCCATTATAAACGGGTCTTCAAGCGCTCCTTGCCCCTTGATCTCTAATTCTTCAAAATTAATTCTAAATATTCCTATTACAAAACTATTTTAAAATAAATAGAAACCTTGATCGTGATCGAGGAGAAGTACATAGGAGGAGATAGAATTTACATTAAGAAAAATTAGAGAAGATTTAGGTACGCAGTAAGACCCCATTTAATAAAACCCATACATTCATGCATCCAACTAAAATAAAATACAATCGCATTGGTCAATAGTCCATAATCAATCTCATTTATTATCATACATATCATCATACGCATCAATAAATAACATTCATCTCATGAATAATAAATATTTAATATATATATTGATATCATTTAATGGGCAAATTTAGTTAGTATAAAATCTAATTTTGAACCAAAATAAACTCCTTTATTTTAATTCAAATTTAAATTAAAATAAAACTATTTTATTTTAATTTATCCAATTTTGAATAAAATAAACTATTTTATTTTAATCAAAACTTTTAATTAAAATAAACTTCTTTATTTTAATTAATTATGGAATCAAATTCCAAGTAAAAAAAAACTTTATTAAAGGAAAACATGATTCTCTTTCCTATTCACAAATAAACTCCTTTATTTTGAATAATATGAAATCTTATTTCATATCTAAATAAATTTATTTATTTAAGAAAATACGGATTCTCTTTCCTATTCACAAATAAACACCTTTATTTTGAATAATATGAAATCTTATTTCATATCTAAATAAACTCTTTTATTTAAGGAAACATAGAATCTAATTTCAACTCTAATTAGTTATCATGGAATCCAATTCCAACTCTAATTAGTTAGCATGAAATCCAATTTTAAAATTAAAATAAACTTTTATTTTAATTATAAAATGATTAAAATATATTATATATATATAATCGAAATCGATTATAATATATATTATATATATATATATATAATGTAAGAAGTTGTACATTATAACATATATTATAATATATATTATATGTAATAAGAATCCAAGCTCCTTTAATGTGCTAGTTCATTTTTTGAATCAATAAGTCTGTAATATGTAATATAGATATATATATATATATATATATATATATATATATATATATATATATATTATAATCATATTATAAATATATATATAATCTAGTTTCCATGATCCATGTAATCTATATCCTGATCCTGTCCACGTGACCATGCCCACGGGAATAAAGCTTTCCGTCACGCGAATCAGAAATCACGGAATTTGTTTTTTTTTTTTTATAAAAAAAATAAATTTTATACAATAAAATTATGTCCAATTAAATTGTTCTAAACACATATCAATATACATATCAAATTAAAATAATTAATAATTCGCATAAAGGTTTGGCTCTGATGCCACTGTTAGGTTTGTAATATTCTTGAACGCAACCAAATTGCATAAATTAGCGGAAACGTGTAAAAATCAGAGTTTAAAAATTTTACAAACCATATACCCGGATCACCCTTTATGCATAATTATTAATTAAACAAAAAGAAAGAACAAGAATCATACCCTTGAAGATCCGAGCTTCCTCAGGTACAAGTTCACCTCCAATCCTTTTCACGTTCAACTTGAATCCACCGAGTTTGGTTCCTTATTTTGATCAACGTTAGCCACCCAAGTGTTTGGCCTCTAGAGGTGATCCACCAAGGAAGAAGAAGGATTCAAGAAGATGAGTGGTTGGCTAAACCCTAGTTTTTCTATCTCTACATAGAAAGGAGCGCATCTCCAACTCTTAGAATTATAACGTAGTATCAATATCCGATATAAGACTTCTCTTATAAAGATATCAAGTAACCCTATTAAAATAAGGTATTATTTAATTAAACCCTTTTAATTAAAGGGCTCCCTAATCTTATTAGGGATAATTAATTAAACTCCTTTAACTAATTTTCCTTCCTAATCCAATTAGGAATAAATGAGAGTACTTATATTAAATTAATTCCTAAACTCTTTTAGAAATTAAAATAATAATAATAATTGTAATAATATTAATAAGACTCCTCTTATTAATTTATATTTAATATTTCTAAAATGTTAAATAATAATATTAAGCTATTTAATTTATTCTATCACCATAGATTAAATTAAATATACATAACATATTATTACGATTATGCCATTAACTTCTTAAATAAATATTCTTCCTTTTATGGTGTGACCCTTTAGGTTCTCCATATTAAACCGGTTGTGAATAAATCAATTAGAACAATTCTAATCTTATTTAAATAAATAAATTAAACAATTAATTTATTTAAATAAATAATATTTATTCTACAATAGGGATAAGCCTCCCTAGCGATCAACGACTTTCCAGATAATATAGATTTCAACATTAATCATAAAAGAACCTTTGAGTAAATAGTTACTGTATAATTCAATCCTTCCACCATATAATGTCCCAATTAAATATAAGACATGGAATTACTGTCAAGTCTTATTTTATTTAATTATATGTATTTCGACTCTTAAATGCACAACTCCAAATAATGCAAATTAGAAACTCCTTTCTAATTTCATTACGCTTTGCTTAAGGACTACTCTTTGGGTTGTCATTTATCGAATCACATAGGACATTTCTCTTCTTTACTAGAAGTGGTAGATTCTTTATTGATCATATATTATCTCCGTATGCATAACTTGTTATACCCAAGCATACCCTTTGATATACCCTAAGGGTCTTAAGGAATAAGTCAAAGTATAATTCATCATACACAAGATACTATGATGATCTCAAGTCCAAGGATTACTTTCAGATTACTATCACTACAGAATTCCTATTGACAGCAAGTAAAACTCCATTAGGTATTCCTTAGCGAGCCACGCTCAAAGTTGAACTTATTCTCGCAATAAGCACCTACATACTTGTTTTAGTGTCTCCACACAAATGATCATGAGATCAATCATCCTCATCCAATGAAAGCAAGCAACGTATGTACCAATCTATCCCGGATTCACTAATCCCAATTTAGTAATCCAATGATTGGGAACTATTTTAGTTTTAAGCTTTCTAAGAATTTAGATCTCATTAGAATGATCATCATCATTATTCTAAAAGCATTGCTTAAAACTATGGGTTTATCACATATTACAAAAACAAAGATCATGTAGATAATTAAAAGCCTTTAATAAATTAATACTCTTTATTTAATAAATGAATAAGATTGTTACAAAGTATATGCTTTATCATCAAACATGATTGGCTTGTGTGCATACTACTTTCACATTCTTGTAAGTTTGAAATAATAAAATTATTTGTTTTACATAATGTTCATGTATTTGATAATTCATTTTGTCTTTTTTAGATGGATAATTCTCAAGATCCACCAACAACTACACTGTAAACAACCAACACACTTCCAATAGTAAGTGTACCACTCTAGATAGTGCCTTCATCCTCAACATTGACTTCAATGGGCATCCAAACTTTTATGAGCAGAAACAGAGCTATAGTATGTGTTAGTGCTCTAACTGAAGCTGCTACAAAAAGAAGAGCTGAGATTGGTAGTAGTCAACAATCAACTGCAACTAATGCATTCAAAAGGCCAAAGAGGAAGGAGACTAAACAATAAACAATGTTTAATGTTGTTTAAGTTTATATTTATTTTATTTAATGTGGGTGGGTAGGAATGTGATATATGGTACATTTTGTTTATGGGAATGGATATGGTATGAAAGGCTTAGATGAACCATTTTGTATTTGGTTTAAATAGTTGGTATGAATATGATATATGGTATATTTTTAGAACACTGTATTGAGTTTTGATGTGTAAGTTTGTGAACTGAAGGAAATTAATGCAGATGCCTTAAATGGCCATTTCAGCTGTTGCTTATTATGTATTATGGTTGCTCTGTCTCTGTCTTGGTTGCAGTATGTTGTCTCTGTCTTTTTGCAGTAATGTTGATGTTGCAGCTCTGTCTCTGTCTTGATGCCCTGTTTTGGAAATAAGGCCTAACATAGCACTAACAAAGAGTTGTCTTGATGCCCTGTCTTTGTAGTAAGGCCTCATTAAACCTTATTACAATTCATTAAACATAACAAAGTTGCATTAAAATACAGAGTTACTAAAATCAATCCATTACATTCAGCTACCAAAATAACTCCATTACATAATAATTCCTACAGAGGAGATGCATTACATAGCACTACCAAAATAAGAGGATTACATAATAATTCTGGATTGTCACCATTACATTCAAGTAAATACCAAAATCAATCCATTACATTCATCTAAATCATCTTAATTCACTTCATATACATGATGAGAAAGCATAAAACCCAAGATATGACAAGCAACAAGATTAATTTTTTTTCTAAATTATGACTTTGTTAATCAAGTCTTGAGCAGTATTAACTTCCCTATTCAATTCCTTGATTTCCACCTCATGCCCATCTGGAATGTTTAACCTTCTATCAATTTTGTGAAGTTCATTTCTTAATCGATCAATAACCTCCTTTGATCTTGTCGTAAAAGGGGCATCATACCATTTAAAGAATCTACAATAAGCATTCTTATCCTGCGTACAATATATATATATATACAAGTAATTTAAAAAAATTAAATTCACATTCACATTAAGCAAATTATACAGTTATTAACAATTTATACCTTGTATCTACTGCATCCTACAAACCTCCTACCCGGATGAGATGTTCCAACCTTCCAAGCTTCCACACATCCGTAGGCTTATTCCACAAAGAATATCAAGACCTAGGAAGATGAGGCCTTTGCCATTGTATTTGATGAGATGAAGATATCTCATCTGTGTCATCTCCATGAACAAAAACTCCAGATGAAGAATTCATGACGAATAATCAGTCACATACACAACAAAGAGCAGCAGAATCGATTTTGACTCAAGAAGTGAGGAGGAGGAGAATCAATCGAACCAAACGAGCAGCAGAATCGATTTTGCACAGAGAAATTGCTCAAGCCCTAATTTATTTCCCAAATCTGATAAAGTCATTGCAACTCTGTGTAATATTGAGCATGTGCCAAGCACATGATATACACCTGGCAAATGGATTGTACACATCAGCAAAAATCATCACGTGAGCTGCACACTCACGATTTCCGTCTGGTTTTTGGACGGAAATTGAAATTAATGACCATTTTGTAATATTTGAGAGTACAGTTATTCGATTGTAACAAAAAAAGTTTCGGTTACCACAATGAAAACTGGACTCTAGTACAGTGACCAAAACGTTATTTATCCCGCTGATAGATCAGTACTACACCTAGAATTAAGGGAGAGCAAGAACCAATTTTGCAACTAAAATCGCACCAATGGTTGCAGTGGTATATTATTTTTTCAGTAGAAACTGCACCCTTTAGGGTTGCGATTGTGGTTTCGGTTTAGTATAGAAACTGCACCCTTAAGGAATCGCACTCGTTAGTCATTTTATTATTTCTCATATTTTTGTGTATGTTTTGAATTTTTTAAGTTCTATTTAAGTATGATTGTAAATTTAATTTTAGAATATGTACTTTTGCATGGTTTAAGATTTTAAGTTTAAAACAATGGTTGTATTGTAGTAATGTACACATCTTTCAATTTGGGGAATTAAAAATTTTGAATTAACTTATGATTGGTTTTCAAAAGTTCAGCTTTTTATAGTTGGGTATTATTTATATTAGCAAGTTAGAAATGTTTGATATTTATTTTAAATTTGGAAAGTATGACATGTTTATTTTTTTAAATTAATTTTCGAGCCGACACCGCACCGTTTGAAGTTTCTTCTCCCCCCTTTTGTCAGAAACTTCTTGTAGTGGTGCAACCCTATTCTGTTAGTTGTTGGATAGTCTCGACTATGGACTTGACTTGAGGAGTTGATAGAGTGATTTCACCTTTCAATTCATCATATTGTTTGTCCATGTCTTCTTTTTGCTTATGGACTAGAGCCATTGCACTATCAATTCTGATAATGATGTCTCTAGTAAATTTCTTGAACTGATGAATGCTTATGCTCAGACTAAAGACTTTATCACTTAAGAGTCTTTATAAATGAAGAGCTAGTTTCTTGCAACTTGTGAACAGTTGCTGCATGATCATCTAATTTCTTGAAATAGATGTCATCTCTTCTTCTTAAGGAGGAGTCGATGATGGATGAGAGAGATGTCACCTTATTTTCTATCTTGTTAGATACAACATCAAACATTTCTTGAGTTAAATGATGTTGATGAGGTGAAGAGTGAGAGGAAGATGACAAATCGGAGGTATGATAAAGTTGAATAAAGGGTATATTAGAGTGTCTTTCTATAGATGTGGAATTTGGTAGTTCTACGTTTGGGGAACGAGCTCGCTCTACGATAGGAGAACATTTATGTTCTACGATTGGAGAGCTAGATGGAGTTGATTGAGTTTGGGTATAATTAGATGGAGAAGTTTGTGTGAGGTTAAGAGGTGATGTAGATGGAGTATATAAATATTTTGGAATGGAGTTGGGTGAGTGTATGAGACTATTTATTGGGGAAGTAAAAGGTTGAAAATTTTGTTCTACGATCAGAGAGTTTTGAGGCTCTACAATCAGTGAAGTTGATAGTGTAGAAGTAAATAGAAAAGATAAATCAATATAAAAATGTTTGGATATATTGGCAGTTTGTGAAGATGAAGGTTGCCTAGTTTGATCATAGTTATTGTAGATGTTTGAAGATGATCCATCACTGGTGTGTGTAATCTTTCTTCTTGGAAATTTTCCACCATAAGGACAGTGATGAACAACTGTGAGTATGTGTGACTCCCCCAAAATAGGTACACACGACCCATTCTGAGTCGCCAGATATCACACTATAGAAATCAAATACAAACTTAATGTCTAACTATTGAAGCGTCATGCAGAGTACGACAATACATAAGCTGTGAGTTTTAATACAAATATATGTAACTCTCATGGTGCCTCGACCACAACACCTTACAATGGTACTTTACATAAAAGTATAGTCAATAACTGTTTTAGAAACTAAAATCTTTGGAAAATGCTCAAGGAAACCTTCGTACATGGGAGGCCATGCATCTAAGTTATGATAGATATCACATGACTCGAGAATTATCCTTGGTTGACCCAATAGACCCCAAAGAAAAATGAGAAGATTACTATCATGTTCTTTCCAATGGTGAGTCTTCTCTTGACATATAATTATCTCCATTGTCTCCAATTGAGAATTATATTTTAACCAAACTCCAAGATTATATAGGTAGTGCTCATAGATATAATCAGCAAGTGCATGTGCACAACCCTGTCTTATGATAACACGTAAGTAAATACGTCATTAGACATCTTGTATGATAGTGGCAAAACGCCCTTCCAAAGTTGGGTTAACCTCACCCTATTCGGTTCACCAAAATCAATGGTTAAAATGACGTATAAAATACAACACACTTATCTATAATTCTCAATAAAATTATTTTCATACTATTTTAGGGGAAACCTCAACAGCTATAGACCATCGTTCTATTCCCCTGTTACCCCCGCTCGATCTATCTACACTCTTATTACCTGAAAAGAATTGTGAAGCAAAAGGGTGAGCACAACTAGCCCAGTAAAGAATATCATGACTAAAGATAATTAAATTATCAATAACCTTCGTCAGTAATAAATCAGAGATTTAGAACATATGGTAGATGATAAATTTTTCAACCATAGTGGCAACGGAACGAATTAGAAGAGTCAAATAGACCATAAAGTCTATTATCTTCTCCATGTTAAAAGTTCACCAACCATGTTTTATCCATGTAACATCAATCAACAGTTCCTGTCCACAATTATGTGAATAACTCATAATCATAATTATGATTCTAAATTCCTCTTTGCACCCAGGACGAAGATAATTTTTATCACCTGTCTTTACCTGAACCACTAAAGATTATAGTTAAATTCACAATTCATATTAATAATCATGTAAACAACAGTTTCTCCTTGCCACAAAGGTTTAATAGAACGTTTACTCAATATCCTTACCCCAAAGGCTAAAGATATTCAAATGTAATAATAATGATCATACCAATCAGTTGTCTATCTTTGCACTACGGGCCAAAGATATTCAACTATAAAACCAATGGTCATGATCATACCAATCAATTGTGTGTCAGTGCACTACGGCCAAAGACATACAACTGTTAACTAATGGTCATGATCATGCCAATCACATCAGTGAATTATCCATGCACTACGGGCCAAGGATATTCGTTAGTATCACCAGTGGTCATGATCATGTCATACACCTGTCCATCTTTGCATTGTGGGCCAAAGCTATTAATCAACAGTTCGTCTTTGCACGTAAGCCAAAGATATACAACTGTAAAACCAATAATCAATAGTCTATCTTTGCACGTAAGCCAAAGATATACAACTTTAAAACAAATAATCAACAGTCCAACTTTGCACTACGGGCTAAAGATGACTTTCAACACAATATAAGCATGAGAATGATGACAATGATATAAAGATTCAATCAAGTGATCAGATCAAGGATAAATATTAAAGACTTTAAATTTATCCAGAGTTTTAAAAATATCCAAATAGTCAACATGATATTGCTTTGTGGAGTAAAATTTAAGAATAATATTCATATATCAAAAATAATTTAAACGAAAAAGAAATAAATTTTTCGGGTGAATAGTACCCTATGAATAGTACTTCGTGAATGGTACCCCAGCATGAAAAGTGCCTCAAATACCCGAGTGAATAATATTTGAGTAAATAGTAACCCGTGAATAGTAACTCTTGAATAGTACCCTGACATGAAAAGTACCCCGAATCCCTGAGTGAATAATATTTGAGTGAATAGTACCTCGGGTGAAATATTGATATTTAATAAAAAAAATTAGATCACTATTTCAATGAAATGATACTAGATGATGTGCAAAGCTCAAGAATATTCTACTAATTTCAGGAATTATAGAAGCAATACTTACCATAGTAAGTTTAGATTTAAGAATATCAAAAGAAATAATAACCCTTACGAATATAAAAGTAATAACACCCATTACCTTAGTAGAAGACTAGATACTGCAATAGTGAAGTAGCAGAATACTCTTCTTCTTGCTTTTTATAGTTTCTCTGTCCATTGTTTCTCTTGTGAATCTTAGTGAATTGGTGAGAATGAAAGAAGAATTAAGCTTTTATTTATAGGAGAAATGACTAAATAGTAACTAATTCATGAACGGTCCAGATTAATTTACTATTAGAACGGATGGTCCATATTGATTACTATTAAAACCACAACTGACGGTCCAGATTGATTTACTTTTAAAACCACCACCGACGGTCCAAATTGATTTACTTTTAAAACTACCATCGACGGTCCAAATTGATTTACTATTAAAACCACCATCGATAATCCAGATTAATTTACTATTAAAACCTCCATCGATGGTCCATATTGATTTACTATTAAAACCACCACCAATGGTCCAGATTGATTTAACTTATTACACTTTAGTACCCCTAAAGTTTTCCAAGTTTGCATTATTCCCCCTAACTTTTGTAATTCACTTATCTTCAATAAACACATTCTTAATACTTCAACAATTATTCATCATTAATATTATAACTTACAATATTGATAACCAGATCATTCCCAGGTAAGAGGGGGCTTTCTGATTAAGATTTCTCCTTATTGGCGCGCAATTAGGTGACCAAACCTCTTTCTTCGATAGAACTTTCTAGACATTGTCAATAATGTAAATAATCATATGAATAAATGTGTTTTCTCAATTATTTATTTAATAATATAAAATATTATGCATATGATACTGTGACAATAATTGAATCAATAATATGAGATACTATGCAGCAATTACTGTTGCAATAATTGAATAAACTGAGTGGCTTCTTACGTAAGCATCAATAATCAAAGATATTGTGCAATATCGTGTGCTACTGTGCAACCACACGTATTACTGTATTTTTATCACCGGATATTTCAACAGTTAACGGTAAAACTTTTGCATTTATTTTTATAAAAAGTTATTTCTGTCATTTTCTAACTCTGACAGTTATTCCGTTGTGGGGTCCACTAATGATGGTATCGTCGTACGAATATTCCCTGACAAAAAGAATATTCCCTGACACAACGAATATTTTATATCAACTTGCTTACCTTGCAAAATTTTCAAATATTACCCTTAACTTTAACCTTTTAACAATTTAACCATTTACTAAATAGAATAACAATTATAAGAAAATTGAATACTTTCATTTCATAAATTCGGGGTCTTACAGTATGTATGTGCATTTGGAGAATTCCCAAGTTATCCGATTGTAATCCCTTTGAAATTTGGCTCGAATGAAGGGTAGAGTAGGGAGTAAACAAAAGAGAGGGCTCTGAAATCAAAATCACTTACATTTTCAGGCTCACATCCATTATTAGGCTCACTTTCATTCTCAGGCTCTTCTTCCTGTCCAGGTACTTTCATTCTCAGGATTTTGAATTTCTTCAATGTCTTCTTCTTGCTTTTCTTCTTCCCTCTGAGTCTGATGACTTTCTTGAATAGGAGAAGTGATACAATCCTGATCAGCAAGTTATTCACATGTAGCTAGTATTATGTGGGTCTTTATAACTTTACATAATCAGATTACATGCAAAGGAAAGAAGCAAGTTTCACGCGGCAAAAAATCCTAACGTGGCAAGGATTTTGGGATTTTAGGAAAAAGATTTTGTTTCCTAAAATATTAGGCATATTCTATTAGCCTAATTTTTAGGGATTTATTTTCCAGATACTTATCAAATTCTATTATAATTAGGATTTCTTTCCAGTTTAGATTTACATTCTAAATAAGGTTTCTATTGTTTTATAGAAATAGGAATTTCTTTTCCAAATTGATTTCTACTTAGAAATTAGGGTTATGGTTTGTAATTCTATTAGGATTAGAATAATTTATTCTATTGTTATTAGGTTTTGGATTGTTTTGAGTAGTATAAATAGAGGTCTAAGTTAATGTAACCAAATACAATATACATTATTCATTATTCAATATATTTTTGAGGTTATTCTCTACTTTTGGTTCTTTGAAGAATTTCTAAGTATTTTTCTTAGTTATTTCTTTGAGATTCAATTTGACTTATCATACAACAATTCATAGTTGTGTGTGGCGTCTTCTACCGCATCAATCGTCGATTGTACCGAGATTACCGCTTCAATATAAGCGAGGGGTCAAAGTGTCGTTGGTGTCCATTCAATGAAATTCGAACGCGAGCAATTGTACCAAGATTACCGCTCTACATATAGGCGAAGGGTTAAGGTGTTGCAAGCAATTCACCCAACATTTGTCTTTAGAACGATCGAGGCGGTAAGAACCACCTCATGCAAGCGTCTTGTGGAGCCTATCATTTGGTATCGAGCTAAGCCTTTCTAGCAAGTTACTTATATTTAATTTTTTTGTCTAAATATATATTGCAAAAAAAAAAAAAAAAAAGATAGCAAAAAAAAAAAAAAAAAAGAAAAAAAAAAAAAAAAAAATTCATATTCTATCAGGCTAACCCAATTTGTAGCACACCATTAAATCATCAAATTCCAACCAAAAGTTCATACCGCTCAATCATCATCAATTTCAAACGGAGCTACAATTTACAAATCGACGATACAAGAGGAGTACAAGAAATGCAATCGATTGGTGATTTTGTGATATTCTAATAGTTACACCATCTATAATTTTGTTTCGTGATAAGTAATTTTTTGAATTGATTAGTAAAACCAAGAATTTTGCTAGGGGAATTCAAGAAGAACCTATTAGAGAGAATATTAGAGGTAAAAGGCAAGAGTGTAAGATTATTAGAGGGTAAAAGCCAAATTTGAGCGATACACGAGTGATTCATCATTATTTGAGCGAAACACGTAAGGGAGTGTGTAAGGAAAATTTTTATCTACTAACCTTTGTTTTACAGCAAACATGTATGGCTACAATTATGAAAGTTCTTATGGGTCTCGAAGGAATACTTTCCAAGGCAATATTGATACAGAGGCATATCTGAGATGGGAGAGAAAAATGGAGCGAGAATTTGACTATCATGATTACTCCGAGAGGAGGAAGGTCAGACGGGCAATTCAAGAGTTCTCCGATCATACAATTATATGGTGGCAGCTTATCAAACAAAAACATGGGGAGCGTCCGTTCGAGACATGGGCAGAATTAAAAACAACAATGAGAAAGCGATTTGCTCCAGTACAACGTGACAGGAGGGAGGAATATACATCTAAAAAATTTGTAGAGCAACCTTCAAGGCGATCTACATTAGAAGATGATATGAGAGTTCACAGACATGTAAACAAAGAGGATTCACATTGGAGACAACCCCAAGACACTCTTAAGGCATCCAAGAACTTAAGAGAAGACATCAATGAGAGCTTTAAGGAGGTGGAAGAAATTATAGAATATGCAGTCCAAGGAGAGTTATTGGGTTCAAGTGTTCAAGATGAAATCCATGATCAAAAGCAAGATGGTGAACATCTGAAAGAAAGTAATCAAGAAGATGAGTTCGTAAAAGGAAATACATGTGGAAAAGATCGACAAAAAGAAATTATTCGAAAGATTGATAATGTAAAAGAAAAAATTGAAAAGACTGAGAATGAAAAGAAAAGAGAGATTGAGAAAAAGAGAATGAAAAGAGTGACCTTGAAAATAAGCGAGAGAAAAACAAACGAGAGGGTGAGCATAAAGAAGAGAGAGAAGAAATATGTGACTATGAAAAAAGAGAGTGAGTTGAAAAGTGAGTTATATTTTGAAAAGCCAATGATTGTCGTACATTGCATAAGACGGCGCTTTTGAATACTAACACTAATGATTCTTCTTTGTCTAGTTTTGTTTTGTCTCTTGTGCAAAGTTGTTGATGAAATACCCGTACTATCATTCCGCATCGATCACCGATAGTATTCCCAGGAGACGCACGGTTACCAAGGCGGGTTGGAGAGTTGGTGAAAGTGGGTATCGTGAGAGAAGACATGAGTTCATGTGTTGATTATGAGATCATAGTATCTAAGGAGGATGGGACAACGAGTTTGTTCGTCGATTTTGAATTGGTAAACAAGTATCGTTATTCTTTTTCTTGTTTGGATAATATGCTTGATAAATTGCATAGTACTTGTGTTTTATCTACATGTGATAATGATACAATGCCTAATCAATTTAGCACGAGAGATTGTGATAAATGGAAAATTATTTTAGCATGTGAGTTATATAAGTGGTTAGTTATTTCTGTTAGATTAACTAATGTATCTAGTGTTTTCATGAGTTATTTAAAACATATTTTGCATGCTTCTATTGGAAAATTTGTTGTTAGCTATTTTGATGGTAGAATCATTTTTATCATAAACTATGGAGGATATTTGATTTATGTTGAGTTAGTTTATGATCATGATATATATTCTCGTTCTCGATGTGTTTACTTGCATGAAATTAATTCTAGGTTTTGTTGTTCAGATATTGACTTAGGGTTTCATGCTAGTCAATCTTTACATGAATTGTCGTTAGTTGACAATGGTAGTAATCATGTTGTTTCGTTGGAGCGGTCTTCATTGCATGATTTGCTATCATATGGTTTTGATTCAAGAAGTGTTTATCATCAAGATGGTTTGAGAGATGAGTTATTTGCATGTTTAGTTAGTTCACTTAGATTAGCTAAGGCATCGCATACTTCCATGGAATTGTTGAATTATATTTTGAATTCTTTCATGGGAAAATTTGTTATTCTCTATTTTGATGATATTTCGATTTTTGTCAACACTTTGGAAAATTCCTTAGCATGTGTTGAGTTTGTTTGTGATCATCGTCGATATGCTATTGAAATTTCAACTTATGATTGTGACCTTTTATTCCGTTGGTGCTATTATGTGATTTTGATTGTGTTAATGTCAATGGAAGGAGAAAGGTTGGTTGTGTTTTCTTGATTATTGATAGGATCATATTCATCGAGGGAAACATGGATCGTGCAATTCAATTCGATCAATGTATTGAGAGTTCTGAGGAAGTGTTTTGAATATTATTTTATTAGACTATGCATTTGATTTTGATTTATTTGATTCCTTTGTGATTAGACAAAAGGAACTTGTTGATTTGTTTTATTACGTGTTTAATCCGAGGATTGGTGTATGGGCTTATGCGAATTCGATGAATTTCAAAAGTTGATATTTGACCCGGGATCATTGACGTGGATATGTTTGAAAATGATCGAGATTATAAGATTTTGCTTTGATTCGGGAATTCATCATTGGAAGAATCTATCACATGTAAGAGTTTTTCATTTTCATATTTGATCCAGGAGGAGTTGGAACTTTTCAAATTCTTGTTTGCGTTGCTGATATTGCTTATTCATTTAAATTACCGTGTGAGACTTGTGGTTATGTTTTGTTTGGTGATTCTAACTTTGTTTGTTTTGATGTAGGATCAGATTTGTGGACAAATCCTTTTCAAGGAGTGGATGCGATTTGAGGACAAATCATTTTGAAGAGGAGGGGAATGATACAATCCTGATCAGCAAGTTATTCACATGTAGCTAGTATTATGTGGGTCTTTATAACTTTACATAATCAGATTACATGCAAAGGAAAGAAGCAAGTTTCACGCGGCAAAAGATTCTAACGTGGCAAGGATTTTGGGATTTTAGGAAAAAGATTTTGTTTCCTAAAATATTAGGCATATTCTATTAGCCTAATTTTTAGGGATTTATTTTCCAGATACTTATCAAATTCTATTATAATTAGGATTTCTTTCCAGTTTAGATTTACATTCTAAATAAGGTTTCTATTGTTTTATAGAAATAGGAATTTCTTTTCCAAATTGATTTCTACTTAGAAATTAGGGTTATGGTTTGTAATTCCTATTAGGATTAGAATAATTTGTTCCTATTGTTATTAGGTTTTGGATTGTTTTGAGTAGTATAAATAGAGGTCTAAGTTAATGTAACCAAATACAATATACATTATTCATTATTCAATATATTTTTGAGGTTATTTTCTACTTTTGGTTCTTTGAAGAATTTCTAAGTATTTTTCTTAGTTATTTCTTTGAGATTCAATTTGACTTATCATACAACAATTCATAGTGTGTGTGGCGTCTTCACCGCATCAATCGTCGATTGACCGAGATTACCGCTTCAATATAAGCGAGGGGTCAAAGTGTCGTTGGTGTCCATTCAACGCAGTAATCTTAACGCAGCAATTGTACCAAGATTACCGTCTACATATAGGCGAGGGGTTAAGGTGTTGCAAGCAATTCACCCAACAACTGTGCTAGAAACGATCGGGGCGACAACCACCTCACGCAAGCGTGCCGTGGAGCCTATCAAGAAGCAAGCCTAAAAGTCGGAGAATAGTGACGAGGACTTTCTTCTACGTTTTCTTGCAAATCTTTAACCACTTCCTGCACTATCTCAGTAAGGGGAGTTGATGTTTTAGCTTCAGCTTGTTGGAGTTCTTGGTGAGTGGATTCATCTTCTTTTGAACTTCCCTCCTCCTCAACAACAGCATCTTTAGCTTGTTCAGCTGGTTTCTTTGTTATTCTCCCCTTGATAACTTTTTTCTTTCTGACATGTTTCAATCTTCTCTTCTTGTTCTATGGCTCAGGATTGGATACCTTCTCAACCATTTAATCAACAATAGGCTCAGGCACACCTGTCATCCCAACCATTTCTTCTATAATGTGCTCATGCGAAATTGCCTTCCTAGCTTTCTCAGTAGCATTAAGTTCTTTCTCTATGATCGAAAAGAAAGATCTTATAATGAAAACTGCATCTTCATCTATTTCTTCTTCAGGAATGGTTTGAGGAGTTGTGATGAATCTTCTTTTTACTCTCTAGGTATGTTCTCTTGTGAGTTCCTCTAGGGTAGGTTGAGCCCCTTAGGATCAACCTTAGAGTTGTCATTTTCTCCTTCATTTTCCCTCTCCTCATAATCATTGAGTGGAGATTTCTGAGTGTCCTTGGGAACATTGCCTGATTTCTTCTTCAATTTCTTCCTTTGAGGATTCTCAACAGTTGAAGCCTCTGCTGCTGGTGTCTCTGGTGTGGCTGATCCATGAGATTCAAAAGCTCTTCTTTTCTTAGAATCTCTTTTAGGTTTCTCCACATCAATAACTGTTCTTTCACTACCTTCAGACTGCTTTGACTTGTTGATTTCTACTGGATTTTTCTTCTAGTTGTCAAACAGTCTTTTGGTGATTTTCTTATTCACATTCAGAGGTTCACCATCCTTCTCCTTTAGGTGTTGATGGAGCTTCTTCTTGAGCATAATGCTGATAAACCTTCCAAAATATATCTTTGGAAGAGGTTTGTTGTCCTTCTTTCTTGTCTCTGCATCCTTAAACCATTAGGACAACCATCCAAACATCACTTCACTGTAATTGATAATCATCCATTATGATGGCTGGCATAATTTAAAGTTAGAGCTCGCTGATGGATTCGTGAGCAGAGTCCTTGCACATAATACATTTACCCACAATATCGGCAAGGAACATGAAATCTTGAGGAAAATCCTTCTTTTTTGAGTCCCTTCACATCTTGGTTATTCTTCTTATACCTCATAAAGTCTACTCCCTTCTGCTTATTCACTTTGTTGAAGTCAGAATCTTGACTGTGAAGACCTAGAAGTAGGCCAATTTCTGTGGGATAGGAGAGTACCACTCCTTTAGCCTTTGTGGTGATTTTCCCATTTTTAACTCTTCCATAAAGATAAAACTCCTCTACTTCCTTAGTTTAGATTGGAGTATTTTCGCTGAGACAATCGGTGAAGCCATACTTCCTCATAAGATTGAGCATTATGATGAAGTGAAGCGCTACACCTTCAAATTGATCAAAACATAATTGATTTTCTGAGATGATCTGGTTAGACGACATGATTCCAGGATTTGATTGTCTAAAATACAAAAAGATTTGATTAAGGCTTGATGGTCGTAGAATAAGTCAGGGCTTTTTTAGAGAGAGAGAATACTCAGATAGCTTTAGAAACTGAAACGATGAAAAAATAAGAGTGAAAATTTGAATGATATAAGTATTTCCCTCTCATTTGGGTGAGTGGGACACGTGACTAGATCTGATAGGAAATATTTTTTGCAAAATACAACCTTAGCTTTAGCAATTACTTCCCATATCTTAACGCACTTTTTTTGTCCTGTCATTTTCACTCGCTTCAATTTTTGACTTTTATCTTTCTCTGGTCAACATTGAACATTGGTTAGTAGAGCTCTTACTAGACGATTTTGTTATTTCTTTTATTTTCACTCTACGATCTTTGTATAAAGTGACTCTATTCCACAATTTTGTTGCCTTTAGTGTTAGTTCTTTCAAGACAAATAAAAACTTACACACTTAAATTTAACATATGTAATTCACTTATTATCTTATTAAATCTATATTCCTCTAACGATTTTGTGAATGCATCAGCCAGTTGATTTTCTGTAGAAGTGTAATGCAATGAAATATTACCATTTCGAACATGATCACTAATAAAATAATGTCTTATTTCAATATGTTTAGTTCTAGAATGCAAGACATGATTGTGAGTAATTGCAATTGCACTAGTATTATCATAGAAAATAGGAATAGATTTTAATTCAAACCCGTAATCAGCTAGTAGGTTCTTCATCGATAAGATTTGAGCACAACATTTACTAGCAGCAATGTACTCAACTTCTACAATAGAAGTTAATACTGAGTTTTGCTTCTTACTGAGCCATGACACTAATTTACTTTTAAGCAGTTAACAAGTTGTTCTACTAGTACTTTTTCTGTCTATTTTATATCTTGCAAAATTAGCATCTGAATATCCAATTAGATCAAAGGGAGACTTTTTGGGATATCACAACCCCAAATTAAGAGTACCCTTGAGAAATATGAAAATCCTTTTAATTGACATTAAATGAGATTCCTTAGGATTAACTTGAAATCTAGCACAAATGCATGTAGTAAACATAATATCAGGTCTACTGACAGTTAAATAAAGAAGAGAGCCAATCATGTCTCTATATTGGGTAATATCAACATTTTTACATTGCTCATCTTTATCGAGTTTAGTTGTAGTAGCCATAGAGGTCTTCATGGGGGTAGTTGAATCCATGCCAAATTTCTTAAGAAGATTTTTGATGTATTTGGCTTGGTTGATAAAAATTTCTTCTTTTGTTTGTTTCACTTATTTAAGAAAGAAGTTGAGTTCTCCAATCATGTTCATTTCAAATTTTCTCTACATAAGCTTGACAAATCTTTCATATAACTTTTTATCGGTAGAACCAAATATAATATCATCTACATAAATTTGTACTAACAATGCTTTATCTTCGTGCTTTCTAAAAAATAATATTATTTCGACTCTACCTCTAGTGAACTATTTTTTAATAAAAAATTTAGTTAAACTTTCATACCATGCCCTAATTATTTTTTTTAAACCAAATAATGTTTTGTCTAATCTATACACATAGTTAAAGTGAGTAGGATTAACAAAGCTTGAAGGTTGTTCTACATAAACCTCTTCTTAAAATTCTCCATTGAGAAATACAATCTTGACATCCATTTGAAATACTTTGAACTTCATGTGGGTAGCATAGGTAAGAAATATTCTAAAAGCTTCAAGTCTTGCCGCTGGTGCATAGTTCTCATCATAGTTAATGCTTTCTTCTTGAGAATAACCTTTAGCCACCAGTGTTGCTTTATTTCTTATGATCACACTATCTTCATCCATCTTATTTCTGAAAACCTATTTGGTGCCAATAACTGGATAATCTTTTGGTCTTAGAACCAGTATTTAGACTTTTCTTCTTTCAAACTATTTAGCTCTTCTTGCATTGCTTCAATCCATCTTGAATCTTGAAGAGCTTCATCAATATGCTTAGGTTCCATTTGAGATTGAAAACTCAAATAGATACATTCAATTTGGGTTGTAGATCTAGTTCTGACTCTAGTATTTGGATCATGAATGATCAAATCTTGAGTGTGATATTTAGCCCATCTTCTTTTAGTTGGAACATCAGTCCTTGTACCTTATTGTTTGAGAACTTCAAGGTCTAGATCATCTTTCTCAAGTTCAGGAAGATCTTCTATTCGTAGAGTTCCTAACTCAGGAACTTTTGACTCTACTGTGACGCCCCCAAAATAGGTCCACACGACCCATTCTGAGTCGCCAGATATTACACTATAAAAATTATTTACAAACTTCATTTATACAACTGTTGAACTGTCATGCAGAATACGACCACAGTTAAACTGTGAGTTTTAATACAAATGTATGTAACTCTCATGGTTCCTCGATCACAACCTTACAATGGTACTTTACATAAAAGTACAATCAAAAACTGTTTTAGAAATTAAAATCTTTGGGAAGTGCTCAAGGAAACCTTCGTGCATGGGAGGCCATGCGTCAAGGTTATGATAGATATCATATGTCCACAGAATTATCATTGGTTGACCCAATAGACCCCAAAGAAAAATGAGAAGATTACTATCATGTTCTTTCCAATGGTGAGTCTTCTCTTCGACATATAACTATCTCTTTCATCTGCAATTGAAAATTATATTTCAACCAAACTCCAAGATCATATAGGTAGTGCTCGTAGATATACTCAAAGAAGTGGATGTGCACAAACCCGCTCTTATGATAACACGAGGTTGTATGTCATTAGACATCTTGTATGATAGTGGCAAAACACCCTTCCAAAGTTGGGTTCACCTCACCCTATTCGGTTCACCAAAATTAAATATCAAAATGACGATATATAATACTAACACACTTATCTAAAGTTCTCAATAAAATTATTTCCATACTATTTTTAGGAGAACCTCAACAAATACTATAGACCCAGATTCTATTCTCCTGTTACCCCGCTCGACCCAAATTTACTACTCTTATTACCCGAAAGGAATTGTGAAGCAAAAAAGGGTAAGCACAACTAGCCCAAGATAAAGAATATCATGACTAAAGATAATTTACATCATCAATAGCCTTCATCGGTAATAAATCGTAGATTTAGAACATATGGTAGATGATAAAACATTTCAACCATAGTTGCGGTGAACGAGAAATCCATTAGAAGAGTCAAATAGACCATCGGATCTATTATCTTCTTCCATGTTAAAAGTCCACCAATAATGTTTTATCCTGTAACATCAATCAACAATTTCGTCCACAATCATATATAATAACTCATAATCATAATTGTGATTCTAAATTCTCTCAAGCACCTGTGACGTAAGATAATTTTCATCACTTATCTTCACCTGAAACATCAAAAATCATGGTTATACCAAATCACAATTCATGCTCATAATCATACTAATAAATTCATCTTTGCACTACGGCCAAAGATATTCATTAATAATTCATCTTTGTACTACATGCCAAAGACATACAACTGTATTTTAGAAGAGTCAAGTAGGGCATAATATCTACTATCTTTTACGAATTAAAAGTGTATAATCAATATTTTATCGCAGAGACTTAGCTTAATAAATAAGCCACATCATCGAATCATCCCTACACTACGGCCAAGGATATTCATGTAATCATCAATGGTCATGATTATACCGAATAATCCCTAGTTATAATCATACCAATAACTGTCCATCAATGCACTACGGGCCAATGAGGACTTTTACCACATCATCTATAATATTACGGGTCATGATTATACCGAATGATCCCTGGTCACAATCATACCAATAAACAGTTCATCTATACATATAAGCCAAAGATACTCATCAATCAATAGTTCATCTTTGCACGTAAGCCAAAGATATACAACTATAAAAACCAATAATCAACAGTCCATCTTTGCACGTAAGCCAAAGATATACAACTCATAAAACTAATAATCAAAAATCCATCTTTGCACATAAGCAAAGATGACTTTCATCATCATAATATAAGCATGAGGATGATGACAATGATATAAGAATTAATCAACGAAAACAAGGATAAATATTAAAGACTTTAAATTTATCCAAATATTATCAATCACTTAATAAACTCATAATCTAATATTATTAATATTATAACAATATTTTAATCACTTATTAAACTTATAAACAATTTATTTCAATTATTTTACACTTTACCAAATAATGCATTTAATCATTCAAAAATTTTATACTCATAAGATTTCATCACCAATGATCAAATCCTCATCAAAAATTACATATACCCTATATAGGATTCCCAAGCCATAAAATCCTATTTTCCAATTTTGTTACTTCACATAACATATTTAATTCATTTACTCATAACTAGTTCATTTTCATAAAAATACCAAATCATTCCCAAAAATATTTCTTTTCTCGGGATTTAATGTAATATAGTCTCATATTGAACATATATTTTTCTAATTTTTAAAATTCATTTACTATTTTCATATGGCCAAAATCGCTTTAATATTTAGACATTTATCATAAATTATACTTTTGTCCAAAAATTCCAAAATTTACAGGGTATACTTCAGTTATATACACGTACTCCCAATACAAAGTTCACCAATTTTGGAGTTAACCACAAGGAGTTATATGGGTTTACTTTTAAAATAGTCTTTTTCCATAAAATCCATAACTCTTAATCTATACATCCAAAAATCGCCATCTTTGGACACAATATAGAAAACTCATCAAATTATCATTTCAAATTTTTCCAGAATTTTTGAGGGTCAGAAAAATTACGAAACTGCAAATGGATTTTCACCCGTCATGCGGTAATCCACGTAGACAGATTATTTCCACAATTTAATAAGGAATGAATACGAAGAATCATTCACCATGCATGCGATAGTCCACATAGACAAGTTATTCTAACAGAATAATAAAGAATGAAATAACAGAAGAATTCACCATGCATGCGGTATTCGCCAGCATAATGATAGGTTATTTCCAATGTAATAATAAAGAATGGAACCGGTAATGCAGAATCCGCATGCATGTGACGGGATATTCCAATGTAATAATAAAAGAATGGAACCGGTCATGCGTAATCCACATGCATGGGATATTTCAAATGTAATAATAAAGAATGGAATAACAATAGAATTCATTCACAAGCATGCGATGGAATAACACAAGATGATAAAAGTTATTCCAATGTAATAATAAAGAATGGAACCAGTCATGCATAATCCACATGCAGATGTGATATTCCAACATAATAATAAAGAATGGAATAAAGAAGAATTTCACCATGTATACGGTAGAGTCGCGTACACAAAAGTTATTACAATGTAATAATAAAGAATGGAATAACAATAGCTCTCTTCATGAATCTGAAAGAAATAATACCCCTTACTATAATAATAATATCCCTTACCTCGTAAGAAAACCGGATATTGGAATAGTGAGGTACCGCATTTCTTCTTCTTTCTCTCTATAATTTCTATTTATAATAATTGTTTCTATAGCTTTAGTGAATTGGTAAAAAATAATGAAGGAATGAGCTTCTATTTATAGGAAAATATAGTTTCGATAATTGCACGTTTTGGGGCTCGAAATATTACAGTATAATACCTTCCTCTTTTCCTTCATTTTTAATTTAGTCTTGCAAGTATTATCAAACTTGTACCATCTCCCTAATAGTAAATCATGTGAATCAATAGTTCTGACTCATAGTTGAAAATGTGAAAAAATTAATTATGATATAGTACCTCCATCTCTACCTCCATTTTTAACTTAGTCATGCAAGTATTATCAATCTTGCACCAACTCCCCTAATATTAAATGAATGTGAATCAATAGTACACACATGTGAATAAATAGTTATAATCATGTGAATCAATAGCAATTAATTACTTATTTATCCGGTTAATTACCCGATTGGTCAATATAACCTCTAGACATCAATTATTATCGAAATAATTGTCGATTTCCACCAACACTAATAATCACAACACAAACGAAAATATTTTTATCAACAATTTCATTTTTGAAATTTCAAAGTTTGACTTTTTTCGAAAAAGTAAACTGTTGACTTTTTGACCAAAAAGTCAACCCCGATAAATTTTGTGTTTATAGTCTATTTCTACTAATTTCATCATTTCAGACTCAAATATCACGTCCGCGTCTCCAAATTCAACTCCGAACTCAAACTCGATTTTTAATAACATTTATTCATTATTATTATAACTAGCAATATTAACAACCAGATCGTTCCCAGGAAAGAGGGGGCTTTCCGATAAGGATTTCTCCTTATTGGCGCGCAGTTAGGTGACCAAACCTCTCCTCGACAGAACTTCTAGACATTGTTAATTATGAAAATAATAATATGAATAACTTGTCATCTCAATTATTGATTTAATAAAATAAAATATTATGCAAATGATACTGTGATAATAATTGAATAAAACTGAGTGACTTCTCACGTAAGCATCAATAATCAATACCGTGTGCTACTATATTGACGCCGTATTACATTATACTTTATCACCGATTATTTTATGACAACTTGTTTACTTTGAAAAATTTTAACATATCACCCTTAACTTTATCCTTTTATCAATCTAACCATTTACTAAATAGAATAATTATAAGAAAATTTAATACTTTCATTTCATAAAATTCGGGGTCACACAATCTCAACTCCTTATGAAATTTCGCCCTCGAAATTTACGTACCTGGTAGTTCGAAAAGATGAGAATATCTTTCATTCTTTTCAGATTATACCTTCCGGTTATTTCCTTTGTATCATGATTTTCCCATTGCTCATCTCCTATTTTTCAGATATCATTCTAGAATATATCTTCAAAACAAAGGTTAATTGACATGACACATATTATCCCTATACTCTGACCGACCAATTAAATACCAAATAAACTTAGGTAGGTCATACTAGCGAAGGAATTTCCCGTCTCTCACATCTCAGCCAGGGATCATATCCCTAAGCTCTATACCATTTGTGACGCCCCCAAAATAGGTCCACACGACCCATTTTGAGTCGCCAGATAACACACTATAAAAATCATTTACAAACTTCATTTATACAACTGTTGAACTGTCTTGCAGACTACGACCACAGTTAAACTGTGAGTTTTAATACAAATGTATGTAACTCTCATGGGTTCGGGACCATAACCTTACAATGGTGGTACTTTACATAAAAAAGTACAATCAAAAACTGTTTTAGAAATTAAAATCTTTGGAAAGTGCTCAAGGAAACCTTCGTACATGGGAGGCCATGCGTCTAGGTTATGATAGATATCATATGTCCACAGAATTATCCTTGGTCAATCTAATAGTCCCTAAAAAAAAATGAGAAGATTACTATCATCTTCTTTCCAATGGTGAGTCTTCTCTTCGACATATAATTATCTCCATTGTCTCCAATTGAAAATTATATTTCAAACAAACTCCAAGATCATATAGGTAGTGCTCGTAGATATACTCAAAGAAGTGGATGTGCACAACCCCGCATCTTATGATAACACGAGGTTGTATGTCATTAGACATCTTGTATGATAGTGGCAAAACACCCTTCCAAAGTTTGGTTCACCTCACCCTATTCGGTTCACCAAAGATAAATATCAAATGACGTATAAAATACGACACACTTATCTAAAGTTCTCAATAAAATTATTTCCATACTATTTAGGGAGAACCTCAACAGCTATAGACCACTGTTCTATTCTCTTTTTACCCCCGCTCGACCCAGCTACACTCTTATTACCTAAAAGGAATTATGAAAAAAAAGGGTGAGCACAACTAGACCAGTAAAGAATATCATGACTAAAGATAATTACATCATCAATAGCCTTCATCAGTAATAAATCAGAGATTTAGAACATATGGTAGATGATAAAACTTTTCAACCATAGTTCAAGCGGGAACGCAAGCAATCCATTAGAAGAGTCAAATAGACCATCGATCTATTATCTTCTCCATGTTAAAAGTCCACCAATAATGTTTTATCCTCTGTAACATCAATCAACAATTCTGTCCACAATCATATGAATAACTCATAATCATAATTGTGATTCTAAATTTCTCTTCGCACACCTGGGACGAAGATAATTTTCATCACCTATCTTCACCGAAACATCAAAAATCATGGTTATACCAAATCACAATTCCCTTTCATAATCATACTAATAAATTTATCTTTGCACTACTGGCCAAAGATATTCATTAACAATTCATCTTTGCACTACATGCCAAAGATATACAACTGTATTTTAGAAGAGTCAAGTAGAGCATGATATCTACTATCTTTTACGAATTAAAAGTTTATTATCAATTTTATATCGCTGAGACTCAGCTTAATAAATAATCCACATCATCGAATCATCCCTGCACTACGACCAAGGATATTCATGTAATCATCAATGGTCATGATTATACCGAATAATCCTTGATTATAATCATACCAATAACTGTCCATCAATGCACTATGGGCCAATGAGGACTTTTACCACATCATCTATAACATTACGGGTCATGATTATACCGAATGATCCCTGGTCATAATCATACCAATAAACAAATCATCTATGCACATAAGCCAAAGATACTCATCAATCAATAGTTCATCTTTGCACGTAAGCCAACGATATACAACTGTAAAACCAATAATCAACAGTCTATCTTTGCACGTAAGCCAAAGATATACAACGGTAAAACTAATAATCAACAGTCCATCTTTGCACGTAAGCCAAAGATATGCAACTGTAAAACAAATAATCAACAGTCCATCTTTTCACGTAAGCGAAAGATGACTTTCATCATAATATAAGCATGAGGATGATGACGATGATATAAGCATTAATCAAACGGAAACAAGGATAAATATTAAAGACTTTAAATTTATCCAAATATTATCAATCACTTAATAAACTCATAATCTAATATTATTAATATTATAACAATATTTTAATCACTTCTTAAACTTATAAATAATTTATTTCAATTGTTTACACTTTACCAAATAATGCATTTAATCATTCAAAAATGCCATACTCATAAGATTTCATCACCAATGATCAAATCCTCATCAAAAAATCTGCATATACCCTATATAGGATTCCCAAGCCATAAAATCCTATTTTCCAATTTTGTTACTTCACATAACATATTTAATTCATTTACTCATAACTAGTTCATTTTCATGAAAAATACCAAATCAGTCCCAAAAATATTTCTTTTTTCGGGATTTAATGTAATATAGTCCCATATTGAACATATATTTTTTCGGAATTTTTAAAATTCATTTACTATTTTTCATATGGCCAAAACTGCCGAATATTTAGACATTTATCATAAATTATACTTTTGTCCAAAAATTTCAAAATTTATAGGTATACTCTCGTTATATACATGTACTCCCAATAAAAATTTCACCAATTTTGGAGTTAACCACAAGGAGTTATAAGGGTTTACTTTTAAAATAGTCTTTTCCCATAAAATCCATAACTCTTAATCTATACATCCAAAAATCGCCATCTTTGGACACAATATAGAAAACTCATCAAATTATCATTTCAAATTTTTCAGAATTTTTGAGGGTCGAAAAATTATTAAACCGCAAATGGATTTTTCACCGCCATGCAGTAATCCACGTAGATGATCATTTCCACAATTTAATAAGGAATGAATACGAAGAATCATTCACCATGCATGCTGATAATCCACATAGATAAAAGTTATTCCAATGTAATAATAAAGAATGAAATAATGTAAGAATTCACCATGCATGCAGTACCGCCGCAAGTTATTCCCACAGAATAATAAAGAATGGAGTTATTTCAAATGTAATAATAAAGAATGGAACGTAATAGTAAAGAATGTCGCATAATCCATATGCATGGATATTCCAAATGTAATAATAAAGAATGGAACCAGAATTCAAATGTCATGCGATAATCCATGCAGATGTGGATATTCAATGTAATAATAAAGAATGGAATAACAATAGAATTTATATTGCATGCGATAATAAAGATGCAGAGTTATTCAAATAATAATAATAAAGAATGGAAAGAATGTAAAGTCATGCATAATCGCGCGACAGATGCATGGATATTCCAAACATAATAATAAAGAATGGAATAAATAAGAAGAATTTCACCATGTATACAACATAATAATAAAGAATGGAATAACAGAAGAATTTCACCATGTATACGGTAGTCCGCGTACACAGGTTATTACAACAAAATAATAAAGAATGGAATAACAATAGCTCTCTTCATGAATACGAAAGAAATAATACCCCTTACTATAATAATAATATCCCTTACCTCAGAAGAAGACTGGATACTGGAATAGTGAGGTACCAGACTTCTCTTCTTCTTTCTCTCTATAATTTCTATTTATAATAATTGCTCTATAGCTTTAGTGAATTGGTAAAAAATAATGAAGGAATGAGCTTCTATTTATAGGAAAATATAGTTTCGATAATTGCATGTTTTGGGGCTCAAAATATTACAGTATAATACCTTCCTCTTTTCCTTCATTTTTAATTTAGTCCTGCAAGTATTATCAAACTTGCACCATCTCCCCTAATAGTAAATCATGTGATTCAATAATAAATCATGTGAATCAATAGTTATAAACATGTGAAAAAATAATTATGTATAAGTACTTCATCTATACCTCCATTTTTAACTTAGTCATGCAAGTATTATCAATCTTGCACCAACTCCCCTATAGTAAATGAATGTGAATCAATAGTACACACATGTGAACAAATAGTTATAATCATGTGAATTAATAGCAATTAATTGCTCATTTATCCGATTAATTACCCGATTGGTCAATATAACCTCCAGACATCAATTATTATCGAAATAATTGTCGATTTCCACCAACACTAATAATCGCAACACAATGAAAATATTTTTATCAACAATTTCATTTTTGAAATTTCGAAGTTTGACTTTTTCCGAAATAGTCAACTGTAGACTTTTTGACCAAAAAGTCAACCCCGATAAATTTTGTGTTTATAATCTATTTTTACTAATTTCATCATCTCGGACTCAAATATCACGTCCGCGTCTCCAAATTCAACTCCGAACTCAAACTCGATTTTTAATAACATTTATTCATTATTATTATAACTCGCAATATTAACAACCAGATCGTTCCCAGGAAAGAGGGGGCTTTCCGATAAGGATTTCTCTTATCGGGCGCGCAAATTTGATGTGACCAAACCTCTCCTCGACAGAACTTCTAGACATTTCAATATTGCAAATAATAATATGAATAACTTTGTCATCTCAATTATTGATTTAATAAATATAAAATATTATAGATGATACGTGATAATAATTGAATCAATAATATGAGAGATATGATGCATGAGTATAATAAATGACTTTTCACGTAAATCGAGTGACTTCTCATACGTAAACATCAATAATCAATACATACCATGTACTGCTTTATGCAGAAACCGCCGTTATTTATAAAAAGAGCCAGACTTATTATACTTTATCAGGTCCATTATTTTATGACAACTTGTTTACTTTGAAATTTTTAACATATTTGAAAAAATTTTCACATTACCCTTTAACCTTTTATCAATTTAACCATTTACTAAATAGAATAATTATAAGAAAATTGAATACTTTCATTTCATAAAATTCGGGTCTCACAATCTCCCCTCCTTATGAAATTTTGCCCTCAAAATTTACGTGCACTCGGTAGTTGAAGAGATGAGAATAACTTGCTTTCTTTTGGATTATACCTTCCGGTTATTTCCTCTCAGATCATGATTTTTCCATTGCTCATCTCCTATTTTTCGAGATATCATTCTAGAATATATCTTCAAAACAAAGGTTAATTGACATATCACATATTGTCAACTTATCAAGTAAAAATTTTGGCTTAGGTAAGTACACACTAGGTAGTAAGTATATTACTCGTCTCTCCCTCCTAGTTCTAGACATATCTCCGCCAAATAACCATATCCCTTAGCTCTGATACCATTTGTGATGCACCCAAAATATGTCCACACGACCCATTCTGAGTCGCCAGATATCACACTATAAAAATCATTTACAAACTTTATTTATACAACTGTTGAACTGTCATGCAGAATACGACCACAGTTAAACTGTGAGTTTTAATATAAATGTATGTAACTCTCATAGTTCCTCGACCACAACCTTACAATGGTACTTTACATAAAAGTACAATTAAAAATTGTTTTAGAAACTAAAATCCTTGGGAAGTGCTCAAGGAAACCTTCGTACATGGGAGGCCATGCGTCAAGGTTATGATATATATCATATGTCCACAAAATTATCCTTGGTTGACCCAATACCCCAAAGAAAAATGGGAAGATTACTATCATGTTCTTTCCAATGGTGAGTCTTCTCTTGACATATAACTATCTCCACTGTCTGCAATTGAAAATTATATTTCAACCAAACTCCAAGATCATATAGGTAGTTCTCGTAGAAATACTCAGAAGTGGATGTGCACAATCCTGTCTTATGATAACACGAGGTTGTATGTCATTATACATCTTGTATGATAGTGGCAAAACACCCTTCCAAAGTTTGGTTCACCTCACCCTATTCGGTTCACCAAAATTAAATATCAAATGACGTTTATAATACGACACACTTATCTAAAGTTCTCAATAAAATTATTTCCATACTATTTAGGAGAACCTCAACAATATATATAACCACCGCTCTATTCTCCTGTTACCCCCTTTCGATCCCGGCTACACTCTTATTACCGAAAGGAATTGTGAAGCAAAAAGGGTGAACACAACTAGCCCAATAAAGAATATCATGACTAAAGATAATTTACATCATCAATAGCCCTTCATCAGTAATAAATTAGAGATTTAGAACATATGGTAGATGATAAAACTTTTCAACCATAGTTGCAGTGAACGAAGCAATCCATTAAAAGAGTCAAATAGACCATCGATCTATTATCTTCTCCATGTTAAAAGTCCACCAATAATGTTTTATCCATGTAACATCAATCAACAATTCTCATCCACAATCATATGAATAACTCATAATCATAATTGTGATTCTAAATTCCTCTTCGCACCTGGGACGAAGATAATTTTCATCACCTATCTTCACCGAAACATCAAAAATCATGGTTATACCAAATCACAATTCCCTTTCATAATCATACTAATAAATTCATCTTTGCACTACTACCAAAGATATTCATTAACAATTCATCTTTGCACTACTAAAGCCAAAAAGACATACAATCGTATTTTAGAAGAGTCAAGTAGAGCATGATATCTACTATCTCTTTACGAATTAAAAGTGTATAATCAATATTTTATCGCCGAGACTCAACTTAATAAATAATCCACATCATCGAATCATCCCTTTCTACTACCAAGGATATTCATGTAATCATCAATGGTCATGATTATACGAATAATCCTCGGTTATAATCATACCAATAATCGTCCATCAATGCACTACGGGCCAATGAGGACTTTTACCACATCATCTATAATATTACGGGTCATGATTATATCGAATGATCCCTGGTCATAATCATACCAATAAACAGTTCATCTATGCATATAAGCCAAAGATACTCATCAATCAATAGTTCATCTTTGCACGTAAGCCAAAGATATACAAATCGTAAAACTAATAATCAATAATCCATCTTTGCACGTAAGCGAAAAGATATACAAATCATAAAACTAATAATCAAATCCATATTTGCACGTAAGCCAAAGATATACAATCAAAAACGATAATAATCAATATCCATCTTTGCACATAAGCCAAAGATATATACCGTAAAACCAATAATCATCATAATCCATCTTTGCACGTAAGCAAAAGATGACTTTCATCATAATATAAGTCTGAGGATGATGACAATGAAATAAGCATTAATGAAACGAAAACAAAGATAAATATTAAAGACTTTAAATTTATCCAAATATTATCAATCACTTAATAAACTCATAATATAATAATATTAATATTATAACAATATTTTAATCACTTCTTAAACTTATAAACAATTTATTTCAATTGTTTACACTTTACCAAATAATGCATTTAATCATTCAAAATCTTTATACTCATAAGATTTCATCACCAATGATCAAAATCCTCATCAAAAATCAGATATACCCTATATAGGATTCCCAAGCCATAAAATTCTATTTTCCAATTTTGTTACTTCACATAACATATTTAATTCATTTACTCATAACTAGTTCATTTTCATGAAAAATACCAAATCAGTCCAAAAAATATTTCTTTTCGGGATTTTAATGAATATAGTCCCATATTGAATATATATTTTTCTCAAAATTTTTAAAATTCATTTACTATTTTTCATATGGCCAAAATCGCCGAATATTTAGACATTTATCATAAATTGTACTTTTGTCCAAAAATTGAAATTCTGTGGTATATACACATTATATACATGTACTCCCAATAAAATTTCACCAATTTTGGAGTTAACCACAAGGAGTTATAAGGGTTTACTTTTAAAATAGTCTTTTCCCATAAAATCCATAACTCTTAATCTATACATCCAAAAATCGCCATCTTTGGACACAATATAGAAAACTCATCAAATTATCATTTCAAATTTTTCCAGAAATTTTTGAGGGTCGAAAAATTATGAAAGCGCAAATGGATTTTCACCGCCATGCGGTAATCCACGTAGATGATCATTTCCACAATTTAATAAGGAATGAATACGAAGGATCATTCACCATGCATGCGGTAGTGCACATATAAAAGTTATTCCAACAGAATAATAAAGAATAGAATAAAGAAGAATTCACCATGCATGCGAGACCGCATGCATAAAAGTTATTCCCAACGTAATAATAAAGAATGGAACCGGTCATGCGTAATCCGCATGTATGTGATATTCCAAATGTAATAATAAAGAATGGGTCAACCGAATCCGCATGCATGTATGATATTCCAAATGTAATAATAAAGAATGGAATAACAAAGAATTCACCAATGAATAATAATAATGAATGGATTCCAATGGTAATAATAAAGCGAACCAGGTCACGCGTAATCCACAAATGTGTTATTCCAATGTAATAATAAAGAATGGAATAACAATAGAATTCACCGTGCATGATAATAATACCGAGAATAAAAGTTATTCCAACAGTAATAATAAAGAATGGAACCAGTCACATGCGTAATCCGCGCTTTACGTGATATTCCAACATAATAATAAAGAATGGAATAATAGAAGAATTTCACCATGTATACTAGAGATCGCATATACTGAGTTATTCCAATGTAATAATAAGGAATGGAATAACATATAGCTCTCTTCATGAATCTGAAAGAAATAATACCCCCTTACTATAATAATAATATCCCTTACCTCGTAAGAAGACTGGATCTTTGGAATAGTGAGGTAGCAGACTTCTCTTCTTCTTCTCTCTATAATTTCTCTCTATAATAATTGCTCTATAACTTTAGTGAATTGGTGAAAATAATGAAGAATGAGCTTTATTTATAGGAAAATATAGTTTCGATAATTCGCACGCGTTTTGGGGCTCGAAATATTACAAGATAATACCTTCCTCTTTTCTTTCATTTTTAATTTAGTCCTGCAAGTATTATCAAACTTGCACCATCTCCCTAATAGTAAATCATGTGAATCAATAGTAAATCATGTGAATCAATAGTTATAATCATGTGAAAATCTAATTACAATATAGTACCTCCATCTATACCTCCATTTTAACTTAGTCATGCAAGTATTATCAATCTTGCACCAACTCCCCTAATAGTAAATGAATGTGAATCAATAGTACACACATGTGAACAAATAGTTATAATCATGTGAATTAATAGCAATTAATTGCTCATTTATTCAGATTAATTACCGATTGATGGTCAATATAACCTCAGGAGACATCAATTATTATCGAAATAAATGTCGATTTCCACTAACACTAATAATCCCAACACAATGGAAATATTTTTATCAAAATTTTATTTTTGAAATTTCAAAGTTTGACTTTTTTCAAAAAAGTCAACTGTTGAATTTTTTTGACCAAAAAGTCAACCAGATAAATTTTGTGTTTATAGTCTATTTCTACTAATTTCATCATTTAGGACTCAAATATCACGTCAGCGTCTCAAAATTCAACTCCGAACTCAAACTCGATTTTTAATAACATTTATTCATTATTATTATAACTCGTAATATTTAACAACTGATCGTTCCTGAGAAAGAGGGGCTTTCGATAAGGATTTCTCCTTATTGGCGGCGCAATTAGGTGACCAAACCTCTCCTTGATGTAACTTCTAGACATTGTTAATATTGCAAATAATAATATGAATAACTTTGTCATCTCAATTATTGATTTAATAAATATAAAATATTATATTATGATATCTTGTGATAATAATGAATCAATAATATGAGAGATATGATGCAACAATTATTGTATAATAATTGAGTATAATGAGTGACTTCTCACGTAAGCATCAATAATCAATACCATGTGCTACGTACTACGCAATAACTACCGTATTATTACTATTTTTTATCACCGATTATTTTATTTAATACAACTTGTTTACTTTAAATTTTTTTTACATATCACCCTTAACTTGAACCTTTTATCAATCTAACCATTTACTAAATAGAATAATTATAAGAAAATTGAATACTTTCATTTCATAAAATTCGGGGTCTCACAATCTCCCCTCCTTATGAAATTTTGCCCTTGAAATTTACGTACCTGGTAGTTCGAAGAGATGAGAATACCTTGCTTTCTTTTTGGATTATACCTTCCCGGTTATTTCCTCTGTTTCATGATTTTGCCATTGCTCATCTTCTATTTTTCAGATATCATTCTAGAACATATCTTCAAAACAAAGGTCAATTGACATATCATATGTCAACTTATTATCCCTATACTTTTGGCTTAGGTAATTAAATACCAAATAAACTTAGGTAGGTCATCTCTAGTAAAGAATTTCTAGACTCACATCTCGGCGGGATCATATCCCTAAGCTCGATACCATTTGATGCCCAAAAAAATAGGTCCACACGACCCATTTCGAGTCGCCAGATATCACACTATAAAAATCATTTACAAACTTCATTTATACAATTGTTGGCGTCAAATGCGAGAATACGACCACAGTTAAACTGTGAGTTTTAATACAAATGTATGTAACTCTTATGGTTCCTCGACTACAACCTTACAATGGTACTTTACATAAAAGTACAGTCAAAAATTGTTTTAGAAATTAAAAGCTTTGGGAAGTGCTCAAGGAAACCTTCGTATATGGGAGGCCATGCGTTAAGGTTATGATAGATATCATATGTCCACAAAATTATCCTTGGTTGACACAATAGACCCCAAAGAAAAATGAGAAGATTACTATCATGTTCTTTCCAATGGTGAGTCTTCTCTTGACATATAACTATCTCCACTGTCTGCAATTGAAAATTATATTTCAACCAAACTCCAAGATCATATAGGTAGTGCTCGTAGATATACTCAGCAAGTGGATGTGCACAACCCTGTTTTATGATAACACGAGGTTGTATGTCATTAGACATCTTGTATGATAGTGGCAAAACACCCTTCCAAAGTTTGGTTCACCTCACCCTATTCGGTTCACCAAAATTAAATATCAAATGACGTATAAAATACGACACACTTATCTAAAGTTCTCAATAAAATTATTTCCATACTATTTAGGGAGAACCTCAACAGCTATAGACCACCGTTCTATTCTCTTGTTACCCCCGCTCGACCCAGCTACACTCTTATTACCTAAAAGGAATTGTGAAGCAAAAAGGGTGAGCACAACTAGCCCAGTAAAGAATATCATAACTAAAGATAATTTACATCATCAATAGCCTTCATCAGTAATAAATCAGAGATTTAGAACATATGGTAAATGATAAAACTTTTCAACCATAGTTGCAGCGGAACGAGCAATCCATTAGAAGAGTTAAATAGACCATCAGATCTATTATCTTCTCCATGTTAAAAGTCCACCAATAAAGTTTTATCCCTGTAACATCAATCAACAATTCCTGTCCACAATCATATGAATAACTCATAATCATAATTGTGATCCTAAATTCCTCTTCGCACCTGTGATTTAAGATAATTTTCATCACCTATCTTCACCTGAAACATCAAAAATCATGGTTATAACGAATCACAATTCTTGCTCATTATCATACTAATAAATTCATCTTTGCACTACGGCCAAAGATATTCATTAATAATTCATCTTTGTACTACATGCGAAAGACATACAACTGTATTTTAGAATAGTCAAGTAGAGCATGATATCTACTATCTTTTACGAATTAAAAGTGTATAATCAATATTTTATCGCTGAGACTTTGCTTAATAAATAATCCACATCATCGAATCATCCCTGCACTACGGCCAAGGATATTCATGTAATCATCAATGGTCATGATTATACCGAATAATCCCCGGTTATAATCATACCAATAACTATCCATCAATGCACTACGGGCCAATGAGGACTTTTACCACATCATCTATAACATTACGGGTCATGTTTATACCGAATGATCCCTGGTCATAATCATACCAATAAACAGTTCATCTATGCACATAAGCCAAAGATACTCATCAATCAATAGTTCATCTTTGCATGTAAGCCAACGATATACAATTGTAAAATCAATGATCAACAGTCTATCTTTGCACGCAAGCCAAAGATATACAACGGTAAAACTAATAATCAACAGTCCATCTTTACACATAAGCCAAAGATATATAACTGTAAAACCAATAATCAACAGTCCATCTTTGCACGTAAGCCAAAGATATACAACTGTAAAACCAATAATCTACAGTCCCTCTTTGCACGTAAGCCAAAGATGACTTTCATCATAATATAAAGCATGAGGATGATGACGATGATATAAGCATTAATCAAACAAAAACAAGGATAAATATTAAAGACTTTAAATTTATCCAAATATTATCAATCACTTAATAAACTCATAATCTAATATTATTAATATTATAACAATATTTTAATCACTTCTTAAACTTATAAATAATTTATTTTAATTGTTTACACTTTACCAAATAATGTATTTAATCATTCAAAAATGCCATACTCATAAGATTTCATCACCAATGATCAAATCCCGCATCAAAAATCTGCATATACCCTATATATGATTCTCAAGCCATAAAATCCTATTTTTCAATTTTGTTACTTCACATAACATATTTAATTCATTTACTCATAACTAGTTCATTTTCATGAAAAATACCAAATCAGTCCCAAAAATATTTCTTTTCTGGGATTTAACAGAATATAGTCCCATATTGAACATATATTTTTCTCAGAATTTTTAAAATTCATTTACTAGTTTTCATATGGCCAAACTGCCGAATATTTAGACATTTATCATAAATTGTACAAGATTACAAAATTTACAGGGTATACCTCTGTTATATACATTTACTCCCAATAAAAATTTCACCAATTTTGGAGTTAACCACAAGGAGTTATAAGGGTTTACTTTTAAAATAGTCTTTTTTCCATAAAATCCATAACTCTTAATCTATGTATCCAAAAATTGCCATCTTTGGACACAATATAGAAAACTCATCAAATTATCATTTCAAATTTTTCTAGAATTTTTGAGGGTGAGAAAAATTACGAAACTGCAAATGGATTTTCACCCGCCATGCGGTAATCCACGTAGACAGATTATTTCCATAATTTAATAAGGAATGAAAACGAAGGATCATTCACCATGCATGCGGTAGTCCACATATAAAAGTTATTTTAATGTAATAATTAAGAATGGAATAAAGAAGAATTCACCATGCGTATGCGGTGAGACCGCAGCATAGTTATTCCCAATAATAATAATAAAGAATGGGAATGGAAGGTCGTGCGTAATCCGCATAGATGCAGGATATTCCAAATGTAATAATAATGAATGGAACAGTGTCACGAATGTGTAATCCGCGCAGATAGGATATTCAACAGTAATAATAAAGAATGGAATAACAATAGAATTCACTGTGCATGCGATGCGATCGCACAAACAAAGTTATTCCAATGAGAATAATAAAGAATGGAACCAGTCGTGCGTAATCCTTTACTTTTACGTGATATTCCAACATAATAATAAAGAATGGAATAACATGTAAGAATTTCACCATGTTTACGGTAGTCGCGTATCTGAGTTATTCCAACAGAATATTAAGGAATGGAATAACAATAGCTCTCTTCATGAATCTGAAAGAAATAATACCCCTTACTATAATAATAATATCCTTACCTCGGTAAGAAGACCGGATCTTTGGAATAGTGAGGTACCAGACTTCTCTTCTTCTTTCTCTCTATAATTTTTCTCTATAATAATTGCTCTATAGCTTTTGCGAATTGGTGAATAATAATGAAGGAATAAGCTTCTATTTATAGAAAAATATAGTTTCGATAATTTCAGGTTTTGAGGCTCGAAATATTATAGTATAGTACCTTCCTCTTTTCCTTCATTTTTAATTTAGTCCTGCAAGTATTATCAAACTTGCACCATCTCCCCTAATAGTAAATCATGTGAATCAATAGTTCTAGACATGTGAAAATATGAATTACAGTATAGTACCTTCCATCCATACCTCCATTTTTAATTTAGTCATGCAAGTATTATCAATCTTGCACCAACTCCCCTAATAGTAAATGAATGTGAATCAATAGTACAAACATGTGAACAAATAGTTATAATCATGTGAATCAATATCAATTAAATGCTCATTTATCCGATTAATTACCCGATTGGTCAATATAACCTCTAGACATCAATTATTATCGAAATAATTGTCAATTTCCACCAACACTAATAATCACAACACAATGAAAATATTTTTATCAACAATGTCATTTTTGAAATTTCGAAGTTTCACTTTTCCAAAAAATTCAACTGTTGACTTTTTGACCAAAAAGTCAACCCCGATAAATTTTGTGTTTGTAGTCTATTTTCACTAATTTCATCATTTCAGACTCAAATATCACGTCCGCATCTCCAAATTCAACTCCGAACTCAAACTTGATTTTTAATAACATTTATTCATTATTATTATAACTCGCAATATTAACAACCAAATCGTTCCCAGGAAAGAGGGGGCTTTTCGATAAGGATTTCTCCCTATTGGTGGCGCGCAATTATGTGACCAAAATTCTCCTCGACAGAACTTCTAGACGTTGTTAATTATGCAAATAATAATAAGAATAACTTGTCATCTCAATTATTGATTTAATAAAATAAAATATTATGCAGATGATACTGTGACAATAATTGAATAAAACTGAGTGACACTTACGTAAGCATCAATAATCTATACCGTGTGCTACTATGCAACCACGCGTATTACTATACTTTATCACCGATTATTTTATGACAACTTGTTTACTTTGAAAAATTTTCACATATCACCCTTAACTTTAACCTTTTATCAATCTAACCATTTACTAAATAAAATAATTATAAGAAAATTGAATTATTTCATTTCATAAAATTTGGGGTTTCACAATCTCCCCTCCTTATGAAATTTCGCCCTCGAAATTTACGTACCTGGTAGTTCAAAGAGATGAGAATACCTTGCTTTCTTTTCGGATTATACCTTCCCGGTTATTTCCTCTGTATCATGATTTTCCCATTGCTCATCTCCTATTTTTCAGATATCATTCTAGAATATATCTTTAAAAAAAGGTCAATTGACATGACACATATTATCCCTATATTCTGACCGACCAATTAATACCAAATAAACTTAGGTAGGTTATATTAGTGAAGGAATTGATACTTCAACATTTAATAACCATTTATTAAATACCCTATATGTTTTACTCTTAGTTAGGGGTGCTCATCGGTAAAAAACTGAACAGGTACCAAAAATACCGAACTGGTACCAATCCGAAATTACTGGAAAAATAAGAATCGAAACCGGTACCCAATTATCGGTTTCGGTACCGATTCGGTACAAAATCGGTACCGTTTTTTCAATTTGGTTTTCGGTTATACCACATGGTAATATATATAATTATTAATAATAATTAAATAATTTTTTATATATTAATAATTTTTTTAAAAACTAAGAAATCATTAATTATTAATAATAATTAATATATAAAATAAAACTACAAAACATTATTAATATATATAAAAAAATTAATAAAACTAGAATTATATAGAAATTATTAATATATATAAAAAAATATTTAATATATAAAATTACAAAACATTAACTATTAATTATTAAATTATTAAATTTTGGTATTTTCGGTATTTCGGTTTTTACCGAATTCAAAAAAGTCATTACCGCTTCTAGAGCATTAGAAAAGTGTTAAAATCTTTGAAAAATCCAGACGAAAAAAAAAAAGATCTGCATAGAGTCTTAGGTAAAAAATCAAAAATTTTGAACACCCCTACTATCAGTAGTATAACCAAGAAAAATACCTTCATCTGACTTTGCTTGAAACTTAGTTAGATAACTTTTACCATTGTTGAAGATGTAACATACGTAACCAAAGATGCAAAAGTAAATGATATTGGGCTTCCTTCCTTTTCTTAGCTTATATGATGTTTTCTTGAATGAAGAATGAATAAGAGATCAGTTCTGAGTGTAGCAAGTAGTGTCGACAAGTTTAGCCCAAAAATACTTATGTAGCCTTATTACAGCTAGAAGAGTCCTCCTTGCTTCTATAAAAGTTCTATTTTTTCTTTCAGCTACTCCATTTTGTTGAGGAGTTCTTGGTGCTGAGAAGTTCTGATGAATGTCTGATGATTGGGTAATATACCCATGAATTGGATATATGTGGGCTTAAATTGTTGTATTCTCGAGTCTTTTAGAAGCATTTTTACTGTGTTTATTTATTAATTTGCAGTTTGAGGAGATGTAGGGACAAATTGGGGATTTGAGCTGTTTAATGGCAATTTTATAATTAAATCGAAGAGTAGCATTGGGGCGCTCTAACTGAACTAATGCTCAACGTCGGGGCATTGAGGCGGGGATTTCGTTGACCAGGAGCAAGCGTGGATTAATGTTTGACTTGGATTTGGGAATTAACCAAGATGTTGACTTGGATTAGGATTGGTGCAAGATGGAGCAGAATATATAAAGGCTAATTAGCTGAAATCAAAAGGAGGATGATCAACCATAATTGGAGGCTAATTAAGGAATCACTTGAAGATGGAAGATTGAGGCTTGGAGGATTTTCTTTAGAGTTTCTTCTTCTCCTTATTTTCAAATTGTGTAATTCCTTAAGGATGATTTTCATGAGATTGTTGGTTTTAATTTTTATTATGAACTAACTCTTTTATTAAGACTACCAATTGAACATTTTATGTCTATGAATTAATTATTTGATTTAATCCAATTATTTATGTCAAGGTGAATTGTTTATTATGTCTTGTGCGTATTGATTAATTATTTGGCCAGTAATTACTGTGTTACTCTAGAAGGATTTGGAAGATGAAATCTAGGATTAGAACTGGACATGATAACATGTATGCTTGATTATTTGCATGAGACAAATAATTAGGGTCGTGAATTGAATAGGAATATTTTTTCACTGCATGTAACAATTTGGGAATTGGAACTTAATGGGTTTAATTTAATTATTTTGCATAGGAATATCGCAAGATTAATTGAATTGAATAAAAGTTAACTGATCACTTGGGAAAGGGCTTTTGACACTTAGAATTCCTGCTAACAATTCAGTAGGCATAATAATTGGATTAATTGGATAATTGGTTTATAGTTCATAATTGGGGATATTGGAGTCTTAACCTTTATTTATCTGAATTCATTCATCGAGTTTTAGTCTTTATTTATTTATTTGATTTGATTTTAGAATAATCTATTTTTAATTGATTAATTTAGTTTTCTTAATTAGAAAAATCACACTTTGCAGTTGTTTAAATAAAATTGAATTAGTATAGTGATAGTAGTTGGAATTTATTGATTGGAATTCTATGTGGGATCGACACTTAATTTTATCACCTTATTACTTGCTGTCTGTGTATACTTGCACATATACTTGATTGTGAAATCAAGCAACAAGTTTTTGGCGCCGTTGCCAGGGACTTCTTTATTAATATTATTTCCATATTAGTTATAATCAATTCGGTCTTAATTTAAACGTTATTTATTTTTCTTCTTATGTTTGTAGGAATTCTTTGTAAGTGTATGCACACTAGATCACGGGCTAAAAAGGAACTTTTTCTTTATACAGACGATATCGAAAGGAAGTTCCGAAAATTACAGTTGACTAGTGAGGTATTACCTGTGGAAGAAGATCTGGAAGCACAAGAAACACCAGTAAACATGGCAGGGAAAGAACAGAAATCATTTAGGGATTATGCCATGCCGACAGTCACAGATATACAGTCGAGTATTCGGAGGCCGGCGATTAATGCAAACAGTTTCGAGATCAAACCGGGAAAGATTAGATGCTTCAAAATGCAGTACAATTTGGGGGTAGTTCGACGGATGATCCGAACGAGCACATCTTGAGTTTCTTGGAAATTTGCGACACCTTCATGTTCAATAATGTCTCAGAAGATGCTATAAGGTTGAGGTTGTTTCTGTTTATATTGAAAGACAAAGCTTGGAGTTGGTTACACTCATTGTCGCCTGGTTCAATCACAGCTTGGGACGACTTAGCTCAAAAATTCTTAGCTAAGTTTTTCCCACCAACAAAGTCGGCAAAACTACGGAACGATATTCATACTTTTGCACAGTTCGACTCAGAAACCTTATATGAGGCATGGGAAAGATTTAAGGATATGCTCTGTAAATGTCCACATCACGGAATTCCATAGTGGATGCTGGTTGGGATATTTTGTGATGGTTTTCACGCGTCCACAAAAGCCAGTATTGATGCAGTAGCAGGTGGAGTGATCATGGCTAAGAACTTTGATGAGGCTTATCAACTGTTAGAAACGATGGCCAACAATAATTATCAGTGGCCAATGACTAGATCTAATCCTTCGAAAACACCGGGAAAGTTTGAATTGGATGCAGTGACAACGTTGGCAGCACAAGTTTCTATATTAACTAAGAAGATTGAAACATGGGGTCCACCATCCGCACCGCAAGTAGCAATGGTTTGTGAGTTATGTGTTGGGAGTCATGCTATAGATCAATGTGCCATCAATTCCGAATCAGCTCAGTTCGTGGGAAGCTATAATCGATCAGTCCAACCTTAATCGAATCAAAATGCATATAACCCAGGTTGGAGAAATCACCCGGGGTTTTCTTGGAGCAATAATCAAGCTCAAGCACCGAGACAACAAAATCTACCCTGATTTCAAAATCAGACTCAGCAACAACCAGAGAGGAAAACAAGTTTGGAAGACGCTTTGGAAAAATTTATTGTAGATACAGACAAAAGGATCAGTGAGCAAGACAAGTTATTGAGTCAAGTAGATATGAATGTGATAAGTCAAGTTGTTTCGATCAAGAATCTGGAAAATCAGATGGGGCAGATAGCACATGCGTTGAACAGTCGTTCACATGGAACACTCCCCAGTGATACCGAGATAAATCCGGGCAGAGATGAGCATTGCAAGGTTGTGACTTTACGTAGTGGAAAGGAATTGCAAGAGACACTTAAGGACAAGGAAAAGATGGACAACGCAATAGTGGAAAAAGAGGAAGTCCCAGACACCGAAAAACGACAGGTTGAGGAGTTAGAGCAGAAAGCACCTGAATAAAGCCTCATAATGCCTCCTATACCATATCCGCAAAGGTTTCAGAAATCTAAGTTAGATAAGCAGTTTTTAAGATTTTCAAAAAACTGCATATCAACGTACCATTTGCAGAAGCCTTGGAACAAATGCAGAGTTACGCCAAGTTCATGACGGAGGTCTTGTCGAAGAAGAGAAAATTGGGTGATTTTGAAACAGTGGCGTTAACCAAAGAGTGCAGTGCAATTATCTAGAATAAGTTACCTCCGATGCTAAAAGATCCAGGTAGTTTTAATATTCCATGCGAAATTGGTAATCAGTTTTCGGGAAGAGCGTTGTGTGATTTGGGGGCCAGTATAAATTTGATGCCACTATCCGTTTATAGCCAGTTTGGACTTTAGGCACCAAAATTGACAAATATCAGTTTGTAGTTGGCAGACCGGTCAGTTACATATCCACGAGGTATTGTTGAAGACGTTTTAGTAAAAGTGGATAAATTCATCTTCCCTGGGGATTTCTTTATCTTGGATTGCGAAGTAGATAGGGAAATTCCCATCATTCTCGGGCGACCATTTTTATCAACAGGGAGAACGTTGATTGATGTGTAAAAAGGTGAATTGACGATACGAGTTGAAGACCAACAGGTCACCTTTAATGTATTTAAGTCAATGACATTTTCGAAAGAAAAGGGTGAATGTTTGCGGGTGGATGTCTGGATGAATTAGTTAATCATAAGTTCAACGGAAATTATTCAGAGGACCCACTGGAATCTGTTTTGTTTGGGATAAACAACTACAATATTGAGGATGATATTGAGTATGTCAAATGGCTAGATGCATTACCGACTGCCAAGAAGGTTAAACAATCATTCGACACTCTTGATCGGCCTGAAACAGAAGAAAAAAAGTTCAAACCATCGATAAAAGAGCCACTGGTGTTGGAATTAAAACCTCTACCATCTCATTTGCAGTATACCTATTTGGGAAAAGATGCTACCCTACCAGTTATTATTTTGATAAATTTGACTAATATGCAAAAAGAGAAACTGTTAAGGGTATTGCGAGAGTTTAAAACAGTAATCGGATGGACTATAGCGGATATTCGAGGAATTAGTCCGTCATTTTGTATGCATAAGATCTTATTGGAAGAGGGAGAAAAACCAACCATTGAGAAGCAAAGAAGGCTAAACCCCATTATGAAGGATGTGGTAAAGAAAGAGATCATAAAGTGGTTGGATGCCGACATTATTTATCCCATTTTGGACAGTTCATGGGTAAGTCCTGTACAGTGCATTCCGAAGAAAGGGGGCATGACGGTAGTGAAAAGTGAATCTAATGAACTCATCCCCACTAGAACCGTTACAGGCTAGAGAGTATGTATGGATTACCGCAAACTTAATCAAGCCACACGCAAGGATCACTTCCCCTTGCCGTTCATTGATCAGATGTTGGATAAAGTTAAGCGGGACATCGATTCTCATCTTTTGGATGGATATTCTGGATATAATCAGATTGCTATAGCGCCGGAAGATCAAGAAAAAACCACATTCACATGCCCTTATGGTACGTTTGCCTTCCGTCGTATGTCTTTTGGTTTATGTAATGCTTCGATAACTTTTCAATGATGCATGATGGCCATCTTCTTCGATATGGTAGAACAAAACTTGGAAGTATTCATGGATGACTTCTCCGTGTTGGGTGATAGTTTCGACTTATGCTTGAAAAATTTGGTCTTAGTGTTGAAGCGCTGCGTGGAGACAAACCTAGTTCTTAACTGGGAAAAATGTCACTTCATGGTGCAAGAGGAGATAATTTTGGGGCATAAGGTTTCTGCAGCAGGGCTAGAGGTTGATAAAGAAAAAATTGAGACGATTGAGAAACTACCTCCTCCATCATCTGTGAAGGGAATACGGAGCTTCTTGGGACATGCGGCTACAGACACTTCCTTAAAGACTTCTCCAAAATTTTCAAAACGCTTATGTTCCCTCTTGGAGAAAGATGTACCGTTTAAGATGGATCAGTTGTGCGTCAATGCTTTCAAAATATTGAAGAAGAAATTGGTTTCAGCTCCAATTATAGTGGCTCCCGATTGGTCTTTACCATTTGAGTTGATGTGCGACGCCAGTGACTATGCAATTTTAGCGATATTGGGACAACATCGCGATAAAAATTTTCACACTATTTACTACTCCAGCAAGACGTTAACGGATGCTCAGTTGAATTACACGACCACCGAAAAAGAACTACTTGCGGCGTGTTTGCCTTCGACAAGTTCAGAGCATATCTCATAGGGACCAAGGTAATTGCTTACACTAATCATTCAGCTATTAAGTATTTGATTAAGAAGAAAGATGTCAAGCCGCGGTTAATACAGTGGGTACTTTTGCTACAAGAATTTGACTTAGAGATCTGAGATAGAAAAGGTATCGAGAACCAGGTGGCAGATCATCTTTCTCATTTAGAAAATGCGTAGGTTCAGCAAAAAGATGAAGTCATGATTAATGAGAGGTTTCCTGATGAATAGCTTCTTCGAGTAACAATGACCGTTCCTTGGTACGCAGATTATGTAAATTACTTGGTTAGTAAGGTGTTACCTCCAGAATTGAACTTGCAACAACGAAAAAAGTTCCTCCACGATGTTCGACAATACTTGTGGGAAGAACCATTTCTGTTTAAGGTTTGTGCAGACCAAATGATTAGACGATGTGTGCCACAAGAGGAGATGGATAGCATATTAGGTCATTGCCGCTCATCAGATTATGGAGGTTATTACGCGGGTGATAGAACAGCAGCCAAAGTGTTGCAGTCGGGTTTTTTCTGGCCTTCTCTATTCAAAGACACATACCTCTATGTGTTGAAGTGTGATCGGTGTCAACGCGTAGGCAATATCTCCAAACGCAATGAAATGCCGCTTAACACTATTTTGTAGGTTGAGTTATTCGATGTATGGGTAATTGACTTCATGAGACCTTTCCCATCCTCGTTCAATAATCAGTATATTCTATTAGCGGCGGACTATGTTTCGAAATGGGTAGAAGCTGTAGCCTTACCCTCGAACGATGCTAAGGCGGTACTTCAGTTCTTGAAGAAGAATATTTTCACACGATTTGGAATACCGAGGGCTATAATTAGCGATGAGGGAACTCACTTCTGTAATAAGCAGTTCACTAAATTGCTTACAAAATATGGAGTCCGACATAAGATTGCAGCCGCATACCATCCCCAAACCAATGGTCAAGCAGAAGTCTTGAATCAGGAAGTTAAGAGAATCCTGAAGAAGGTGGTCAATCCATCACGAAAAGATTGTGCCATGCGACTAGATGATGCTTAATGGGCGTATCGAACGGCTTACAAGAACCCTATTAACATGTCACCTTACAGGATGGTCTACAGAAAGGCGTGTTATCTCCCGGTTGAACTAGAACATAGTGTATACTGGGCCATTCAGAAACTGAACTTTGACCTACAAGCAGCTGGTGAGAAAAGGTTATTTCAATTAAATGAGATGGACGAATTCCGGCTTAATGCATATGAGAACGCCAAGCTGTACAAGGAAAAAGTCAAATCCTGGCACAATAAGAAAATCATTAATCGGAAGTTTGAACCGGGCCAACAAGTATTGCTTTTCAACTCTAGATTGCGTTTATTTCCTGGGAAACTGAAATCTCGCTGGTCCGGACATTTCACGGTTGTATCTATCGCTCCACACGGAAATGTCAAAGTCGAGGAACCTAATTCGAAGTGAACATTCAAGGTGAACGGCCAATGACTTAAGCATTATTGGAGTGGGCCCATCAATCGACAATCTACGGCCATGTACCTCTCCAATCCAGTGGACAATTGAGCAACACAGTAAAGTCGGGCTGACGACTATAAACTAAGCGCTATGGGGAGGCAACCCCAAGAGTTTTTATTTTTATTTTTTCCCTTTCAGTATTGCAATTTACTCAAGTTAGACATATGATATTTTAATATACCACTAATAGTAGTGATTTTTTTTATTTGAATGTTAGGTAAGCATTTGCTCAAGTTGGTATGCCAGTAGATCACCTAAACCAAGATCTAGAGGATAGCGCCCCGGTGCTCACTTTGAACCTGTTGACAGTGCACCGACGCTGAGGGTCTCTTGAACATACTGATGGTCAGCGCCCCGGTGTTTTGCATAAGCCATTCGACAACGCCCCAACGTTTGAGCCTGTTTTCAGATACTGATTAGCAGCGCCCCGGCGCCCAAAATGAATAAGTCCTCAGCGCCCCGACGCTGAGATGGCCACAAGCTTCTGTTTATCAGCGCCCCGGCGCTCTATTTCACCTAACACCCAGTGCCCCGGCGCTAGGGTCTACTACGTGCCACTGATGGCCAGCGTCCCAGCGCTCTATTCCACATACAACCCAGCGCCCCAGCGCTGGAAGCAGGTTTAGAGTATTATTTCATTTAAAATTCTCCTTGGGTCACACTTCTTATTTCCCTTACTTGATTTCCATGATTGTCTCACTTCCCCACTCTCCGTTTCTCTTTATGTAACTGCCTTGTCTCTTTACATTTGGGAAATACGAGGATTGTGCTTGACTTGGGTTATTTCTTTTCAAATTGCTTTCATTCTCATCCACTGAATTGACGGTATGTATTCTACTTCTTGTGATCTCAAGATACTTCTTCTTGCATGCGTATGCGCCCCCTAAGATTGGGATACCACGATTATGTTTCTGTATTTACTAGTGATTGAGATGATTTGGAGTCTAGATTGCTATGACACTAATTATGCTTACAGAGTATTATAGTTTGCCTACAAGGTGTTTGAGATATGGCTTAGGTGAATTTTCTTTGTTAATTTCCACCAATTGCATGCCTATTCCACAGTCTAATTCTGCAGTTATCCTGGCATGCTCGTGGGTTGAGTACCTTCTCCTAGTATCAGGACTAATTTCACTTGTGGGTTATGAATTAAGAGGACATGCACATGAATTATTCATATATATCATGCACTTGATATCTCTAGTGTCACACTATCACATGCATGTTAGGTGCTTATCCATATTTCTGTGTGTTTTGTTTGGTCGGCTATTTGGGCAATACTATACAACTCTGTAATTTGACCATGTTAGTAATATTGCATGTTCTTAGGTTCAAATGGTATTCACCTTCTATTCCACAAGGCTATTATAATTCAAAGTTTGGGGGTTGTGATACATATACAAGTTGACTTATATGCTTTGAACTAAATTATAACTTGTGTATGTCCATTTATAGAGTATTCTAATGGCTTCAAAGCGTCAACGAGGGGAAGGTTCTGGGTAAGCCTCGGCTCCTCCAAAATTTGACAGCCGTCGGTTTGTCAGCGTCGCGGCTCAAGAACGCTATAACCGTATGGCTACCCGCTCTCTCGTCCTTGAACGCTGTTTAAGGCCCGATTAATCCAAGGATGGGAACATGGCGGTCATGATTGTTGAGAGAAATTGGTTCACACTCACCGCACAACCCGACCCGACAGTGATTGCAGTCATTAAAGAGTTCTACACCAATGTTTCAGAGCATTCACACTATAGAGTGTATGTGAGAGGCAAAACCGTTGAATTCGGCGAGGAGGACATCAACGGGTGTCAACAGCTGTCATTGGAGGGATAACATAATGAGTATGCCAGTCTTGTGAGTCAAGGACCAGACTATGAAACCATAATACAGAGAGCTTTGTCAACCGGGCACCACATGGATAATGCATGAACGTGGCAACATGACGTTCCCCCTTTCGTACCTCAGTTTATATGGAAAGGTTTGGTATGCCTTTATATGCGCTAAGCTTATGTCATGCACACATGTTAGCCATGTTACCAAGGAGAGGGCTGTGTTACTATATTCCATAATTCAAGGCTTGAAAATTGATGTTGGCCTCGTCATTCAGCAATCAATTCTGCGAGTTGCACGAGGAGGTACCACGAGACTTTTACCCCATCCATCTCTCATTTGCATATTATATGCAAAATTTGGGGTCAAATGGAAGTCGGATGAGATGATTCAAACCCCAATGCCGGTGTTGGACCATAAGTTGATCAGCAGGTATAGAGTATGGACTGGTGGGGCGAACCACCCTAGGGGATTGGGTTTTATAATTCCCCAAGTTGAAGCTCCGCAAGCTTCACCACCTTCGGCCCCACCCACTTATGGTCCTTCCTGTGCAGCGCACCGTGGTGTTGTTCCTGAGGCCGTCCAACGTGAAATTGACGGTTGGTTCTACAATCTCAAATCCCAGAATATCCGCCTGTCTGAACGTCAAGATGTGATATACAAATTTTTAGTCGACCAATTCACCGCCCAGAATGCTCTGTATGCTCAATTGTACCCGTGAGTTAATCTTAGCCATTTCTCTACTGCTCCTGTTCTGCCTATTCCCCCCCCCTTCTGATCAAGAGATGAGTGAGGATGATGATGATGCACCTGAGGAATAAGCTCGTCAGGGAAGTTCTCTGTTTTATATTGTTATATTTTTCGCATGAAGACATTGCTCTTTATAAGTTTGGGGGTAGTTTAGTTTCTATTTGCATTAGTAGATGCCATGTTTCTAGTAGTTTGTGGATAGTATGTTTTTAATTTTTGTTACATGTTGCATTTAGGGTTTTATAAAATTCCAGCTATTTAATAGTTTAAGTATATTCAGGGCCAATAATGAAATTAAAATTGCATGAACAAGTCTAGTAAGTATTGTTAAGCTGGTGATGTGATTTTCTTGACATGATTTAAATCTTTATCTGTTTGAAACTGATATTATCATGATAGCACATGTTAAGAAACGACCATGTTGGCTGATTAAGTTTAAATGGATAGATAATAGATTTCTAAAGGATAAATACTAGTTGAATGAAAGAACAACATAAATAGCTAGTGATGGCTGAAATTAGACATTAATTTAAGTTTTGGGGGAAATATTTGGAATATATAAGCTTAAAAAAAATTATGGCTAGTTTTGTCCCGGTGCCTTTGTTACTTGAGCAAGTAAGCCTGAGGGAGTGTCTCTACACCTAGCGCCCTAAGGTCTTATATGGTTTAGGAGTCATTGGTCGAAACCTCGCTAAGGGGTAACACTGTTAGCCTAATGGAATGAGTTATTGCACAGTCATGGAAAGAAAAAAAATGAATAAGACGGGAAAAAGTGCAAAATGCCCTCGTTAAATATATATATATATATATATATATATATATAACATAATTATTCCATTTTGACCCTTGGACTTTGGTAATTGTTTGATTTTAGCCGAATGTAGTTTATTTGAGGAGTTCTCGAGTTTACACTGTATAATGCCTTCTAAGAAATCTCCATTTTGACCCTTGGACTTTGGTAATTGTTTGATTTTAGCTGAATGTAGTTTATTTGAGGAGTTCTCGAGTTTACACTGTATAATGCCTTCTAAGAAATCTATTATGTTTCGTATTTTGCTTTTCATCGGTTAGCATGGTTGTTGAACACACACACACAATATCAGTAATAACAGATTTAGATTTGTTGATTGTTGGGATATTATTGATCTGTCTTAATATGATGTACTAGCATGTTATTATGATTTTTTTGAGGCCTAATGAATATACGGTGTGTTATTCGATTGCTGGAATTACAAACATGTAGATAGTTTTAGGTGCATTAGCATGGTTTGTTTAGTTTTTTGTGTTGTCTTGTGTTTTGTTGCTTGAGGACAAGCAACGATTTAAGTTTGGGGGTATTTGATGATTAGGTAATATACCCATGAATTGGATATATGTGGGCTTAAATTGTTATATTCTCGAGTCTTTTAGAAGCATTTTTACTGTGTTTATTTATTATTTTACAGATTGAGGAGATGCAGGGACAAATTGGGGATTTGAACTGTTTAATGGAAAATTTGTAATTAAATCAAGAGTAAATGGGGGGTGCTCTAATCGAACTAATGCTCAAAGTCGGGCAGGAGCGAGAATGGGATTTCGTTCACTCAGAGCAGCGTGGATTAATGTTTGACTTGGATTTGGGAATTAACCGAGATGTTGACTTGGATTAGGATTGGTGCAAGATGGAGCAGAATATATAAAGGCTAATTAGCTGTAATTAAAAGGAGGATGATCAACCATAATTGGAGGCTAATTAAGGAATCACTTGAAGATGGAAGATTGAGGCTTGGAGGATTTTATTTAGAGTTTCTTCTTCTCCTTATTTTCAAATTGTGTAATTCCTTAAGGATGATTTTCATGAGATTGTTGGTTTTAATTTTTATTATGAACTAATTCTTTTATTAAGACTACCAATTGAACCTTTTATGTCTATGAATTAATTATTTGATTTAATCCAATTATTTATGTCAAGGTGAATTGTTTATTATGTCTTGTGCGTATTGATTAATTATTTGGCCAGTAATTACTGTGTTACTCTAGAAGGATTAGGAAGATGAAATCTAGGGTTAGAACTGGACATGATAACATGTATGCTTGATTATTTGCATGAGACAAATAATTAGGGTCGTAAATTTAATAGGAATATCTGTTCACTGTATGTAACAATTTGGGAATTAGAACTTAATGGGTTTAATTTAATTATTTGCATAGGAATATCGCAAGAATAATTGAATTGAATAAAAGTTAACTGATCACTTGGGAAAGGGCTTTTGACACTTAGAATTCCTATTAACAATTCAGTAGGCATAATAATTGGATTAATTGGATAATTGGTTTATATTTCATAATCGGGGATATTGGAGTCTTAACCTTTATTTATCTGAATTCATTCATCGAGTTTTAGTCTTTATTTATTTATTTGATTTGATTTTAGAATAATCTATTTTTAATTGATTAATTTAGTTTTCTTAATTAGAAAAATCACACTTTGCAGTTGTTTAAATAAAATTGAATTGGCATAGTGCTAGTAGTTGAAATTTATTGATTGGAATTCTCTGTGGGATCGACACTTAATTTTATCACCTTATTACTTGTTGACTGTGTATACTTGAACATATGCTTGATTGTGAAATCAAGCAACAATGTCATTGTCTCCACATAACTTATTTACTTCAGAAAAATCAAATTCTCTTCCATGATCACTCATGATAGATTAATTTGATATTTTCACCTTTCTTATTTTTAACTAGTCTGAAAAGCATGACCATTTGAGAGATAGTTTTATCCTTAGAAGCTAGAAAGAAAACCCAAGTGAATATAGTGTAGTCATCTACTACCACTAGAGTACTCCTCTTTCCTCCACGACTAATAGTATAAATAATAGCCAAATAAGTCCATATGAAGAAGTTATAATGGCCTATTGTTGAAGTTGAATGTCTTGTTCTTGAATGGGATTTTAGTTTGCTTCATTGGCTGACAAGCTTTGCAAGGCTTTTCCTTGACAAAGTTTAGCTTAGGTGAAACTAGATTCTTGGAGGCAAGCTTGGAAATATGCTTGAAATTCATATGAGAAAACCATCAGTGCCATAACCATCTAACATCTTCTGAGGTTTTGGCAAAGAAGCAAGTAGATTTTGTTGAGCTCAACTTTGATAAGTTGATTACATAGACATTTCCATATCTGGTTCCAGTAAGCTTTACTTAATTTGTCTCCTAGTCTCTCACTTGGCATTGATTGTTGAGGAAGATCACTTGGTGCCCTTTATCACATAGTTGGCTAATGCTTAGAAGATTGTGTTTCAAGCTTTCAACAAATGCTACATTATTGAAAGAGACTGCATCATTTCCTATTTTGTCTTATTCTCTTTTTTTTTGAATTTTTATTTCCAAAGACAACATCAAGACCATATTTCTCTCTGAAGTTTAATAGAAGTGCTTTGTTCAATTCCCTATCATATGACTTGAGCATCCATTATTTAGATACCAAATTGAATTAGTGGAAATGTTATCCAATAAAAGAACTTAGATTTTACTTTGGCACCTAGATTTGTTGGGTCTTGATAGGTTAGTGCTCTTAGGAACCTAGACCTGCCTAACTTTAGGCTTCCTATATGCAGGGTAATTCATAGATATCACACATTACAATAATATGATTATAATGATGAAAATTATATCATTTAATATTATGCATGTTTGTGTGTGTGTATAGATTCCTTTTCTTCAAGGACATGTGTGGAATAAGAACACTTTTGTTTCTCAAAGACAGTTGGAGATCTAGAAGGAGGGGTTGAATAGATCCTTTAAAACATTTCTTTTTAAGGAATTATTACCTCATTAAATTATTATAGTTAATTTAATTATGTACAACGGAATATTAGTTTGAAAAATCCTTTCAAAGATTTAATGAAATCTCAGTTTTAAATTTAGTTTACTTGTGGAATTAAGTCACTTAACAAATAAAGAATAAATGCAGAAATGTAAGTTTAGGAAAGTAAATGACACATGAAATTTTTAAGTGATTCGGAGTACAAATAACTCATAGTCCACTCTTTTATTCTACGAGCAAGAAATCCACTAAGGATGCTCAATGGTCACTAAATCCAGATCATTAAGATCTATACAACACTAACTCACTAAGATTCCTTCAAGTCACTTAGACTCGGTAGCTGTCACTGAGATAGGAGGGTCACTAAGATCTCTTCAAGTCACTAAGACTTGGAAATGCAGGTCACTAAGATAAGGGAATCATAAAGGATGAAGTGATTGTTGAGGTGCTATTAAGTACTAAGTTACGCTAAGGAACAACTTCTAAAGACTTGGTTGTTGAACAAGTTATTTTTCTTTGTATAATAGAGTTCCTTAGACTTGAGCATAGGTTCAACTTATAATTCATGATTCTTTTTTTGTTGGATTGAATCTTTGTATCCTTTTATAGAAGACCTAGAGATTTTTCCGTTGGTAAGTTATCGTTGCTTCATTAAATGCTCCAATCCTAAAAGATCTTTGATATTGACTTTTAGGGTGAATGTGTCAGCTTACTTTTAGCTCTTGATACGTCAAATCTGATTTCTACAATATCGACCACGTGGGTGTTGTCACAATTCCAAACTAGTTGTTAGACACATATTGGTCTGATCTTCATTTTAAACTTAGGATGATCATCAACCATATCATAATCTTCACTCTGCAAGTCTTCTTAATGTTAATCTAATGTCAAATCTGATATACTCTACGAGTTTCCTAATCGTTGAGTTTCATGGAGATCGTAAAGTATTTGACTTGGTTGATTCTATGATTTTCTAGCTCTACGATTTGTAAACTTCTACTATACGATCTTCTTGCTCTACGATCTTGAACAAGCTCTACGATCGTTGTCTTGCCTTATAATTTTCAATAAGCTTTACGATGCTTGGGCAGACTCTACGATTTCTCTGTAGACTCTATGATCTTGATTTAGCTTTACAATTCTAGCAGGCTCTACGATTCTTGAACTGAATACTCTACAATAGCTTGACTAATTCTACGATCTTCAATTAACTTTACGATTTATCGGATTAGGTTTACAATCGCTCATCCAACTATACGATCAATTCAATTCCTATCATATATGCAGTTATTTAGCTCAACAGATCAACCTAACAAGTTTGATCTTTTATTCTAAGTCCTTGTACATGAATTTCATTTTAAGGACCTTACAAAACTTACTGGGTACAAATATACGTTATCATCATCATTAATATCATCATCAAATCAAAGTATGAAATATCTAACAATCTCCCTCTATTTGATGATGACAAAACCAGTAGTTTTAGAGTATTCATCAATTCTACTAATACAAATTCATTTTAAATGTAAACATGACTAAGATATAGTTAGAAGCTGTATTTCTAGAGAAAAATATGAATTTATTAATGAATCAAAGAATGGTTTAGAGAATTTTTTTTTACAAAGAATTTTATACAACAAGTATACATCCTTTATTTTACCTATCTTCTCCCTCGTTTTGGCCTTGGCGGATCTCTTCGCTCAGCTTCTCGCCGTCTGTTCTAGTTCTCCCTTCCTTCAGCTTCCTTTCTTTGAATTTCTTCCATAGAGTCCCAAGGTCTAAGGTCAGACATACTGTATCTTTCTTCTCCTTTAATGTGAACCCCTTGAAGATTTCGATTTATGACCACAGGGTCACCAGATGGGAGTCGTGAGCTCGTAGAAATTACTGAACTCAACTATCCTTTCCTTGAGGAAGATGAACCTTTGCCTATTAGAATAGCTTGAGGCACCGAAGAAATTCTTGAGGGAGGGTGGGAGGAATTGATGATTGTTGATATTGAGGTTGTCTCTTCTCCCCTTTTATTGATGAGTAGGTTTTATACCTACGAATCTTGTATCAATTAACTAAATTTGTTTCTTAAACATGTGTTTAGTAGATACTTTTCATGTATTTTACTTTTATTTGGAAGGATAAAGGTTTGGGAACTGAATTGGTGGCATTTGAGGATTAAATGATGAAATTTATGGCTTAAAGTGAAGGACTTGGAGGCTTGAGGATGCAGCAGTGAAAGACCAGAAAAAATTGCAGTATTATCAAACAACGCGGCCATGCCCAAGAAGAGCTAGGGTGCAAGATCTTGCGCAATGACCCCTAATTGAACAAGTTATGCGACAGACGGCATGGCCGTGCCCATTGCATGCTTAGGCATGAGCCAAGAATCCGCCGCCAGTCGACTTTGACTAACTTTGAATTTTGACTTAAGTGATGCAATTGAGTTGTAATTCACGTACTCTTTTTAAAATTTGATCAAGATTTGTAACATACTTATAATAAGACCTTTTGTTAGTTATTAGAGGGGAGAATCATATATTAGAATATCTCTCTTTTTAATTTTAAGAAAACCCTAGATTAGATTAAATTATTGGAGAATTGAAGCAAGGAGGCTAGTAAAAGTTTCAAGACAAAGACGGAGAAGAAGATCAGGATTGCTACAACAGTTTTTATTCTTTCTCTTTATCTTCTACTTGTATTCATCATGCTATATTACTTGTGGATATTGGCTTTTAATTAAATGATTATAAAGTAAATTTCTCTTTAAGGCTACAATAGATCTTATTGTCTAACTGTGATTGACATGCTTCCAAGTTAAGTTATAAAAAGTTATTCATGGGTTGTTTATTATGATTTGTACTGAATTGATTAATTCTCGGGCTAATGATTACCGTGATAACTTTTATGAAATTGAGAAACAGATTATAGGTTTAGATCTGAGCATAATAGCATATGTTTATGTTTTCTGCATGGTGTTGAAATTCATAATTTATGTTTAGGATAAAGATATACATATGCATCGCATATAATCTAGAAAAGAACTTGATCTTTAAATCTTTTTTAATTATAATTCACATAGAGATATATTGGATTAGTTAATTAGGATGTTCATCTTAATTCTATCATATGTGAATTTAAGCTGATATGAGTATGATGCATTGAGAGATGGTCATATTTTCTTATGTGTTCTTGATTAACAATCCGAAATAATTAATTTGGCTTCATTGGAAGTGTGTTTGTGATGCCCCCAAAATAGGTATACATCACCTATTCTGAGTTGTCAATACATGGTACAGAAACAACTACAACTTTATTATTACAACAGTAAAACTGTGAGTTTGAATACAAATATTATCTTCTAGACAATATCTATACTCAAATAAATCCTCATCACATTTATTGATACATTATTTTATAAAAATGGTGAGGACTACTAAACAATTCTTTCTAAAACCTTCATTCCATACCAGAGGCTGCACTTTCATTATATTCTCGCCTCTCCGAGAAGAAAAATGGAACAAAAAGGAAAAGGGTGAGCTCAACTAGCCCAAGAAAGAATATTATGACTAAGATAATATACAACAAATTACCGTTAGTCTTCAACAGGGAAAAATCTAATAGAATACAATAGACAACAAATTTTAAATCAATATTTGCAATGAAATAATAATTCATTAGAAGAGTTTAGTAGAGAATGCAAACTACTATCTTACATGTATGAATTTAAAAGTTCATCGCTCTATCTTTTATCCTGTAACATCAATCAATATACATCGGAATCAAATATTCATCTTTTGCACTGAGCCAAAGATATTCATCGATTGGTCATGTTCATCTAAACACTGCTCATCTTTGCACTACTGACCAAAGATATTCTTGAAATCATTCATCTTTGCACTCTGGGCCAAAGATATTCAATAATATCATCATTTATGACCAAGATGATGAAAAATATTTTTAAAGAAGCGAATCCAATGAAACAAAATGACAAGGATTAAGGATTCGTACTTTGTTTTATCCACGCCCAAAAATACCTCAAAAGTAATCATAGGGGTGTAAAATTCAAGAATGATCAAAACATGGATACAATCAAAGCTAGTATCCGAATAGATATTTTAGACTTAAAAGAAAAATTTTCATTTTTCTATTGAATAGTGTCAGATATCGTGAATAGTGCAGTATACTTGAATAGTTACTCAAACACCAAAAGATAGAAATTCCACAAAAACATCTTCACGCTTCATGAATAGTACTCGTGAATAGTAACTTCGTGAATAGTAACTCGTGAATATTAACTCATGAATAGTAACCCCGACATGAAAAAGTTCCAAATTTGATAAAAAGTTCCAACCAATATTTCAAAGATAATGATATTGAAGAAATAATATCATTTGAGAAGAAAATAACATCCCTTACCTCGAAAGATTAGTATTTCTAATTTGGAATAAGGTATATAGTCTTTGAAGGAACTTGCACAATCTAACAATACTCAAAGTATACTCAAAATACTCACAAGAATACTCGATAATATAGAGAGAAAACTTGATTTCGGTGTGTTTTCAATTCTAACCTAAGCACCCTATTTATAGGAAAATGCTTAGAACACCAAAAGAAAATTTACTATAATATTATTATTTATAATAAAATTTCCTCATAACCTTCCAAGAACTGAATTCAGCTCATTCAACCCACATGTGTAACACACCATAATGAAAAAAACGTTTTTCTAATTTTAAATATTTTAAACTTCCAAAAATCAATTATTTCGGAGCTTCAAAACTTCAATAATTCATAATAAATAGCCCTTTCATCGGAAAATTGAATCTCGAGAGTTTTATAGGAAATTCAATTTCTACAACTTTGCGAGAAGAAAGTTTTTCCAAATTCCAAATAGAAATTGATAAGAAATCCATAAACCAAGCGATTTTACAAAGCTATAATCAAATTTCGACTAATAAATGGGGTCCACCGACATGTTTAACATGTTTTAAAAACATTTATTATTGCAAAAAATACTCTTCCTCCTCGTATACTCATATATCCCACATTCGTTGTAAAAATATCACCATTATTATATTATTAAAATATAATAATATATTTAAATGAATTATTTTATCAAAAAAGATAAAATTTCAATTTTCAACAATTGTCACATTAAAATTTTTCTCCATCTATATCCACATAAAATCAATATTTTCCTCATCATATGAATCAATAATTAATTATTCACAAATATTACGAGAATCACAATATCGACAACTGTGGGTTCAGAGAAGAGGGGCTTTCCAATAAGAATTTCTTCTTCTTGGTAGCCGCAATTAGGTGACCAAACCTCTCCTTAGATAGAACTTTCTAGACATTGCCAATAATGTTATCTAATAATATTATTCAAATAATATGAATTATTGTTTCGATAATGAAAAATACTGTGTAATGACAATTATTGAAACAACAACAATATAAAATATCAACGACAAGAATTATTAACTCAATAAAATCTTGAAGCGATAATTATCGTAACCATTATTGAGTAGTGCCTTCTTACGTAAGAATCAATAATTAGTGCAATCTGGTAATGCTACGTGTTTTAAACCACAAGGGTATTTTAACGATAATTCAGAATAACAACTTCTGTAGATTATTTTTAAACCACTTATATTTGTCGTTTTCTTCATCCAATCGCTTTCAGTTATGGGCCCACACATGGTGCTGTTACCAAATCGTGACGAATATTCCCAAGCGATTTAATATTCCACGACCAAACGAATATTCCCCAAACAACAATGAATATTTTATAACCACTTGCTTATTTTGAAGTATTTGCGTATTTTACCCCTAACTATCCACATTAATCAAATCAACCCTTACTATTTTAAAATAATAAATAGAAAATTAAATTTCATTAATAATAAGTTGGGGTCTTATAACCTCCCCTCCTTATGAAATTTTCGTCCCTCGAAATTGACATACGTACACAGTGTTTCAAAAGGTGAGGATACCTCGCTTTCATTTCCATTTCAATTCCCGTGTCATTTCCTCTATAGCATGATTCCTCCACAAAACTTTAACTTGTGGTATGACCTTTCTTAGCGTAGGGACATGCTCCTTCCTATCCAAAATCTTGACAAGGTACCTCCTCATACGTTAAGTCTTGGCTATCTAAATGGGGTTCTAACTCTATAACGTGGTTCGGGTCTTTCACATATTTCTGAAATACAAATATGTGAAACACATTATGAACACGAGACATACTCGAGGTAACGCGAGTCTATAGGCTACATTTCCTACTCGGTCAAGAATTTGAAATGGACCAATAAATCGTGGATTGAGCTTTCTCTCTTCCCAAATCTTGTAACTCCCTTCCATCGGAGCAACTCGCAATAATACATGATCCCCTACACTAAATTCCACGTCCTTTCGATGAAGATCCGCATAACTCTTTTGTCGATCTTGTGCCGTTTGTATATCGTTGTCAAATTATTTGGATCTTTTCCGTAGTGATATACGCACTCAACTCGGGTCCCAACAAAGTGTTGCTTCACCCACCTCGTCCCAACATATCTTTGGAGAGCGACACTTTCGTCCATATAATGCTTCAAATGGAGCTACACCTATACTTGCTCGATAATTGTTGTTGTAGGAGAATTCCACCAATGGTAAATACTTATCCCAACCGCCTTGAAGTCAGGACACGTAGTCTTAATAAATCTTCAAGAGTTTGAATAGTCCTTTTCGATTGTCCGTCCGTTTGAGGATGGTATAAATGCGTCCAAGCTTTTTGCAATAACCCAAAATCTTGAAGTGAATCTTGGGTCACGATGCCGAAACTATGGATACGGTGCATGCCATGCAACCTCACAATCTCATTCACGTCACATATACTAGAAGGCGTTCAAGTGAATAAGTCTCCGTGTCGCAAGAAATGAGCGGACTTGGTTAATCTATTAATAATAACCCAAATAAGCATTGATGCCCGAGAAACCGTAGGAAGACCCGTAACGAAATCCATGGTAATGTGTTCCCACTTCCATTTTGGAATCTCAAGTGGTTGCAACGGACCCTTAGGTACTAGATGCTCCGCCTTTACACGTTGACAAGTTAAACACATTGAGATAAACTTTGCAATCTCTTTCTTCATATTGTTCCACCAAAATGTATGTTGAAGATCACAATACATTTTAGTACTTCCAGGATGGATTGAAAATGGTGTATTGTGTGCCTCCATCATAATCTTGTACTTCAAATCAGAGTCGTTAGGAACACAAAGTCTAGAGTGGACTCGAAGTATTCCTTCTTCATCAATTCTCGCTTCAGGAATAGCTCCTTCTTGTATTTTTTCTTCTTCATACGCATCACTCCGGCCCGGTGGCTTGAAAGCAACCTTAACTTTTCTATTAAAGTTGGCTCTGTCGTATACTTGACATCATCACACTCGTTCGCGATATGATCTTCTACTCAATGGCGTCGCCTACCACGTTCACTTTTCCAGGATGGTATTGAATAGTGTGGTCGTAGTCTTTCAATAGCTCGAGCCAACGTCATTGCCCGATGTTGAGTTCTTTTTGAGTGAAGAAATATTTAAGGCTTTTATGGTCCGAATATATCTCCACTTTCTCCCATATAGATAGTGCCTCCATATCTTTAGCTGAAAACGATCGGGCCGCTTAACTCTAGATCATGAGTAGGATAATTCCTCTCATACTCTTTAAGTTGTCGCGAGGCATAGGCTATGACTTTCCCACGTTGCATGAGAACACATCCTAACCCTTTTGCCGAAGCATCAGAGATAACAAATCCATCCGAACCGGATGGTATTGTTAGTAACAGTGTCGAAATAAGTCTCCTCTTAAGCTCTTGGAAACTCTTCTCGCATTCTTCGCTCCAAAGCAATTTTGTATCCTTCCGAAGTTAATGAAGTTAATGGAGTAGCGATTCGAGAAAACCCTTCCACGAATCTCCGATAATAACTAGCTAAGCCCAAAAAGCTACGCTTCACTTCATCCGAGGCTTTGGTTGTTCCCAACTTTGTATTGCTTCAATCTTCACGGATCAACAGATACTCCATATTTCGACACCACGTGCCCAAGGAATGCTACTTCCTCAAGCCAAAACTCGCATTTCTTCAATTTGGCATATAGTTTGTTTTCACGAAGCCTTTGGAGTACCAGCTTCAAATGGTGCTCATGATCTTCACGACTTTTGGAATATATAAGGATGTCATTAATAAAGACAACAACAAACTGATCCAAATATTCCTTGAATACTCGGTTCATCATATCCATGAAAGCCGCAGGAGCATTAGTTAGTCCGAAAGACATGACTAAGAATTCATAATGCCCGCATCGAAGTTCTAAAGGCGTCTTTGGAATATCCTCGATTCTAATCTTGGTGATGATATCCGAATGAAGATCGATTTTTGAAAAGAATTGTGCCCCTTGCTAATTTGGTCAAACAATTCATCAATACGAGGTAGAGGATACCTATTCTTGATGGTGACATGGTTCAATTCCGATAGTCAATACAAAGTCGCATACTCCGTCTCTTTCTTCTTTACAAATAAAGCAGAGCACCCCAAGGAGATGTACTAGGATTTAATGAAACCGATGTCCAACAATTCCTCGTAGTTGGACCTTTAACTCTTGAAGTTCAATAGGAGCCATTCGATATGGGGTTTTAGAAATGGGCTTTGTGCGAGTTCAAGATCAATAAAGAATTCAACTTCACGTTCGGGGTGGCCAGGAAGTTCTTCGGAAAATCGTCGGGAAAGTCGATAACAACAGAATATTATTCAAATTTGACGTGTCTTTATTCAAATCCATAACATGGGCTAAGAAAGCTTGACATCCGCTTTTCAATAAACGAATAGCTTTATGATTAGATATGACGGTGATTGATTTTAATGGTTTAGTTGCTTGAATACGCATAACAACAGGTTGGTTAGGAATATGAAAACTAACAACCTTACGAAAACAATCAATTTTGGCATGATGAGTAGTTAACCAATCAATCCCTAAAATCACATCAAAAGCAAGTATCTTTAAAGAGATAAGGTCAACAGGTAAGGTGATGGTGCCAATTTGAATCAAACAAGATTTATAAACAATGGATATGATGAAAGTTTCTCTAACGGAAGTTTCCATAGATAGGTCAAAGTCTAATTTCTCCTGAGTCAAGTTTAAGCGTTGAGCACATGCGGGAGAGATAAATGAATGGGTAGCACCAGATTCAAGTAAGGTATAAACTTCGCAAGAATTTATAAATAGCTTACACGGGATCACCTCGTTTGGGTTCCTCGCATTATGACCATCCACAACAAACGCTCTTCCGGAATCGTTGACTTTGACTTTTCGGGGACGATCTTTTGAGTCACCGTCCCTCTTTGAACTAGGTTTCACATCTTGACAATCTCGAAAGCGATATGTCCTTCCTTTCCACAATTATAGCATACCTTGAGCTGTTGTGGGCGCTTTGGTGATATGTCCCTCTTTTCGCGATTTGTAATATATGGGTGGTCGTTCTCCTCCTTAGAACCGATTCTTCTTAAGACTTTGCGTCTTCACATGGTCATTGTTAAATCTCTCTTTTTAAAATCTCCTCCCGACTCGCTTCTTCTATTTTCATGGCCTTGATTACCACCAAAGTGGTTACCATTTTTGTCCGTCTCTTTTTTCTCCATTTGGTTATCATTATTCATTGATCGCTATCTCCGGTACGATCCTGGTTGTGGTCCTCGGTTGACTGTACTTTCGTTATCTCGCTTCTAATAATTGAGCCACATTTACAACATCCGAATAGAGAGAAAATTTATGAGAAATGAGAATCGACGTATCTGGGTTTCAAACCTCTAAGAAACATCCGCCGTCATACGTTCCTCATTCTCCACCAAATGAGGTGCAAACTCGGATAACTCGCAAACTTTGCCTCGTCATCGAGACACCGTCATGTTGTTCTACTCCGGTCTAATAAACTCCACTTCCTTCATACGACGAACACTTTCGTGAAAGTATTTGTCATTAAATAGTTCTCAAACGTCTCCCAAGACATCTTTGAGTGCGGTTTGGATGAGTACGCTTCATAGACTCCCACCGATGAGTCCGCCTCGCCACGGAACATAAAGGTGGCGAATGGAACCTTCATTCCTCCGTGCATCCTAAGACATCGAATATCTTGGTAATTTGTTTGACCCATGTTTCCGCCATGATCGGATCCGCTTTCCCTTAAATTACGGTGGTCCCAACTCTTTGAATCGCTTGGTTGTGACAACCCGTGAATTGCTATCATTTCCTCCTGTATTTTGAACACGAGTCTCCTAAATCGATTTTGCATGAAGCGCAAAAAGCTTCTAAACATCCCTCGTTCATCATCTCTTTCGATTGGTGTTGTTCACGGGAGGAACATTGCCACTGTTGACGCGTTCTCCTCGTTGGTGAGTACAAAGCGTCTCCACGGTCTCATTACCATTGTTAATATTCTCGATCGACATTCTCAAATCATCTATAAAACAAGGGTTAATTAAGGAAATCAATATATCACATAATATTCTTATATCTCGACCAACTAAAAAAATAAGCTTAGGTAGGACACACTAGCGGAAGGATTTACTCATCTCTCCCTCCTAGTTCTATTCCCCGATCTCCGCCAGAGATCATATCCCTAAGCTCGATACCAATCTGTGACGCCCCAAAATAGGTATACATCACCTATTACGAGTTGTCAATACATGGCATGTAAACAACTACAACTTTATTATTACAACAAGAAAAGCTGTGAGTTTGAATACAAATATTATCTTCAGAGAATATCTATACTCAAATAAATCCTCATCACATTTATTGATACATTATTTTACAAAAATGGTGAGGACTACTAAACAATTCTTTCTAAAACCTTCATTCCATACCTCTAACTGCATCGCATCATTATATTCTCGCCTCCACGAGAAGAAAAATGGAACAAAAAGGAAAAGGTGAGCTCAACTAGCCCAAGAAAGAATATTATGACTAAGATAATATACAACAAATTACCGTTAGTCTTCAACAGGAAAAATCTAATAGAATACAATAGACAACAAATTTTAAATCAATATTCATAGTGATGAAATAATAATTCATTAGAAGAGTTAAGTAGAGAATGCAAACTACTATCTTACATGTATGAATTTAAAAGTTCATCGTCTATCTTTTATCCCTGTAACATCAATCAATATACATCCGAATCAAATATTCATCTTTGCACTACTGAGGCAAAGATATTCATCAGTGGTCATGTTCATCTAAACACTGCTCATCTTTGCACTACTACCAAAGATATTCTTCAGAAATCATTCATCTTTGCACTACAGGCCAAAGATATTCAATAATATCATCATTTATGACTGAAGATGATGAAAAAATATTTTTAAAGAAACGAATCCAAAGTGAAACAAAATGACAAGGATTAAGGATTCGTACTTTGTTTTATCCACGTCCAAAAATACCTCAAAAAAATAATCAGGGGGTGTAAAATTCAAGAATGATCAAAACATGGATACAATCAAAGCTAGTATCCAGATTAGATATTTTAGGCGAAAAGAAAAATTTTCATTTTAATTGAATAGTCAAAGATTCGTGAATAGTGTCAGATATCGTGAATAGTCTTGAGTATACTTGAATAGTTACTCACACCAAAAGATAGAAATTCCACAAAAAACATCTTCACGCTTCATGAATAGTACTCGTGAATAGTAACTCATGAATAGTAAACCCGACATGAAAAAGTTCCAAATTTGATAAAAGTTCCAACCAATATTTCAAAGATAATGATATTGAAGAAATAATATCATTTGAGAAGAAAATAACATCCCTTACCTCGAAAGATTAGTATTTCTATTTGGAATAAAGGGTATAGTCTTTGAAGGAACTCGCACAAATCTAACAATACTCAAAGTATACTCAAAATACTCACAAGAATACGATTCGATAATATAGAGAGAGAAACTTGGGTTTACGGTGTGTTTTCAATTCTAACCTAAGCACCCTATTTATAGGAAAATGCTTAGAACACCAAAGCGTAGAAAATTTACTATAATATTATTATTTATAATAAAATTTCCCTCGCTAACCTTCCAAGAACTGAATTCAGCTAATTCAGCCCACATGTGTAACACACCATAATGAAAAAAACGTTTTTCTAATTTTAAATATTTTAAACTTCCAAAAATCAATTATTTCGGAGCTTCAAAACTTCAATAATTCATAATAAATAGCCCTTTCATCAGAAAATTCGAATCTCATGTGTTTTTATAGAAAATTCAATTCTCTACAACTTTACTGGAAGAAAGTTTTTCCAAATTCCAAATAAAATTGACCGAAATCCATAAACGGGCAATTTTTAAGTTATAATCAAATTTCGATTAATAAATGGGGTCCACCGACATGTTTAACATGTTTTAAACATTTATTGCAACAAAAAATACTCTTCCTCCTCAGTATACTCATATATCCCACATTCGTTGTAAAAATATCACCATTATTATATTATTAAAATATAATAATATATTTAAATGAATTATTTTATCAGAAAAAGATAAAATTTCAATTTTCAACAATTGTCACATTAAAATTTTTCTCCATCTATATCCACATAAAATCAATATTTTCCTCATCATATGAATCAATAATTAATTATTCACAAATAATATTACAGAATCACAATATTGACAACCAGGGTCCTCAGAAAGAGGAGGCTTTCCAATAAGAATTTCTTCTTACTGGCGCGCAATTAGGTGACCAAACCTCTCCTTAGACAGAACTTTCTAGACATTGCCAATAATGTTATCTAATAATATTATTCGGATAATATGAATTATTGCTTCGATAATGAAAAATACTGTGTAATGACAATTATTGAAACAACAGCAATATAAAATATCAACGCAGCAATTATTAACTCAATAAAAAATCGAATAAAGCGATAATATCTACTGTAACCATTATTGAGTAGTGCCTTCTTCTACGTAAGAATCAATAATTAGTGCAATACCGTAGTGTCTTCTTGTGTTTTAACCAAGGGTATTTTAATAAAGATAATCTGCAGAATAACAACTACGCCTAGATTATTTTTAAACCACTTATATTTGTCGTTTTTCTTCATCCAATCGCTTTTCATTATGGGGCCCACATGGGGCTGCTTGGTAAATATTTAATATTCCCGAAGCAGATCTGAATATTCCACGACCAAACGAATATTCCCCACAACAATGAATATTTTATAACCACTTGCTTATTTTGAAGTATTTGCGTATTTTACCCCTAACTATCCACATTAATCAAATCAACCCTTACTATTTTAAAATAATAAATAGAGAAAATTAAATTTCATTAATAATAAGTTGGGGTCTTACAGTGTTGATCTAAGTGAAGCAATAATTGAAATTGTAGTCTTAAGTCTCCTTAATTTGATTAATTCTCGTGGTTGTTATTTTTAATTTAGTAGTAAATAATTTCATAGATTTCACAACTTTGATCACGTGTTTAAAGAAACTGAGATAATATAAAGATTGGTGCTTGTTAGATTAAAAATCAGTTTAATTTTCTCTGTGGGAACGATACTCGACCTATCACTTTATTACTTGTTGACCATACTTGTGTGTTATGCTTAAATAGATTTTAGCCCCAACAAGTTTTTGGCGTCGTTGTTGGGTAGTATTAAACTATTTTTATGTTTGAATTAAATCAGTTTTAGTTAAACATTTTTCTTTTCTTTTTGTTACTTCCTGTTTTAGGTGATTTTGATCGATGTATGCAAACTCGGTCAAAATAATTGGAACTTGAACCTTTTGTGGACGACATTGAAAGACGTTTTCAGCAGTTATTGAAATATTGTAAGGAAACAAGGGACAAGATGGTAAACGATGCTCAAAAATCACTAAAGGATTATGTCATGCCTAAAATTGGTGAGATTCAATCAAGCATTACGAGGCCAACCATTGCTGCCAACTCCTTTGAAATAAAACCGGGGATAATTCAGATGATTCAAAATTCGGTATAGTTTGGGGGTTTAGCTAATGACGACCCGAATGAACACTCGGTAAGCATCTTAAAAATATGTGATACATTTAAATAAAGTGGGGTAGCATATGATTCAGTAAGACTTAGGTTATTTCCATTCACACTACGGGACAAAGAAAAAAGTTGGTTACACTCACTATCACCGAGCTCTATAACTACTTGGGATGACTTGGCACATAAATTTTTAGTAAAGTTCTTTCTGCCGGTGAAAACTGCTAAACTGAGGAATGATATTACTACCTTTAAGCAACAACATGGGGAATCTTTTACGAAACTTAGGAGAGGTTTCAGGAATTGTTGAGAAAGTGTCCACATCATGGACTTCCCAAGTGGCTATAGCTTCAGACATTTTACAACGGCTTAGGCAGTAATACTAGGACAAGCATTGATGCCACAGCGGGAGGAGCACTCATGGCCAAGAATTTTGACGAAGCATTTAATTTGTTAGAGACCATGGTAGCCAACAATTATCAGTGGCCAACTGCTAGGATGAATCAGTCGAAGGTAGCAGGGGTATTAGAAGTGGATGCAGTAAAAACCCTAGCAGCTTAGATGTCCGCATTATCAAAGAAAATAGATGCAATTACAGGGGCAAATATTTAACAAGTGGCATTTATTTGTGAGCTATGTGCGGGATCGCATCCGACTGAGCAGTGTGCTATCAATCTAGCTTCAATCCAGTTTGTGGGGAGTTACAACCATCCACTGAATCCATATCGGAATAGCTATAATCCAGGGGCGATGAATCACCCTAACTTTTTATGGAGCAATAATCAGAATCAGCAGCAAGCTCCATGACCATCATATCCTCTGGCGTTTCAAAATCAGAAGCAGCAGGCAGTCCCACAACTGGAAAAGAAGCCGGATTTGGAAGAGTTATTTTTGAAATATATAGCTAGTAATGATGTGATGATGAAAAGTCAAGCAGCTATAATTAGAAATATGGAGAATCAAATGGGCTAAATGGCAAATATCTTGACAAATAGACCTCTGGGGGCCTTACCAAGTAACATAGAAGTTAATTTGAAAGATGAGGGAAAGAGCAACGTAAAGTTGCTACTCTGAGAAGCGAAAAACAAATACTGCCAAACAGCGTGGCCGCGCCCAATTTGAATGGGGAGGCAGCGCGGTCGCACCCTTCATCAATCACAGAAAATGAAGAAAAGGCAGAGGGCCGAGGCAGAACCAGTGGTAAAGGAAAAGGTAGAGAAATTAGTAGTAATTCCACCAGTACCATTTCCATAAAGGTTTTAGAAATAGAAATTGGACAGACAGTTCTCCAAATTCCTCGAGGTGTTTAAGAAATTGCAAATCAATATACCGTTTGCAGAAGCATTGGAGCAGATGCCGAGCTATGCTAAGTTCATAAAGGAAATTTTATCAAGGAAGAAGAAATTGGAGGATTTGAGACAGTAGCTTTAACTGAAGAGTGCAATGCTATATTGCAAAAGAAGCTACCTCCGAAATTGAAATATTCGGGCAGCTTTACCATTCCTTGCACTATAGGTAGCTTTTCATTTAATAGATGTTTTAGTGATCTGGGTGCGAGTAAGAATCTGATATCATTGTCTATTTACACTCTGTTGGAATTACACAAGACCGAGATTGATAAAAATCTCTCTACAATTTGGCGGACAAAGTCGATTGACATATCTGAGGGGAATTGTAAAGGACGTCTTAGTGAAAGTTGACAAGTTCATATTTCCACCCGACTTCATCATATTGGACTACGAAGAAGATAAGGACATTCCTATTATACTTGGGAGACCGTTTTTGACAATTGAAAGAACACTCATCGACCCGAAAAGATTGGTCGATGAAGTTGGATAAAGCTCTATGGGCATATCGCACGGCATACAAGACACCGATTGGCATGTCACCATATTAGCTTGTGGATAGCAAAGTGTGTCACCTGCTAGTTAAACTTGAGCATAAAGCATATTGGGTCATCCGTAAGCTGAACTTTGATCTCACTGCAACAGGGGGAAAATGACTTCTCTAACTTAATGAGCTAGATAAATTCCGTTTAGAAGCATATGAGAACTCAAAGTTGAACAAAGAAAAAGTTAAACGGTGGCATGATCAGAAAATTATTGAAAGGAAGTTTGAGTCGGGTTAAGCAGTTCTTCTATTCAATTGTAGATTGAAGCTCTTTCCCAGAAAGCTTAAGACCAGGTGGTCTGGACCTTTCATAGTCAAAAAAGTGTTTCCACATGGCGCCGTTGAAATAGTTGGAAGAGATCAAGATGAACCATTCAAAGTCAACGGACAGCGTTTAAAACATTATTGGGGAGGTGATTTTGATCGCCAAAAGTCTTCAATCACTCTCATAGATCCAAAATGAAATACGAAGTAGTCAGACTGAAAGACTTTAATTCAAGCGCTCGATGGGAGGAAACCCATTAATTTATTGCTTTCAATTCAATTCATCGTAGCTTTCTAGGAGTCAGTAGGATTTTGGTATATTTAGTAGTATTAGTATTTGATTTTTTGTTGTTTTAGGTACAACTCAGTTGCAACAAGGATCAGAGGCGGAACTAGGGCTGGGGCATCGACCCTGGTAGACGGCCAGTCAAGCGGAACTAGGGGTTGGGGTGGGGGCTTGGGGACCTGACAGGCGTCGACCATGAGCTTCTCGATTTGCTCTGCTAGCTCGGTCTTCTTCTTGATCTCTCTTCTTCTTTGCAGTAATAGGTTTGTTTTTTTTAAAAATTTCTATTATTTAGGAATTAGGGATTTTAACTCTCTCTTTCAATCTTCAGTCTTCCGCCTCTCACTCTGCTTAGATCCGCTTTCAATTTGCTTTGCTCCTCTCTGGCTCCTCTTCCGCCTGCCGTGCGTTGTGTTTCAGACTTTTAAGCCTTAGTCATCCATCCCTGTCGCATTCTCTTTCCTCGGCCGGTAAGTTTCTTTTTTAGGTAATTTATAAGTAATTCTTTAGTTGATTATTAAGTGTTACTATTGTTTTTTTTTTTGGAGAACAGTGTTTTTGTGTCAATGTGCGCATGAGTCTAAGTGTTCATATGAAATTGAATCTACTGAAAATATAACTAAAAATATTGAAATGAAAATATGGTGTCATTGATGGTGAAGAAATTGAGAGTGATTCCGAAGCAAATAGTGATGTTGACTCCTTGTGCATTGGGCCACGATTCTCTGGTCGCGGTATGCATTGGGCAGCTAATATACTTTTCATTTTTTTCAATCTGGGTCAAAATCAAACCAAGGACCTTAACTCCACTCCCTCGCCGCTGCAACCTACATGTTGCTGCTCCGGACCTCCGGTAACCGCCCTCAAATTTTGACCCCCCTTAAATTTTGTTCTGGTTCGCCACTGACAAGGGTACAGGGTCAGAAAGGATTAATCAGACAAAAGTTGTTAGGGTAGAGGGCAGCGCGACCGCACCCATGTTAAACAACCACTCAGCGCAGACACGCCCTTCAGCAGACACAGAAAACACATATTGGCATACTTGCGTCCGCGCCCAACCTAAGCTTAATCCAAGCGTGGCGCCGCAACCTGAATTCAATTTTTTTTAAAAGCAAACGAAGTGTTCTGTTTTTTCAATTTCCACTCATAAGGTTAATAACAGAACTCTCCCCTTTTTTTGGTGCCAACTTACTCTCCTCGCTTCATCTATTTTTCTAAATCTTAGCTCCCCACATCCTCACTTCCACTCCCACTTCCTCCTACCCACTACATTCAAGTCCTTAACCCCATCACCAAACCTCACTCAACGACTCATTCACACTAAGTCCTAACTTTCTGCCCACAAATTTAGTGTTTTCATACCCACGGACTCAAAATAAACGCCCACTCACCCACTCACTACCACTCTTGCTAACATCCTTACTCCCATATAAACCCTAACCAATCAATTCCACATTCACAACCCTTGTTCACAACAAAGAGAAAGAAAAAAGAGTTAGAGATACAAGAAGTTGTACAAAACCTTTTCGATACAAGGTCTAAGTGAGTTTTGGGGTTCAATTGAGCAAGTTTGGGGGTAAAATAGACAAAGAACATAGAAAGGATCATTCACAACCACAGTTCCAATTCTCATGGCACCAAAAAAGGTTCGCAGCGAGTCTAATTCTTCATCGAGCAGTAGTGATTTGGGCGAGGGCAGTAGTCGCAATGTACTAGATGCCACAAAGTTTGTGAACCTCTCGGCTCAGCACTACTATATTGATGTGCTGCTGGCAAAGAGATTTGTGCTAGAACGGGGATTGAAGCCACCCGAAGAAGATGGCCATATGTTGGGTATGATCAGGAGAAATGGCTGGGCATTGTTCATGGAGACGCCCTTGGCAGCCCTAATGGCGTTGGTGAGAGATTTCTATGCAAATGCAAGAGAAACCCAAAATGGGATTTCCTTTGTGCGCGGAAAACAAGTATCTTACTCCAAGAAGAGCATCAATGATCTATTCCATTTGCCCACTTTTCGATCAGATGACAATAATTGGGTAGAGTACAAACACTTCAATACATATTTGGATAAGCTGATTGAGGAAATGTGCAAGTCGGATACCAAGTGGACTACAAAGTAGGGGACTGACCAAGAGATCCACTTCCCTCATACAGCCCTGAGTCAATAAGCAAAGGCATGGAATAGCTTCATTTGTTCTAGTCTGCTACTGACGCGGCATCAAAATGACGTCAGTAAGGAGCGTGTCGTGCTACTTTATGGGATAGTTAAGGACAAATCAATAGACATGAGTCATCTCATTAATCAGTCCATGTTGCGGTATATGAGAGGGAGTACATCGGGTGGAATCCCTCATGCCTCAATCGTTACACGTTTATGTGCCGAGGCGGATGTTGAGTGGCATGACAAGTCTCTCCAGCTGCCAATGAGTGACATCGACCATGCGACTATAAGGAAGTAAAAAGTGTGGGATGGTGGTGGAGTCGCAACCTTGAGGGCGTGGATTCATAATAACAGGCCAGGATAAGAGCGAGGAAGAAGAAGCATTTCCTAACCCACAGCCTGAAGAGGTTCCTCCATCTTATCGAGCCAGCTAGGATTGAATGGCACGTCGCTTGCACCGGAGGATGGATGCTTTACACACTGATTTCCAAACCTAAACGACCCAATTTTCCCAATTTACTGATTCTCTGTCTCAAGCATTTAGCCAACTTGGAGTGCAAGTTTAGTTTCCTACTTTTAGATCCACCAGTACTTACCCCCCACCAGATACACCACCAGATCAAGAGGAGGCAGGTGGAGATGACGATGCTTTTTAGGGGAGTATTGTTTTCCCTTTATTTCCAATGAGGACATTGTCATTGTTAAGTTTGGGGGTCATATCATTGTTAAAGTAGGATATATAAGATGCATTTATTTAGTTCATGTAGTTACATTTTAGTTTAATTTATATGTTTGCATTGCATATAGTTTAATTTATTTTGTATGTTGTATATATATTAAAAAAATTCAAAAAAATCCAAATTCAAAAATCGCAAAAATATTTGTTTTAGTTGTTGCATGTAGTAGATCATATTGCATGAATCGAAGCATATCAGTTAGTGTAATTTTCATTTGGCCTATGATGAGATTGAAATTACAGTATTTTTGAACATTTTTTTTTGACTAAGGCATGGTTGTAGTGTCATATCATGATGTGAATCTTTTCATGTTTGAAATTGATGTAATTGGATAGCACGATAGGGTAACCATTATGATTTAATGAGTTTAAATAGTCACATAATTGACTTCCGTTGGGAAATCTTGGTTTTAATAATGGAAATGTAGTAAATAGATAGTAAAGGTTAGGATAGAGCAAGAGCTTTAAGTTTGGGGGAGATATGGGATGTATATGCAAAAAAATTAGAAAAAGAAATAAAAATAATAAACACACTGACTAGTATAGATCTGTGGCCTTTGTTACTAGAGTAAGTATGCCCGAGAAGATGTCTCTACACCCAGCGCCCTAAAACCGTCTAGTTTGGGAATCGTTGGTCGAAAGCTCGCTAAATGGGTAGCATTGAAAAGCCTAAGAGATCTAGATATTGCACGGTCATGTGTAAACATGAGAAAGAGCAAAAATGCCCTCGTGATTGAATAAAAGCAAAATAAATCTCATATTAACACTTAGTTTAGTTATTGCGAAGTTCTAACAGGAGCTTAACTTGTTTTTTATGAGTCTTGAAATTAAACTGAATTTTTTCCTCTAAGAAGCATATTATGCGAAGTATTTGTATTGTAGTTAAATTTAATGGTTATTAAGCACACACACTACATCAGTGATGACATGTTTTGATTTACAAAGTGATATGGATTATTGACTTGTTCTTAGTTGGATATTCTGTTTGAAGTTATTATGATTTCTCTAAGGTAACTCTTGTGGATATCATGGCTGATTGGTGTTTGGATTCGTAGGCGTATTAGGATTAGATTGCATATTATTAGTATGTTGTATTGCATACTGAATTTGATTTACAAACAGTATTTATTGCATAAACATGTGCTTAGTAGTTACTTTTCATGCATTTTACTTCTATTTGGAAGGATACATGTTTAGGAACTGAATTGGTGGAATTTGAGGATTAAATGATGAAATTTATGGCAACTCAAATGTTATATCACATAAAATAGTTCTTAAATTAGAAATATCAATGTCAAGAGAGTTAAAATCAAATACCTCACTGATATCAATTTCTTGATGATCAGTGGTGCTGACCTCTAGGTTTCAATGGCCATAAGGTAGAGATTGGCCATCTGAGGACCTTTATCGTCCCTTGAATCTGAGTCTGAATCTGAATCATTTTCACTATCATTGATGAGTAAGTTTTATTCCTACGAATTAGATATTTTTAGCTTGATGATTTGTGATTTTTAGAGTATTTTATGTTCCTTTTTACGTGTTTTATGTGTTTTTTATGTGGGAAATAGGAAAAGGAATAAAGATATGATAATAGAAGCAATTTGGATGAATCTTGGTCAAATTAAACGGTCATAAGTGGACAAGCAACGTGCAGCGAATTGGCTAAGTGTGCAACAGTTTGGGGCTCAGATGTGTGCAACATCAGGTAGGCTATGGGCGGAAGAACTTGGTCAAGGCAGTAGGGAAAGGCGCGTTGGCTCACGAACAGTGTGAGATCCCGAATTTTATGAAATGAAAGTATTCAATTTTCTTATAATTATTCTATTTGGTAAATAGTTATATTGATAAAAGTTTAAAGTTAAGGGTGATATTTGAAATTTTTGCAAAGTAAGCAAGTTGTTATAAAATATTCGTTGTGTCCGGAAATATTCGATTGGTCGGGGAATATTCGTACGACGACACAATCATTGGTGAACCCCACAACGAAAGTATTGTTGTAGTTAGAAAGCGACAGAAATATCTTTTTATAAAAATAACGGTGAAAGTGTTACCGTTAAAAACTGTTGAACTACTTGGTAGTAAAAGTGACGCCCCCAAAATAGGTATACATCACCTATTCTGAGTCACCAAATACATGGTACAAAATACAAATACAATCTTAAATATACAACATGAGCTATGAGTTTTAATACAAATATTGTCTTACAGGCATGTATTCAAACTCAAAATAAGTCCTCAATACATTTATTAACACACTATTTCATAGAATAGTGAGAAATACTAATCTTATCATCCGGATCGTCACTCCGTTCCCCGACTAGTCCTCGCTTACGTTCTCATTTCCAAGAGAACAATGAAAGCAAAAGGGTGAGCTCAATTAGCCCAAGAAGAAATATTATGACAAAGATAAGAATAAATTATCATTAGCCTTTAATAGTGTTAAAGCGATACAATATAACAAACATCAAGTTTAAACTGCAGAGAACAAGCAATCCATTAAAAGAGTCAAGTAGAGAATAAAATCTATTATCTTCTATGATTTAAAAGGTTTTCATCACTTTTATCATTTGGGACTAAATTTTTAATATATAATCCACATCATCCTCAGACTACGGCCAAGGATATTCATTAGTATCACAACCACAAATTATCCATGATCACGGGCCAAAGATATTCGTGTATTCATTCGTTTCATGATTATGCCAACAACTCTCCATCGATGCACTACACGGCCAATGAGGACTTTTACCACATCATTTGTAACATCAAATTCAGCGATTATACCGAATTAATCCACGGTCATAATCATACCAAGTCCATCTATGCACTAAAGGCCATCGAGATGACTTTCAACATAATATAAACATGAGGATGATGACAATGATATAAGAATTCAATAAAACAAGTTCAAGAATTAATTTATCCAGGAACCATTAACGTCCAAATTGTCAACATGATACTTCTTTGTGAAGTAAAATTCAAGAATGCTCAGAAAAATATTTCCATGAAAAGATACTGGATGAAGCACAAAAATTAAGGATATTCTACTAATTTCATGGAGTATAGAAGTCAAAGCTTTAACCAACCGAGTATAAGAAAATATATAAAGCTATAAATGGATTTCGTCATTCGCCATGCAGTAATCCACATATGCAGATCATTTCCACAATTTAATAAGGAATGAATACAAAGGATCATTCACCATGCATGTGATAATCCACATAGACATGTTATTTGAATAATAAAGAATGGAATAATGAAGAAATCACCATGCATGCGATAGATTGCTGAAATGAGTTATTCAGCGAGAATAATAAAGAATGGAACCTTGAATTAAATGCGTAATCCCTCATGAGCAGGATGTTCCAACAGAATAATAATAAAGAACGGAACCGGTAAATGCGTAAACCGCTTTGATACAAGATGTTCCACGAGAATAATAATAAAGCGGAATCTAACTGGTCATGCAAAACGCATACGTACATGATATTCAAACAAAATAATAAATAATGGAATAACGGAAGAATTTCACCAAGTATAGGTAGTAATCGCATATACAAAGTAATTAGGTATACATCACCCATCTTGGGTAGTCGGATACATAGTGCGAATTTAAATCTGACTTACTAATATAAGCATGGTATGCAATCTGACATAAAGCGTGAGTTTGAATACAAATATTGTCTACTAGATATTATACATTATACAAACTCGAAAAGGTCCTCATTACAATTATTATCACCTTTATTTCACGAGAATAGTGAGGACTACTAATCTTATCCTACGGACCATTACTCAGTTTCCAGGCTTCGTCCCGGCTATATTCTCATTTCACTGAAGAAACGGTGAAAGAAAGGGTGAGCTCAACTAGCTCGATAAGAAATATTATGACTAAGATAATGCGAGAATAAATTATCATTAGCCTCTGTGATGTTAAGCGATAAAATATAATGAACATCAAGTTTAACTCTGGTGAACAATGATCCATTAAAAAGTCAAGTAGAAAATAAAATCTACTATCTTTTATGATTTAAAAGGTTTTCATCTTTATTTATATTTGAGACTCGACTTTAATAAATATTCCACATCATCGAATCACACCTTTTCTGACGAGGATATTCTTTAGTATCACGACGACCACAATTATTCATGCCTTCTACGGGCGAGAATAGTTGTGTATTCATTAATAGTCATGATCATGCCAACAATTTGTCCATCGATGCACTTCTGACCCTTTGAGGATTTTTACCACATCATTTGTAACATTACGGTCATGATTACATAGAATAGTCTCTGGTCGTAATCATACCAAGTCCATCCACATACTACTGGGCCACGAGATGACTTTCAACATAATATAAACATGAGGATGATGACAATGATATAAGAATTGATAAAACAAGTTCAAGAATTAATTTATCGAGGAAACGATAACATCAAATTATCGACATGATCTTTGTTTTGTAGAGTAAAATTCAAGAATGATGAGAAGAATATTTCCATGAAAGGATCTTTGGATGAAAGCCTTGAAATATCGAGGATATTCTACTAATTTCATGGAGTATAGAAGTCAAAGTTTTAACTTATTTGGGTATAATAAAGAATGGAATAACAAAAGAAATCACCGTGCATGCGATGAGGCCTTGCAGGCGAGTTATTCAACGAGAATAATAAATAACGGAACCCGGTCGGCGTAAAAAAGCATGCAGAGCGAGGATATTCAACGAGAATAATAAAGAATGGAACCCGGTCGGTGTAAAACGCAGACAGGATGTTCAGCGAGAGCGAGAATAATAAAAAAAGCGGAACCCGGTGGGTGTAAAACACGAGACGAGGATGTTCAGATAGAATAATAATAAAAAGCGGAACCGGTAGGTGTAAAACACCTGAGACAGGGATGTTCAACGAGAATAATAGAAGAATGTCACCAAGTATAGGGTAATTAAGTGGCGTATCTGAGGTTATTCAACGAGAATAATAAGCAATGGAATAACAACAGTTCTCTTCATGAATAAGAAAGAATAACACCCCTTACGAGTCTGACAAATAATATTCCCTACCTTAGAAGAAGCTGAATATTGGAAAAGTGAAGTAGCGAGAATACTTTTCTTCTTTCTCTCTATAGTTTCTCTCTCTAGAGTTTGAATGAATTAAGTGAGAAATAATGAAGGAATGAGCTTTCTATTTATAGAAAAAGCGCGGGGTGGCTCTTGAGTCTTATGAAGGTGAAAATGACTCTTGGTAATATTGAAGAGCAACTACTATTTCTGAAAGGGTAATTAACCTTTGGAAACAGAAGAAGCGGTTAACTCTTGGTAATATTGAAGGGACAACTACTATTTGCGAAGGGGTAATTACTATTATTGTAATTACTAAGGTAATTACTATTTGTGAAGGTAAATACTATTGAAGAAGGTAATTACTATTGTGAAGGTAATTACTATTGGTGAGGTAGGTAATTACTATTACTATTGAAGGTAATTACTATTGAAGGTAATTACTATTACGAAGGTAATTCTATTATTCACGAAAGGTAATTACTTATTTGAAGAGACTCTTAGATGATGACATATGGCCCCCCCATAAAATAATCAAACTTACCACAAGCGTCTCATATGAGACTCTTTATATACATCGAGGATTGAATAAATATTACCACAAATCATTTTATTTTTAATCGACACATTTTAATCTTTCAACAATTATTAATCATTTATAACGTTGTCGTCTCGATTAATAATATAACATATTATCTGAGATAATCTTTGTGACAATAATTGAATCGATAATATAAGAGATATGATCGCAATTCATGTGATAATTGAGTATAGCTAAGTGACTTCTCACGTAAGCATCGATAATCAATCACAGTGTCTTACTCTTATGCGACCACAGCGTATTCTTGTACTTTTACCATAGGGTAGTTCAGCGGTTTTAACGGTAACACCTCGTAGTTATTTTTATAGAAAGATAATTTTGTCGTTTTCTAACTACGACAATACTTAGTTAATGAGGTCCCTGATGATTGGTAGTAAATACGAATATTCCCAAACAAAAAGAATATTCCCAAACCCAAGCGAATATTTTATAACAACTTGCTTACTTTGCAAAATTTATAAATATTACCACAACTATAACATTATATCAAATTTATTCCATAATATTCAAAAATAATATTTATAGAAAATTCATCTTTATTTATAAAAATTTGGGGTCTTCTGACCTCCCTTCTTATGAAATTTAGCCCTCGAAATTAGAAGTGCGATACTGGTATGTCGAAGAGGTAAGGATACCTTGATTTCATTTGATTCTAACTCCCAGTCATTTCCTCGACATCGTGGTTCCTCCACAAAACTTTGACTTGAGGTATAACCTTGGGCGTAGAATATGTTCCTTCTTATCAAAATTTGAGCAGGAACCTCTTCATACGTCAAATCTTCCGCTATTTAAATCGGTTCTAACTTCGATAATATGGTTGGGTCTTTCACATATTTACGTAACATGGATATGTGAAAAGCGTTATGAAACGAGAGGCGTATTTGGCGGTAAAAGCGAGTCTATAGGCGCGAGTTCCTACTCGATCGAGGATTAAAAATGGAATAGATGAATCGAGGATTAAGTTTCCTCTCTTTCCAAATCTTGTAACTCCTTTCCATGGGCGACTCTTAACAACACATGATCTCTATATCGAATTCCCGTCCTTTCGATGAAGATCGGCATAACTCTTTTATCGATTTTGTGAGGTTTTTATATCGTTGTCGGATCGTTTGAATCTTTTTAGTAGTCATACGTACCAACTCGGTCCCAACAACGTTGCTTCACCCACCTCATCCCGGCATCATCTTTGGAAGCGACACTTTCTTCCATCTGGCGCTTGAATGGAGCCATGCGATACTTGCTTGATAAGCTGTTGTTGTTGTAGGAAAACTCCACGATGGTAAGAACTTGTCCCAACTCCTTGAAATCAAGGACCACGAGTCTTAATAGATCTTGAGAGTTTGAATAGTCCTCTCCATTGTCGGTAAAATGCGAGGATGATATGAGAGCTAAATCGTAAATCTGTGCCCATAGCTTTTTGCAAACTACCCAAAATCGTGAAGTGAATCTTGGGTCTCGATCGGAAACTATGGATCTTAGGCATACCATGCGATCTTACAATCTCGTTTATGTACATCTGACAAGGCGTTCAAGTGTATAAGTTTCTCGTATCGGTAAGAAATGAAAGCGGACTTAGTCGTCGATCTATCAACAATGACCCAAATCGCATCGATGCCTTGAGAAACCTTAGGAAGGCCGTGCTTGAAATCCATGGTAATGTGCTCCCACTTCCATTACGGAATTTCAAGTGGTTCTGATGGACCTTTTGGTACTTGATGCTCGCTTTAACTTCGTTGACAAGTTAGACACCTTGAGATAAGCAGATATTATATCTCTCTTCGTATTGCTCCACCAAAATGTATGGCGAATATCATGATACATTTGGTACTCCCGAGATGGATTGCAAATGGTGTGTTGTGCGCCTCCATCATGATATTATACTTTAAATCGGGTCGTTAGGAACACTGAAAGTGCGGAGTTGACTCGAAGTATTCCTTCTTCATCGATTCTTGCTTGGCGGCATAGCACCTTCTTGCACTTTCTTCCTCATCGCATCGGCTCAGTGCGTAGCTTGGCGACTTTAACTTTATCGATTAAAAGTCGGTTCTACTTCGTATACTCGCTATCATCATCATGCGTCCACAGAGTCTTTAACTCTATCTCCATCCTTTGCAAGTCACACAAAATGGGCCTTTGCGTTGACAATATCGCTTTTCGTGCTTGCATATGATCTTACTACTCGATCGTCGGCTACCACGTTAAACTTTTTCGGGATGGTATTGGATGGTATGATCATAATCTTTCAGCGAGTTCAAACCCAGCGTCGTTGTCGCGTGTTGAGTTCCTTTTGAGTGAAGAAATATTTGAGGCTTTTATGATCGTAAAGATCTCCACTTTCTCCCCATACAAGTAATGCCTCCAAATTTTAAGTCTGCAAAACAACATTTGCTGACTCTAGATCATGAGTAGGATAATTCCTCTCATATTCTTTGAGTTGTCATGAGGCATAGGCTATAACTTTTCCATGTTGCATGAGAACACATCCCGACCCTTTGCGAAGCATCCTTTGTAGATGACAAATCCCTCAAAGGCGGATGGTATTGTCGAGCAGTCTTTGAAATAAGTCTCCTCTTGAGTTCTTGAAAACTCTTCTCACATTCTTCGCTCAATAGAACTTTGTATCTTTTGAGTCAAATTTGAGTCGATGGAGTAGCGATTAGAGAAAATCCTTCCACGAATCTCAGATAATAACCGGCTAAGCAAGAAAGCTCATTACTTGGTCCTTTGATTTAGGTTGTTCCCGACTTTGAATAGCTTGATCTTTCTTTGGGTCAGCGGATATTCCATGACTTGATACCACGTGCCCGAGGAATGCTACTTCTTGACGAACTCGCATTTCTTGACTTGGCATAAAGCTTATATTCACGAAGCTTTTGGAGTGTCGACCTCAAGTGTTGCTCATGATCTTCACGGCTTTTGGAATAAATAAGGATGTCATCGATAAAGGCGACCACAAAGTGATCTAAATATTCCTTGAATACTCGGTTCATCATATCCATGAAGGCGGCGGGGGCATTAGTCGATCGAAAAGGACATGACTAGGAATTCATAATGCCGTCTGGAGTTAGTTAAAGCCGTCTTTGGAATGTCGGTGGTTCTAATCTTCAATTGGTGATATCGGAGCGAAGATCGATCTTTGAAAAGAATTTGGCTCCTGCTGGTTTGGTGAAACAGGTCATCAATACGTGGTGATGGATACCTATTTTTGATGGTGACATGATTGACTCCAGATAATCAATACAAAAGTCGCATACTCCCATCTTTCTTCTTCACGAATAGAGCGAGAGCACCCCGAGGAGAAGTACTAGGGACGAATAAAACCCGATGTCTAACAATTCCTGCGGTTGGGTCTTTAACTCACGAAGTTGATAGGAGCCATTCGATATGGGGCTTTGGAAATAGGTTTTATCTAGGGTTGAAGTCGATACAAAATTCAATTTCACGCTCTGGGGGTAGGTAGGGGAAGTTCTTTGAGAATCGTCGGAAATTTATTAACAATAGAAATATCGTTCAAAAGCGGCGTATTTTTGTTTAAATCGTGACATGAGCTAAGAAAGCTTGACATCAGTTTTTCGATAAGCGAATAGCTTTATGGCTTGAGATGGTAGTGATTGATTTTAATGGTTTGGTCGTTTGAATTAGCATAATAGGTTGATTAGGAATATGAAAGCTAACATGACCTTACGAAAACAATCAATTTTTGCATGATAAGTAGTTAACGATCGATCCTAGAATCACGTCAAATCAAGTATTTTTAATGAAATAAGATCGACGGGTAATGTGAAGTCTGGAGATTTAGACAAACAAGACTTATAAGCGAGTGGATGTAATGAAGGTTTCTCCCAGCGGAGTTTCCACAGATAAGTCGAAGTCTAATTTCTCGGTCGAATTTAATCGATGGCGCAAGTAGGAGAAATAAAAGAATGGGTAGAAGCAGGTATCAAATAAAGTATAGACTTCATTAGAGTTTATGATAAGCTTTACGTGATGACCTCATTCGGGTTCCTTGCTCTCTGGGAGGTCTGACAAAAAGCGCTCTCCCTTGCACTTCTAGGTTTTGACTTTTACGGGAGCGGCCTTTGGTGCCTCCATCCTAGTTGAATTTGTCTTGATATGGACAAAATCGAGCTAAGTGACCTTCTCTTCCACAATTATAACATGCTTTTGAATGGCATGGTAGCGATTTGGTGATGATGTGTCCTCTCCTCGCATTTGAAGCATATGATAGGTGGTCTTTCTCCTTCCTTAACAACTTGGTCTTTGGTCTTGGCGTCTTTCCATCATTGTTGAATCTCCTTTTCTTGAAATGTCCATTCTTATTGTTTTTGTACGATTACCAGAAGTGGTTACCATATCGCTTTATTGATTCCCTCACGCTTGTTGTCAAGCCCGATGACTACTCTCATTTGGTATTATAATTTTCAATTTGCTCTCTTTTAGTTCGTTGACTCGTTATCGCGCTCCACTAGCGAGCCCTATTTACAACATACGAATACAAACACGGTTTATGAGAAATAAGATGTTGGCGTATCTCGACTTGAACCTCTTAAAAACATTAGCGCCATTCTCTCTTCATTATCCACAGTGGGAATATGGCCAAGTGATAACTCATAAATTTTGCCTCGTATTGCGACACGGTCGTATTGTTTTGTTCGACTTGATAAACTCCACCTCCGCCATTATGGCGAATACTTTCGGGAAAGTATTTGTCGTTGAAGCGACTCTGGAACTTCTCCCAAGATATCTTGATCTGATGAGGTTGAGTCGTTTCTGGATTCCCACGATGTGTCTGCCTCTCGCGCATGACATAAAAGCGTGAAAGGAACCTTTTGCTCCTCGGAGCATCCCAAGACATCAAATATCTTGGTAATCTGCTTTATCCATGCTTAGCTTGAGAAGTGGTTTTGGCTCTCCCTTAAACTCCGGTGGTCCCGGCTCCTTGAATTGTTTAGCGGTGTGCCTTGAGAGTTTTCGTGTTTCCACCTACGTTTTGGGCGAGAAGTCGCTCTGCTTTCTTTGTTGCATAAATTGCATAAAACCTCTGAACATTTGATCATTCATCATTTGGTCGGTGTTGTTGTTTTGCGTGAGGATTATCGCCTTCACGATGCACATTATCACGATTATTGATATGTGGTGAATCAGCGATCGCTTTGTGCTCCATTGCTATTCTCAACATTCTCGGATGTCATTTTTGAGATCTTGCCACAAAACAAAAGGTTAATTGACGTGTAACAAATTATCCTATATTACGTGAGCCGATAAAATAGCACGTAAACTTAGGTAGGTAAATACTAGCGAAGGTATTCCCGTCTCTCCCCTCTAGTACTATTCTCACATCTTAGCGGGGATCGTATCCTAAGCTACGATACCAGTTGTGGCGCCCCCAAAATTAGGTATACATCACCCATCTTGGGTAGTCGGATACGTAGTCTGAAATTTAAATCTGACTTACTAATATAAGCGTAGGTGTGCAATCTGACATAAAGCGTGAGTTTGAATACAAATATTGTCTACTAGATATTATACAAACTCGAAAGAGTCCTCATTACAATTATTATCACCTTTATTTCACGAGAATAGTGAGGACTACTATCTTATATCCTCGGACCATTACTCAGTTCCCAGGCTTCGTCCCGGCTATATTCTCATTTCACGAAGAAACGGTGAAAGAAAGGGTGAGCTCGACTAGCTTCGATGAAATATTATGACTAAGATAATGCGAGAATAAATTATCATTAGCCTCTGTGATGTTAAGCGATAAAATATAATGAACATCAAGTTTAACTACTGGTGGAACAACGATCCATTAAAAAAGTCAGTAGAAAATAAAATCTACTATCTTTTATGATTTAAAGGTTTTTTCATCAACTTTGTTATATTTGAGACTCGACTTTAATAAATATTCCACATCATCGAATCACCCACACTTTTCTGCCGAGGATATTCTTTAGTATCGCGACCACAATTATTCATACACTACGGGCGAGAATAGTTGTGTATTCATTAATGGTCATGATCGTACCAACAAGCGTCCATCGATGCACTACTGACCCTTTGAGGATTTTTACCACATCATTTGTAACATTACGGTCGTGATTACAAGAATAGTCTCAGTCGTAATCATACCAAGTCCATCATGCCTTTACAGGCCATACAGATGACTTTCAACATAATATAAACATGAGGATGATGACAATGATATAAGAATTGATAAAACAAGTTCAAAAATTAATTTATCTAGGAACCGATAACATCAAATTATCGACATAATCTTTGTTTTGTAGAGTAAAATTCAAGAATGATCGAGAAGAATATTTCCATGAAAGGATCTTTGGATGAAAGCTTGAAATATCGAGGATATTCTACTAATTTCATGGAGTATAGAAAGTCGAAGTTTTAACTTATTTGGGTATAATAAAGAATGGAATAACAAAAGAAATCACCATGCATGCGATAGGCCCTTGCGAGCGAGTTATTCAGCAGAATAATAAATAACGGAACCGGTCGGCGAAAAAGCCGCTGAACGGGATATTCAGCGAATAGGAATGGAACCCGGTCGGCGTAAAGAGGATGTTCAGCAGAATAATAATAAAGAATGGAACCCGGTCGGCGTGAAAACACACGAGACGAGGATGTTCAGCGAATAATAATAAAAAAAGCGGAACCCGGTCGGTGTAAAAAACACCATGAGACGAGGATGTTCAGCAGAATAATAATAAAAAAGCGGAACCGGTAAAGGTGTAAAAAACACTGACGAGGATGTTCAGCGAGAATAATAGAAGAATGTCACCAAGTATAGGGTAAACCGCGTATCTGAGTTATTCAGCGAGAATAATAAGCAATGGAATAACAACAGTTCTCTTCATGAATAAGAAAGAATAACACCCCTTACTGGTCTGACAAATAATATTCCTACCTTAGAAGAAATGAATATTGGAAAAGTGAAGTAGCGAGAATACTTTTTCTTCTTTCTCTCTATAGTTTCTCTCTCTAGAGTTTGAATGAATTAAGTAAGAAATAATGAAGGAATGAGCTTTCTATTTATAGAAAAAGCGAGGGGTGGCTCTTGAGTCTTATGAAGGTCAAAATGACTCTTGGTAATATTGAAGAGACAACTACTATTTTTGAAGGGGTAATTAACCTTTGGAGAACAGAAAAGCGGTTAACTCTTGGTAATATTGAAGGGACAACTACTATTTGCGAGGGGAAGGGGTAATTACTATTGTGAAGGTAATTATTATTGTGAAGGTAATTACTATTGTGAAGGTAATTACTATTGAAGGTAAATACTATTGCGAAGGTAATTACTATTGGTAAAGGTAATTACTATTGTGAAGGTAATTACTATTGGTGAAGGTGAAAGGTAATTACTATTTGAAGGTAATTACTATTGTGAAGAGACTCTTAGATGATGACATATGGGCCCCATAAAATAATCAAACTTACCACAAGCGTCTCATATGAGACTCTTTATATACATCGAGGATTGAATAAATATTACCACAAATCATTTTATTTTTAATCGACACATTTTAATCTTTCAACAATTATTAATCATTTATAACTTGTCGTCTCGATTAATAATATAACATATTATCTACGGATGATCTTTGTGTGATAATTGAATCGATAATATAAGAGATATGATCGGCAATTCTTTGTAGTGATAATTGAGTATAGCTAAGTGACTTCTCACGTAAGCATCGATAATCAATCTGAGTGTCTTCTTATCTGACCACAGCGTATTCTTGTACTTTTACCATAGGGTAGTTCAGCGGTTTTAACGGTAACACCTCGTAGTTATTTTTATAGAAAGATAATTTTGTCGTTTTTAACTACGACAATACTTAGTTAATGGGGTCCACTGATGATTGAGTAGTAAATACGAATATTCCCAAATGAAAAGAATATTCCCAGAGCCAAACGAATATTTTATAACAACTTGCTTACTTTGCAAAATTTATAAATATTACCCACAACTATAACATTATATCAAATTTATTCCATAATATTCAAAAATAATATTTATAGAAAATTCATCTTTATTTATAAAAGTTGGGGTCTTTCTTCTTCGTTTTAGTTTTAATTCAATAATTTGGTTTAGATCGTCCACGTATTTACGTAACATCGTCACGTGAAAAGCGTTATAAACCGCGATATACTTGGCGGTGAAATGAGTACATAGGCCACAGTTCCTACTCGATCGAGGATTTCAAATAGACCCGATAAAATCGAGGGTTGAGATTTCCTCTCTCATCGAGTCTTGCTTCTAGAATAACGCCCTCTTGAACCTTCTTCTTCACATTCATCGACTCCGAATTGTGTAGCTTGAAGCGGCCTTTAACTTTATCGATTAAAAGTCGATTCTACTCGTATATTCGTTATCTTCACGTGGGTCCCTAGAGTCTTTAACTCTATCTTCATCATCCGTAAGTTATCTGAAATGAGTCTTTATGTTAACAACATCGCTTTTCGTAAATGCATACGATCTTATACTCAACGCGTCGACTACCTCGTTTCGCTTTTCCACGATGGTATTGAATGATACGATCGTAATCTTAATATTTCGAGCCAAGCGTCTTTGGCGCATTATCGTTCGTTTAGGTGAAGAAAATATTTGAGGTTTAAGAAATGAGTTTTGTCTTTGGGGTCGATACAAAATTCGATTTCACGCTCTAGGGTAGGCTAAGAAGTCTTGAGAATCGTCGGAAATTTATTAACAATAGAAATATCATTCAAAACTATGACTCTCATCCAAGACTTGGATAACACGTCACATTGATACCTATCAACTTGTCTTTGTCATTCACGACGTCGCCTCTGAGAAAGTAAAGGCGGTGCATTCCACACAAGGAAGTCACCAGCGAAAGGCTCGAGGCTCTTTATTTATGACATGATACGACAATGATTGACTTTAGTGGTTTGGTTGCTTGAATTCGCATAACAGGTTGGTTAGAAATATGAAAGCTAACAACCTTACAAAAAGCTTGATGAGTGGTTAACCAATCGATTCCTAAAATCACATCAAAGGCAAGTATTTTTAAAGAGATAAGATCGACAGGTAACGTGAAAGTGTCGATTTTAATCAACAAGATTTATAAATAGTGGAGGTAACGAAGGTTTCTACTATCGAAGTTTCAACCGATAAGTCAAAGTCTAATTTCTCAGAAGTCAAATTTAAGCGTTGGCGCAAGCAAGAGAGATAAAAGAATGGGTAGAGGCAAATTATCTAATAAGGTATAGACTTAGCAAGAATTTATAATTAACTAACCCGTGCTAACTTCGTTCAGGTCACTCGCTTTTTGAGAAGTCACAAAAAATGCTCTTCCTGAAACCATCGACTTTGTTTTGTCCGTATCCACCTTTGGTGCCACCGTCCCAGCTGGATTTGACTTCGGTGAAAGACAAAATCGGGCTAGGTGACCTTCTTCCACAATTATAACATGCTTTGGACGGCATCGCGCAGTTTGGATTGATGTGTCCCTCCCCTCCACATTTGAAACATATGATAGGTGGTCGTTCTCCTTCCTTAACAACGGGTGCTGATGCTGACATCTTTCCCTCATTGTTGAATCTCCTCTTCTTGAAATGTCCATTCTTATTGTTTTGGCCATGATTACCACCGAAGTGGTTACCATTTCTAACATCTTTGATTCCCTCACGCTTATTGTCCTTTGCCGATGATCTGCTATCTTTGGCATTATCATTTTCTTAATTTGCTCTCTTTTGGTTGGGTTGACTCATTATCGCGCTCCGATAAGCGAACCCTATTAACAACATCGAATACAAACCACGGTTTATGAGAGATAAGATATTGATGTATCTCGGGTTTCAAACCTCTTAGAAATATTCGCGTCATTCTCTCCTCATTATCAACCAAATGGGTCACAAACCAGGACAACTTCGGCGAACTTGGCCCCGTCTTTGCGACACACGGTTATGTTATTTTGCTCGACTTGATGAATTCTACCTCTTTCATGTGCCGAATACTTTCGGGAAAGTACTTGTCATTGAACAATTCTTGGAACTTCTCCCAAGTCATCTTGATGCGGCGGAGTTGAGTCGCTTTACTGATTCCCACCGATGTCTGCCTCTGCTACATAACATAGAAGGTGGCAAAGGAACCTTTGCTCCTCGGAGCATCCCGAGAAATAAAATATCTTGCAGATCTGCTTTATCCACGTCTCCGCCTTAAGTGGTTTTCGCTCTCCAAAAAACTCCGGTGGTCCCAGTTCCTTGAACTGCTTAGCGGTGACCGTCCGAGAGTTGTCAGTGTTTCCACCTGCGTTTTGGACATGAGCCACTCTTAACTGATGTTGCATGAATTGCATAAAGGCTCTGAATATTCCATCATTCATTATTTGGTCAATGTTGTTGTTTGCATGAGGATTGTCGCTTTCCTGATGCACATTATCTTGATTATTGATCTGTGGAGACTCAACGGTCTCCTGTGCTCCATTGCTATTCTCAACATTCTCGGATGTCATTTTCAAATACTACCACAAAACAAGGGTTAATTAACATATCACATATTATCCCTATACTACAATGACCAATTAAATACCAAATAAACTTAGGTAGGTCATACTAGCGAAGAATTCCCGTCTCTCCCCTCCTATTTCTTATCTCATATTTGACCGGGGATCATATCCTAAGCTTTGATACCAAGCTGTGGCGCCCCCAAAATAGGTATACATCACCTATTACGAAGTCGCCAAATACATAGTACAGAATACAAATACAATCTTAAATATCTGACATGAAAGTGTGAGTTTTAATACAAATATTATCTTCAGGCAATTATTCAAACTCAAAATAAGTCCTCAATACATTTATTAACACACTATTTTATAGAATAGTGAGAGAAATACTAATGCTATCATCTCAGATAGTCACTCGTTCCCGACTAGTCCTGCTACGTTCTCATTTCTGAAGAGAACAATGAAAGCAAAAGGGTGAGCTCAATTAGCCCAGTAAGAAATATTATGACTAAGATAATGCAGAATAAATTATCATTAGCCTTTAATAGTGTTAAACTGATACAATATAACAAACATCAAGTTTAACTGTAGGGGAACAAGCAATCTATTAAAAGAGTCAAGTAGAGAATAAAATTTACGATCTTCTATGATTTAAAAGGTTTTTCATCACTTTTATCATTTGGGACTCGACAATATATAATCCATATCATCCTTGCACTATGGCCAAGGATATTCATTAGTATCACAACCACAAATTATCCATGTACTACGGGCCAAAGATATTCGTGTATTCATCAATGGTCATGATTATGCCAACAACTGTCCATCAATGCACTACGGTCCAATGAGGACTTTTACCACATCATTTGTAACATTACGGTCATGATTATACCGATTAATCCCTGATCATAATCATACCAAGTCCATCTATGCACTACAGGCCACAGATGACTTTCAACATAATATAAACATGAGGATGATGACAATGATATAAGAATTCAATAAAACAAGTTCAAGAATTAATTTATCCTGGAACCATTAACGTCCAAATTGTCAACATGATACTTCTTTGTGGAGTAAAATTCAAGAATGGTCAGAAAAATATTTCCATGAAAAGATACTGGATGAAGCGCAAAAATTAAGGATATTCCATGTGAGACCCCAGATTTTATCAATAAAGATTTAAATTTTGTCGAAATAATTTTTTAATATTATGGTGTGAATTTGAGATAATATTATAGTTGTGGGTAGTATTTATAAATTTTGCAAAGTATGCAAGTGGTTATATTATATTCGATTGGTGGGGAATATTCGGTTTAGCGAGGGAATATTAAATACAACTGGCTCAATCATTGGTGGACCCATACTTGAAATTATTATCGGATTGAGAAAATGACAAAAATATTTTATTGAAATAACGGCGGAAGTTTTCTAGTGGATCTTGTTGAACTACTGGGTAGTAAAAATACGATAATCGTGTGGTTGCATAGTAGCTGCGGTATTGATTATTGATGCTTATGTGAGAAGTCACTCAGTTTGATTCCATTATTGTCGATTAATAATATGAATTATTATAGCGATAATGACGTTTTGTTTTATTCAGTATTATTAACGTAATAAAGCGAAACATCTTTTATATAAAATAGAATACTTTATTAAAGTTATTACATAAATAGAATATATTATATTTTATTATGCATAGTGTTGCGTAGTGTTTTGCATAGTGTTGCATAGTGTTTGCATAGTAAAATGTTTTTATATAAATAGAATATATGATATTTTATTTAAAAGATTTTGCTTTAAATATGGACCGTCAGATTAAAGTAAATCAATACGGACCGTTCATGGATTAATTACTATGCATTCTATTTTCCTATAAATAGAAGCTCATTCCTTCATTATTTTCTTACGAATTCTTTGAAACTCTAGAGAGAAATTATAGAGAGAAGCTATAGAGAGAAAATCTATAGAGAGAAAGAAGAAGAGAGATACGGTACTTCACTACTTTGATATCCGGTGTCTTTTACGGTAAGGGATATTATTTGTTGTGCAGTAAGGGTGTTATTCTTTCTTATTCATGAAGAGAACTTCGTTATTCCATTCATTATTATTTTGTTGGAATAACTTTGTAAAAGTGGCATACCCTATACATAACACATATCATGGCATACCTATACTTGGTGAAATCCTTATATTATTCCATTCTTATTTATTACATTGGAATAACTTTGTATCATGCACGGAATCCCCTATACTTGGTGATCTTCTTACATTATTCCATTCTTTATTATTACATTGGAATATCACATGCGTGTGTTTTACACAGGACTGGTTCCATTGTTTATTATTCCGCATTTATTATTACATTTGGAATATCACATGCGTGTGTTTTTACGGGACACAGTTCCATTGTTTATTATTGACATTTATTATTACATTGGATCATCCACTGTCGGTGTGAATTTCACGACACTGGTTCCGTTATTATTATTACATTGGAATAACGTATACATCCAACAATCTGCATGCATGGTGATTTCTTTTGTTATTCCATTCTTTATTATACCCAGTTGGTTAAAAACTTTGACTTCTATACTCCATGAAATTAGTAGAATATCCTTGATATTTGCGTTTCATCCAGTATCTTTTCATGAAAATATTCTTCTGATCATTCTTGAATTTTACTCTACAAAACAAAGTATCTTGTTGACAATTTGGGCGTTATTAATTCTGGATAAAATAATTCTTGAACTTGTTTTATTGAATTATTATGTCATTGTCATCATCCTCATGATATATTATGTTATCTTTGGCTTACGTGCATAGATGAACTTAGTATGATTATGACCAGGGATCATTCGGTATAATCATGGCTTGTTATAAATGATGTGATAAAAGTCCTCAGTGGCCTGTAATGCAGTGATGGATAGTTTTTGGTATGATTATGACCAGGGGTGATTCGGTATAGTCATGACCATTGATAATTTGATGAAAATCCTTGGCCAAGTAGTGCGAGGGATGATTAGATATTGTGGTTTATTCATTAAACTAAGTCTTAATGATAAAAATTTATGAAAACCTTTTAAAACCTAAAAGATAGTAGACTTTATTTTCTACTTGACTCTTTTAATGGATTGCATATTCATTATGATTAAACTAGTTGTCTATTGTATTTTATCGGTTTAACTCTTTGTTGAAGGCTAATGATAATTTATTACGCATTATCTTAGTCATAATATTTCTTAATGGGCTAGTTGAGCTCACCCTTTCTTTCACTTTATTTCTCTCAGGAAATGAGAACATATTTGGGACGAGTCGGGGAGCGGAGTAATGGTCAGAGGATAGCATTAGTAGTCCTCACTATTACGTGAAATAGTGTGATAATAGTTGTAATGAGGACTCCTTTTGAGTTTGTATAATATCTAGTAGACAATATTTGTATTCAAACTCACGATTTATATGTCGTATTATACTAGCAGTTATATTAGTAAGTTGTATTTGAATTTATGTACCATGTAAGTGGCGACCCAAGATGGGTGACGTATACCTAATTTTGGGGGCGTCACATTCCACTAATTTCATGGAGTATAGAAGTCAAAGCTTTAACCAACCGGTAGTATAAAAGAATATATAAAGCGCAAATGGATTTAAATCGCCGTGCAGTAATCCACTTAAATGATCATTTCCACAATTTAATAAGGAATGAATACAAAGGATCATTCACCATGCATGTGATAATCCACATAGACATGTTATTCCAACAGAATAATAAAGAATGGAATAACAGAAGAAATCACCATGCATGCGATAGATCGCACAAACAGGTTATTCCAACAGAATAATAAAGAATGGATCCAGGTCATGCGTAATGCGCATAGACAGGATGTTCCAATAGAATAATAAAGAACGGAACCAGGTCATGCGTAAACCGCACAGACAAGATGTTCTAACAGAATAATAAAGAACGGAACCAGGTCATGCGTAAACCCACAGACAGGATATTCCAACAAAATAATAAATAATAGAATAACAGAAGAATTTCACCAAGTATAGGGTAGTCCGCATATACAGGTTATTCCAACAAAATAATAAAGAATGGAATAACAGAAGTTCTCTTCATGAAGACGAAAGAAATAAAACCCCTTATCTTAGAAGAAACTGGATTTAGGAGTAGTGAAGTAGCAGAATACTTTTTTTCTTTCTCTCTATAGTCTCTCTCTCTAGAGTTTTAGTGAATTCGTAAGAAATAATGAAGGAATGATCTTCTATTTATAGGAGAATGGACTGAATAGTAACTAATTCATGAACGGTCCAGATTGATTTACTTTTAAACGGACGGTCCATATTGATTTACTATTCAGTATTAATAAAATATTCTAATAAATAAATTTTTTTAAATAAAATATAATATATTTTATTTATAATCTAATATAACGAATAAATTTATAAAAGTATTACATTTTATATAAAAAAATTTACTATGCAAACACTTTATGTAGGCCTTTATGCAAATACTATGCATAATAGAATATTATATATTCTATTTATAGTCTAATAAAACAAATAACTTTATAAAAGTATTACATTTTATATAAAAAGATTTTACTATGCAAACACTATGTAGCCTTTATGCAAACACTATGCATAATAAAATATAATATATTCTATTTATAATCAAATAAAACAAAACTTTATAAAAAGTTTTTCTATTTTATATAAAAGTTTTACATTTTATTTATTTATAATAATAATAAAACAAAACTTATCACCTTTATTATAATTCACAATATTAATCGACCAGTCGTTCCCGAGGAAAGAGGGGCTTTCGATAAGGATTTCTCCTATTGGCGGCATGATTAGGTGACCAAACCTCTCCTTGGCGAGAACTTACTAGACATCGTTAATATTACAAATAATAATATTAATAACTCTATCATCTCAATTATTAATTTAATAATATATAAAATATCGACAATAATTGAATCAAATAACGTGAGATACTATGCAACAATTCTTTGTAGCAATAATTGAACAAAAGCGAGTGACTTCTCACGTAAGCATCGATAATCAATACCAGGTAGTGTGTTACTATGCAACCACGCCAGCGTATTCTGTACTTTAACAATCGGGTGTTTCAACAATTAATGGTAAACTTCCGCCGTTATTTTCATAAAATATTTTTGTCGTTTTCTCAATCCGATAATAATTCCATTGTGGGGTCCACCAATGATTGTGCCATCGTATGAATATTCCCTGTTAAAACGAATATTCCCTATTAAAATGAATATTCCCCGACCAATTGAATATTATATAACAACTTGAGTACTTTGCAAAATTTATAAATATTACCCACAACTATAACATTATATCAAGTTCACTCCCTAATATTCAAAAAAAATATTTTAGAAATTTAAATCTTTATTCATAAAATTTGGGGTCTCACAGTAAAAGTACAGTAATACGCGTGGTTGCATAGTAGCACACGATATTGATTATTGATGCTTACATAAGAAGTCACTCGGTTATACTCAATTATTGCTACGATGATTCTTTACATCATATCTCTCATAATATTGATTCAATTATTGTCACACGATATCATCTGTATAATATGTTAAATTATTAAATCAATAATTGAGACGGCAAAGTTATTCATATTATTATTTAAAATATTGATAATGTCTAGAAGTTACATGTCAAGAGAAGTTTGGTCACCGATTATGCTATGATAAGAGAAATCCTTATCGAAAAGCCCCTCTTTCACAGGAACGACACGGTTGTTAAATATTGTGAGTTATAATATTAATGATGAATAAGTTCGTGTTGATTAAAGATGAAATTGATAGTTCCATTGTGTTGGGATTATTGGTGTTAGTGAAAAATTGACATTTATTTCGATAATAATTGATGTTTAGAGGTTATATTGATCAATCGGGTAATTAACCAGATAAATGAGCAATTAATTGCTATTAATTCACATGCTTATAACTATGTGTTCACATATGTGTACTATTGATTCACATGATTTACTATTAGGAGAGTTGGTGCAAGTTTGATAATACTTGCATGACTAAGGTAAAAATGGAGGTATAGTTGAAGGTACTATACTATAAGTAATTTTTTTCACATGTTTAGAACTATTTAGTCACATGATTTAGTATTGATTCACATGATTTACTATTAGGGGAGGTGGGGTAAGTTTGATAATACTTGCATGACTAAATTAAAAATGAAGGAAAAGATGAGGGTATTATATTATAATATTTTAAGCCCCAAAATGTGCAATTATAGAAACTATATTTTCTTATAAATAGAAGCTCATTCCTTCATTATTTTTCACCAATTCACTAAGTCTCACAAGAGCAATTATTATAGAGAAATTATAGAGAGAGAAGCTATAGAGAGAAAGAAGAAGCGAAGTCTACTACTTCACTATTCCAGTATCCAGTATTCTTTTGTGGTAAGAGATATTATTATTATAGTAAGGGGTATTATTCTTTCATATTCATGAAGAGAGTTATTTTCTTTCAATACTCGTAAGGGTTGTTATTCCATTCTTTATTATTATGTTGGAATAACTTTTTCATATATATAATACCGCATACGTGGTGAAATTCTTACATTATTCCATTCTTTATTATTACATTGGAATAACATGCATGCGGTCTGATATCGCATGTACTGGTGAATTTCGTTGTTATTCCATTCTTTATTATTACATTGGAATATCACATGCATGCGGATTCTGCGTGACCTAGTTCTATTCTTTATTATTACATTTGGAATATCACATGCGTGCGGATTACGCGTGACACTGGTTCCATTCTTTATTATTACGATGGAATATCATGTATGCATGCGGATTCTGCATGACATAGTTCCATTCTTTATTATTCTATTGGGAATAACTTTCATGCATGCGGTACACCAGTATGCATGGTGAATTCTTACGTTATTCCATTCTTTATTATTACATTGGAATAACTTTGTCTAAGTGGACTACCGCATGCATGGTGAATGATCCTTCGTATTCATTCCTTATTAAATTATGGAAATGATAGTAATCTTCTTGTTTTTCTTTGGGGACTATTGGGTCAACCAAGGATAATTTTGTGGACATATGATATCTATCATAACCTAGAGGCATGGCCTCCCATGTACGAAGGTTTCCTTGAGTATTTTCTAATGATTTTAATTTCAAAAACAGTTATTGATTGTACTTTTATGTAAAGTACCATTGTAAGGTTATGGTCGAGGCACCATGAGAGTTACATACATTTGTATTAAAACTCGCGGTTTAAGCGTGGTCGTGATCGCTTACGATATTTCAACAGTTGTATAAATGAAGTTTGTAAATGATTTTTATAGTGTGATATCTGGCGACTTCGAGAATGGGTCGTGTGGACCTATTTTGGGAGTCGTCACGAAGAAAGCATTGCGTCTTACGTGCGATGGATGATCAGTGCTTCAACGCTTGGCACTAGTTTAGTTCTTATTTGGAAAGTCGATTGGCGTAAGCCTTGACTACTACACTAGATCGTGGGGTCTTTGCACTAGGGTTTTTGCGAAATTTGGGTTAGTTGGCTAACTTATGTGGTGTAGTCCTAACAAACTTGGAAAGCTTTAATTTTTGACTCAGATTTGGACATTACTTCTGTTAACTACACAAGGTCATATAAATATTCAATCAGATGCTGATTTTCACATATATTGAAGTAGAGATTATTCATCAGATTTTATAATATCGTGAATGGAAGCACGCAAAGGACCACAAGAATTCAAGGTTAAGTTTAGAGATTGAAAATTGCTACACAGTTTTACTTCTCTTATCTCTTCCTTTAATTTTTTGTAATATGAGGATGTTATTTGATTTATTTATGATCTTTTCCTTTTACGCTATTAACTAATATTCAATTAAGATTACAATGAAACCAAATGTGTTGTTTAATTTAATTTACTCTCGTTTTGATTATTGTTGATCATATGCAAATTGTTTATAATATTATATGCTTCATGATATAATTGTTTGGTCAGTAATTAATTCGATAACCTATATGAAATTGACAATTGGATTATAAGGTTAGATCTGAATATAATAACATACGTCTAGATTATTCTTCTTAGGATTGAATAACATGATTTGTGTATAGTATAGACATATACATATATGTCGTGTGTAACCATTGAGAGAATATAAGTTTAATGAATCTTGTTCTAAGTTATTTCACATAGACATATAGTGATTTAATTAGAAAATACATTTTTATCTGTTCCTCGAAAGAGGCATATAAATAATTTAAATTATTGGTTAACAATTTGTTATGATTAATTAATTGAAACGAAAGTAAAAATATTTAGACAAAGTATTGGTTGAAATTTTAATCTTAGCATTTTACTCTGATATAAATCTATGCTTAACAATTTAGTTTTAATTTTTAATAATTAGTTTCACAACTTTACTCATTTTTTTAAAATAAAATTGTGTTGATACAAAGTTAGTACTTGAGCTATTAATAGTGAAATTTCTCATGGGATCGACACTCTATTTACTACTTTATTACCTGTTGATTGTGTAAACTTGATTGTAAATTGTCAATACCTAATTTAAACAACAGTCACTCCAAGATGTCTCAGCAATAAGGCTTTTGTATTTCTTTTTATACTTCTTGTATATCACTTTCACTTTCTTGTTGTATTCCTTCTTCTTGTCCTTTTTGAGTTTATCTCTCAAGGGTTTGGTGCACTCAGCAATGTAGTGATTTGGATTTTTGCAATTGTTGCACGGGTCTTTGGAGGAGTATATTTGTTGTTGTTGTTGTTGTTGTTGTTGTTGTTGTTGTTGTTGTTTCTTTTGAAGTTTGAGCTTCTTTCTTTTCTCATGAATTTCCTCAATCTTTTGGAAAGCAAGACTAAGTCTTCATTATCACCTTCTTCATCAGAATCTTCTTCTATAGGAGCTTTTGAGGAGACTTCTGCAGCTTTGAGGACAACTCATTTATCTCTTCTCTTGTTCTCTGTTGTTGTAGTTTTAGCTCTCTAGTTTAGCTCAAGCTCATAAGTAAGAAAATTTTCATAGAGCTTTTGCCGTGACACCCCCAAACCCAAGGTACTTCATTCCCATAGGATTTGGTGTTCACTTAATCAAACATTCATATCTAACTACCCAATCACAATAAAACTGGATAAATAAAATCTTTCCCATTAAAGGGTTACATAATAAAATCTCCCAGGTTGTCTAACCTTTAATTACAATCATTCAAATGCAGAATTTAAAATAAACTTCATTACAACCATTCAATTAAAATCTGAAAATCAAATATCAAATTACAAGTCTTCAAAACTTGTTCATCTTTCCTTTTCCCTTACTGGTGCTAGGTACATCAGCCTTTTCGTCTTTAACTGTAAGAGTTATATAAGCAAGAGTAACAAACAATACTCACTTGAAACAATAAGGAATTGATAAGAGTATAATAATAATAACTGCCCATGATAGGCTTATCAAGACTGAATGGTACTCTAACAATGATAATCAGGAATTGAAATCCAAAATGTGGAATAAATATAACTGAGGGTCATAAGACCATGAACTATGTCCACGATTGCAGTAATCTTTCAACTCCAACTTTACTTGATCGTAAGACTATAAGGACTCCTCGTACTTAAGGGGATTAGCCCTTCGTACCATGTATTGTGCACAAATATTTAACGCTACGCGTAAGTTATCCCCTAATAATAATAGGGTTGTTCATCTCAGTATTTGGAGTACAAGTCCGAACCAAAGAGAGTTTGGTTTGGATAAGCTTTCAAGGGTAATTTAAATTTCAACGATCATCAACTAGAGGACTAGTTGAATTCATAACATCATATTACAGAATAATCGTAATTGAATCAACATGGTAAAACATAATCATGCTTTAGGAATAATCTAATAGCATATACTTTGAATAACTATAACATGCCTTGCTTGAACAATATTAAGTCAAGGTTAATTAGAATTGAGTACTAAGCATGCATAGTAGTTTGAACGATAAAATTGTTCGACATTAGTATAAATAGTTGTGCATGCTAAACAACAAGTTAAATACAATAATAACTTGTCAACATCAAACCAAAGTTTAGAAAGCTTGCATCATTTATAAGGTAATCGAATTGAAACAATAAATAGTTCAACAAGATAAAGAATTAGAAAACTTTCCTTGCTCGTGGGCTAAACCAAACAATTCAAATCACGATATCGTATAAACATATGTCATCATGACATAATTAGTTATTACCACATTACAAACATAACTAAGTACGTTCATCATGTAAAAATTGGATTTTTAATCACGTAATCAAGTTACAACACAAGTTAATCGTTAATAACATACTTATTCATAGTATAAAAATACTAAAATCAACATTTTACAGTCCTACTATCATCACATAACAATTCTTTTAAATTTGAGTACAAAATTAACACTGTCAGGCCATTTTACTAACTTTCGTGCATGTATTTCATGGATCGAGAAGAATTTATCTGGTCAAGTGGTTCGTATTGCGGTATGAAAAAATGAACTCTTGGTGGGCAGCCTTCTAAATCTATAGCTGATCGATTGATAGCTTCAACAACAGTATAAGAAAAAGCCAATTTTGGCCTACAACCTCGTATCTAACAGTCTAATTCACAATTAATTCAATCAAAGACTTCATGTAAACATAATTCAAGAACTCCTAACATGATTCTACCCATACAACAACATAAACAACTAATTTAAAACATCCAATTTCATTATTTTGATAAAATTCACTTTTTGATATTTTGATGAAAATCAATCTTGTGATTTTGTTTTTCAACAAAAATAATTAATTTAAAGCATTTTATCAAAGTATATACATACTCTAACAAATTGAATAGCCAATTTATCAATAAAATAACTAAACAACCCATAATTTCTATTTTAAACCAAACAATATATATATATATATATATATATATATATATATATTCACAAAAACTCTCGGTGAAAATAGTTTTTTCTTCACAACCATATACACAATATAAATTCATGGACTATTCTCAACTATAGCTTAAGAAAATAGTTTAATAACACTAGATTATCATATAAAATCACATACATAACAAATAATTTATCCTTACACAAGGATTCTACAGAGAATTAGGGAAGAGAAAAACTAAACCTTTAAAAACTAAAAGAGTAGGATGATACCTTGAAGAAGATGATGATGGCTTTCCCTTTATATTCTCAAGCTTCTTCTTCTCCAATCTCTAGCCTTTCTTCCTTTCTTCTTTTCTTCTTTTCTTCTTCTTCTTCTTCTTCCTCTGAGTTTTTCTTTTCTTCTCGCTTACCTCTTTCCTCTATTCTTACGTCTTATGATATAACGTATATAGATATAATATATATTAATTATATAATATAAATAAAACATATAACTTGTAACGACCCCAAAATAGGTCCATTCCATCCAACCCATTTTGAGTCGCCAAATATATGATACGAAAAACAACTACAACTTTATTACAACAATTGTGCGTGCAAAATACAACAACACATATCTTTGTGAGTTTGGATACAAATATATACCAAGCGTAGTACGTCACAATGACACCTTACATAAAGGTATAGTCAAAAGCTATTTTAGAAATTAGAATCTTTGGGAAGTGCTCAAGAAACCTTTCGTACATGGGAGGCCATGCTTTTAGGTTATGGTAGATATCATATGGCCACGAATTATCCTTGGTTGATTGATAGACCCCAAAGAAAAGCGAGAAGATTACTATCGTATTCTTCCCGATGGTGAGTCTTCTCTTGACATATCATTATCTCCACTTGTCTCTAATTGGGTATTATACTCCAAACAAACACCAAGATTATATAGGTAGTGCTTGTAAATATACTCGACAAGTGGATGAGCACAACCATGTCTTATGATAACACGAGTTTGTATGTCATTAGACATCTTGTATGATAGTGACAAATCACCCTTCCAAAGTTGGGTTCGCCTCACCTATTTAATTCACCAAAAATAACTATTAAATGATGTATAAAATCAACACACTAAAGCCCTCAATAAAATTATTTTCATACTCTTTAGGGAGAACCTCAACAACTATAGACCATAGTTCTATTCCTTGTTATCCCCACTTTCAACCCGGCTACACTTTTATTACGAAAGGAATTGTGAAACAAAAGGGTGAGCACAACTAGCTCGATAAAGAATATTATGACTAAAGATAAATAAATTATCAATAGTCTTCATCAATAATGAATCGGAGATTTAGAACATATGGTAGATGATAAAACTTTTCAACCATAGTTGCGGTGAACGAAGCGATCCATTAAAAGAGTCGAATAGACTATAAAGTCTATTGTCTTCTCCACGTTAAAAGTCCACTGACAATATTTTATCCTGTAACATCAATCAGCAGTTCCTTTCCACAATCATATGAATAACTCATAATCATAATTGTGATTCTAAATTCCTCTTCTCATCCGGGAATGAAGATAATTTTCATCACTGTCTTTACGAAACATCAAATATCATGGTTATACCGAATCACAGTTCTGTTCATAATCATACTAATAAATTCATCTTTGCACCACGGCCAAAGATATTCATCAACAGATTCATCTCTTTTACACTACACTATTTAAAGATATTCAACAATGAGGTCATCTTTGCATTACGAGCCAAAGATATTCATCAATAATTCATCTTTGCACTACTGGGCTAAAGATATTCAACAACAAGTCGTCTTTTGCATTACGAGCAAAAGATATTCATCAATAATTCATCTTTGCCTACTCTGGGCTAAGATATTCATCAACAAGTCATCTTTGCACTTACTGAGCAAAGATATTCATCAATAATTCATCTTTGCACTCTGAAGGCTAAGATATTCATCAACAAGTCATCTTTGAACTACTGAGCAAAGATATTCATATATCAAAGAAATACATAATCATTTCGGAAGTTATATAACAATAATTATAACCGTGTTGATCGATTCACCTTTGCACTTAAGCTAAAAATATTCAATTGTAAATTCAATGGTCATGATCATACCGATTCAACAATTCAACTTTTGCACTCTTGGCCAAAGAGAACCTATAGTCACGATCATACCGATAATCTACCCATCTTTACACTCAAATCAAAGAGAAATATTATCATTAGGGTTATAAGAATGTTATATAAAACAATATAATCAAAACATAGTTTTAATTTCAAGAGTAAGATTCATAAATCAGCGATAATTTGGTCAAAGAAGAAACCAATTTGTCGTGAATAGTACCCGTATTAAATACGTAGTACATAGTATCGTGTATAGTAACCTCGACACGAAAAGATAAAGTTTCATAATAAAATTCATATCCATATTTATAACACTTTAATCCAAATATTATAAATCACTTAGAAATCTCATAATCTAATATTATTAATATTACAATAATATTTTAATCATTTCTAAAACTTATAAACAATTTAATTAAATTGTTTACACTTTACTAATTAATGCATTTAATCATCATAAAATGCCAAACTCATAAGATTTCATCACCAATAACCAAAACCCTCATCAAAAATCTATATATACCTCATATATGATTCTCAAGCCATAAAATCATATTTTCCAATTTTCTTACTTCACATAACATATTTAATTCATTTACTCATAACTAGAATATTTTCATGAAAATACCAAATCAGTTTCAAAAATATTTCTTTTCTGGGATTTAGCATAACATAGTCCCATATTGAACATATATTTTTCTCTAAATTTTAAAAATTCATTTACTATTTTTCATATGGCCAAAACCACCGAATATTTAAACATTTATCATAAATTATACTTTTGTCCAAAAATTCTGAAATTTACACGGTATACTGATATTATATAGATGTACTCCCAATAAAAATTTCATCAATTTTGGAGTTAATCACAAGGAGTTATAAATAGTTACTTTTAAAATAGTATTTTCTCATAAAATCCATAACTCTAATCTATACATCCAAAATCGCCATTTTGGACACACTCTCTAAAACTCATCAAAATATCATTTCAAATTTTTCCAGAATTTTGAAGGTTCAGAGAAAAATTTGAAACTAAAAACATAATAACCCTTAAAATCCCTTACTATCCCTTACCTCAAAAGAGCAGTACTTCTGACTGGAATAACGCTGAACGAACTTGCACCGTATAGCAATACTCAAAGTATACTCAAAATACTCACAAGAATACGCTCGATAATATAGAGAGAAAACTTGAGGTTTACGGTGTGATTTTCAATTCTAACCTAAGCACCTATTTATAGGAAAATACTTAGAACACCAAAGCGAGAAAATTTAATAAAATATTAATATATATTATTTTATTCTCAAAGCACACTTATTTTTTTCTTCAAAACCTCAGCCACCAAACAGCCCACCTCACAAGACTTGCACAAAAACGTTTTTGTTATTTAAATTATTTTAAACTTCAAAAATCAATTATTTGAGCTTCAAAACTTCAATAATTCATAATAAATAGCCCTTTTATCAAAAAATTGAATCTCGCTTTTTTTTATAGGAAATTCAATTCTCTACAACTTTTAGGAAGAAAGTTTTCCAAATTCCAAACAGAAATTGGACCGAAATCCACAAAGCGGACAATTTTACGATCTATAATCAAATTTCGATCGAGAAATGGGGTCCACCAAACATGTTTAACATGTTTTAAACATTTATTGTAACAAAAATATTCTTCCTCCTCATATACTCATATATTCCACATTCCTTTGTAAAAATATCACTATTATTATATTATTAAAATAATATATTTAAATGAATTATTTTATCGGAAAAAGATAAAATATTAATTTTCAACAATTGTCACTTTAAAAATTTTCTCCATCTATATCCACATAAAATAAATATTTTTCTCATCATAAAATCAATAATTAATTATTCACAAATAATATTACATAATCACTGATATTAATGACGAGGCGGTTCAGGAAAGGGGCTTTCGATAAAATTTTTCTCACTTCTTGGTAGCCTTGATTAGGTGACCAAACCTCTCCTTAGGCGAGAACTTTCTAGGCATTGCCAATAATGTTCTCCAATAATATTATTCGAGATAATATGAATTATTGCTCAGATAATGGAAAAATCTGTGCCGTGACAATTATTGAAACAATGATAATATAAAATATCAGCGTAGCAATTATTGAATCGATAAAATAAAATATTGAGCATTAATTCTTTGTAACAATTATTGAGTAATGCCTTCTACGAAAAAAAATTATCATGCTTCATGAATAGTACGTGAATAGTAACTTCGTGAATAGTAACTCATGAATAGTAACTCGTGAATAGTAACTCATGAATAGTAACTTCGTGAATAGTAACTCGTGAATAGTAACTCATGAATAGTAATTAATTAAAAAAAATTGAATACTTTTATTTCATAAAATTCGAGGTCTTACAATCTCCCTCCTTATGAAATTTCGTCCCGAAATTTACGTACACAGTATTTCAAAGAGTTGAGAATACCTTGTTTTCATTTGATTCTATCTCCCACATCATCATGATTTCTCCATTGCTCATCTCACGTATTTGGATATCATTCTAGAATCGACAAAACAAGGGTTAATTTAACAAATTAACATATCACATAATATCCCGATATTATGGTGACCCGACAAATAAGCTTAGGTAGGACACACTTTAGCGAAGGATTTACTCATCTCTCCTCCTAGTTCTAATCCCGATCTCGCCGGAGATCATATCCCTAAGCTCGATACCAAATGTAACGACCCCAAAATAGGTCCATTCCATCCAACCCCATTTTGAGTCGCCAAATATATAGTATGAAAAACAACTACAACTTTATTACAACAATTGTCGTGCGTAAAATACAACAACACATATCTTTGTGAGTTTGGATACAAATATATACCAATGTAGTACGTCACAATGACACACTTACATAAAGGTATAGTCAAAAAGCATTTTAGAAATTAGAATCTTTGGGAAGTGCTCGAGAAACCTTCGTACATGGGAGGCCGTGCTTTTAGGTTATGGTAGATATCATATGGCCATAGAATTATCCTTGGTTGATTGATAGACCCGAAAAGAAAAGCGAGAAGATTACTATCGTATTCTTCCCGATGGTGAGTCTTCTCTTGACATATCATTATCTCCACTTTGTCTCTAATTGGGTATTATACTCCAAACAAACACCAAGATTATATAGGTAGTGCTTGTAAATATATTGACAAGTGGATGAGCACAACCATGTCTTATGATAACACGAGTTTGTATGTCATTAGACATCTTGTATGATAGTGACAAATCACCCTTCCAAAGTTGGGTTCGCCTCACCCTATTTAATTCACCAAAAATAACTATTAAATGATGTATAAAATCTGACACACTAAAGCCCTCAATAAAATTATTTTCATACTCTTTAGGGAGAACCTCAACAACTATAGACCACCGATTCTATTCCTTGTTATCCCCGCTCAACCCAACTACACTTTTATTACGAAAGGAATTGTGAAACAAAAGGGTGAGCCACAACTAGCTCGATAAAGAATATTATGACTAAAGATAAATAAATTATCAATAGTCTTCATCGGTAATGAATCGGAGATTTAGAACATATGGTAGATGATAAAACTTTTCAACCATAGTTGCGGTGAACGAGCGATCCATTAAAAAAGTCGAATAGACTATAAAGTCTATTGTCTTTCTCACGTTAAAAGTCCACCAACAATATTTTATCCTGTAACATCAATTAACAGTTCCTTTCCACAATCATATGAATAACTTCATAATCATAATTGTGATTCTAAATTCCTCTTCTCATCCGGGGCGAAGATAATTTTCATCACACATCTTTACGAAACATCAAATATCATGGTTATACCAAATCACAGTTCTGTTCATAATCATACTAATAAATTCATCTTTGCACCACGGGCGAAGATATTCATCAACAGTTCATCTTTACACTACGTGCTAAAGATATTCAACAATGAGTCATCTTTGCATTCTGAGCCAAAGATATTCATCAATAATTCATCTTTGCACTACTGAGGCTAAAGATATTCAACAATGGTCATCTTTGCATTACTGAGCAAAAGATATTCATCGATAATTCATCTTTTACTACAATTTAAGATATTCATCAACAAGTCGTCTTTGCACTCTGAGCCAAAGATATTCATCAATAATTCATCTTTGCACTACAAAGCTAAGATATTCATCAACAAGTCATCTTTGCCTTTCAGAGCAAAGATATTCATATATCAAAGAAATACATAATCATTTGGAAGTTATATAACAATAATTATAACTATGTTGATCGATTCACCTTTGCACTTAAGCTAAAAATATTCAATTGTAAATTCAATGGTCATGATCATACCGATCAACAATTCAACTTTTGCACTCTTGGCCAAAGAGAACCTATAGTCACGATCATACCGATAATCTACCCATCTTTACACTCAAGTCAAAAGAAATATTATCATTAGGGTTATAAGAATGTTATATAAAAACAATATAATCAAAACATAGTTTTAATTTCAAGAGTAAGATTCATAAATCAGCGATAATTTGGTCAAAGAAGAAACCAATTTATGCGTGAATAGTACCCGTGATTAAATACATAAGACTTAGATATCGTGTATAATAAGTAACCTCGAACACGAAAAGATAAAGTTTCATAATAAAATTCATATCCATATTTATAACACTTTAATCCAAATATTATAAATCACTTAGAAATCTCATAATCTAATATTATTAATATTACAATAATATTTTAATCATTTCTAAAACTTATAAACAATTTAATTAAATTGTTTACACTTTACTAATTAATGCATTTAATCATCATAAAATGCCAAACTCATAAGATTTCATCACCAATAACCAAAACCCTCATCAAAAATCTGCATATACCTCATATATGATTCTCAAGCCATAAAATCATATTTTCCAATTTTCTTACTTCACATAACATATTTAATTCATTTACTCATAACTAGAATATTTTCATGAAAAATACCAAATCAGTTCCAAAAATATTTCTTTTTGGGATTTAGCATAACATAGTCCCATATTGAACATATATTTTCTCTAAATTTTAAAAATTCATTTACTATTTTTCATATGGCCAAAACCACCGAATATTTAAACATTTATCATAAATTATACTTTTGTCCAAAAATTCTGAAATTTACACGGTATACTGATATTATATAGATGTACTCCCAATAAAAATTTCATCAATTTTGGAGTTAATCACAAGGAGTTATAAATAGTTACTTTTAAAATAGAATTTTCTCATAAAATCCATAACTCTAATCTATACATCCAAAAATCGCCATTTTGGACACACTCTACAAAACTCATCAAAATATCATTTCAAATTTTTCCAGAATTTTTGAAGGTTCAGAAAAAATTTTGAAACTAAAAACATAATAACCCTTAAAATCCTTTACTATCCCTTACCTCAAAAAAGCGATGCTTACATTTGGAATAACTTATTTGAAGCGAACTTGCAAGTATATATAGCAATACTCAAAGTATACTCAAAATACTCACAAGAATACGCTCGATAATATAGAGAGAGAAAACTTGAGTTTTTGGTGTGATTTTCAATTCTAACCTAAAGCACCTATTTATAGGAAAATACTTAGAACACCAAAGCGAAAATTTAATAAAATATTAATATATATTATTTTTATTCTAAAGCACACTTATTTTGCTTCAAAACCTCAGCCACCAAACAGCCCACCTCACAAGACTTGCACAAAAAACGTTTTTGTTATTTAAATTATTTTAAACTTCCAAAAATCAATTATTTTGAGCTTTGAACTTCAATAATTCATAATAAATAGTCCTTTTATCAAAAATTCGAATCTCGCTTTTTTTATAGGAAATTCAATTCTCTACAACTTTTAGGAAGAAAGTTTTTCAAATTCCAAGCAGAAATTGACAAGAAATCCACAAGCGGACAATTTTCTGATCTATAATCAAATTTCGATCAAGAAATGGGGTCCATGACATGTTTAACATGTTTTAAACATTTATTGTAACAAAAATATTCTTCCTCCTCATATACTCATATATTCCACATTCATTGTAAAAATATCACCATTATTATATTATTAAAATAATATATTTAAATGAATTATTTTATCGAGAAAAAAGATAAAATATTAATTTTCAATAATTGTCACTTTAAAAATTTTCTCCATCTATATCCACATAAAATAAATATTTTTCTCATCATAAAAATCAATAATTAATTATTCACAAATAATATTACATAATCACAATATTAACAACCGGCAGGTTCAAAGAAAGGGGCTTTCAATAAGAATTTTTTCCTTCTTGGTAGCAATTGATTAGGTGACCAAACCTCTCCTTAAGCGAGAACTTTCTAGGCATTGCCAATAATGTTCTCCAATAATATTATTAGGATAATATGAATTATTGCTCAGATAATGGAAAATCTTTGTGCCGTGACAATTATTGAAACAACAATAATATAAAATATCAGCGTATGATTATTGAATCGATAAAATAAAATATTGATTATTGAGTAATTACTTTGTAAAAATTATTATTCATGAATAGTACTGAAAAAAAATGCCTTCTTCGTGAATAAAAAAATTATAATGCTTTCGTGAATAATAACTTCGTGAATAGTAACTAGTAACTCATGAATAACTTTCGTGAATAGTAACTTTCGTGAATGAATAGTAAAAAAAAAATTGAATACTTTTATTTGAAAATTAACTTACAATCTGAATAGAAAACGTCCCCAGAAATTACGTGGTATTTCAAAGAGTTGAGAATACCTTATTTTCATTTCAGATTCTATCTACATAATCATTGATTTCTCATTGCTTTCGTCTCACGTATTTGGGATATCATTCTAGAATCTGACTTCAAAACAAGGGTTAATTTAACAAATTAACATATCACATAATATCCGATATTATGGTGACCAACAAATAAGCTTAGGTAGGGGACACACCTAGCGAAGGATTTACTCATCTCTCCCTCCTAGTTTAATCCCGATCTCATGGAGATCATATCCTAAGCTCGATACTAATGTAATTAGCGACCCTAAAATAGGTCCATTCCATCCAACCCATTTTGAGTCGCCAAATATATGGTCTGAAAAAACAACTACAACTTTATTACAACAATTGTCGTGCAAAATACAACAACACAACGTATCTTTGTGAGTTTGGATACAAATATATACCAATCATGTGCGTCGCGTGACACCTTTACATAAAGGTATAGTCAAAAAAATTTTAGAAATTAGAATCTTTGGGAAGTGCTCAAGGAAACCTTCATACATGGGAGGCCATGCTTTTAGGTTATGGTAGATATCATATATAATGTTACGAGAATTATCATGGTTGACCCAATAGACCCCTAAAGAAAAGCAGAGAAGATTACTATCGTATTCTTCCCGATGGTGAGTCTTCTCTTGATATCATTATCTCCACTTTGTCTCTAATTGGGTATTATACTCCAAACAAACACCAAGAGATTATATAGGTAGTGCTTGTAAATATATTCGCCAAGTGGATGAGCACTTTAAAAGATAAAATATTAATTTTCAACAATTGTCACTTTAAAAATTTTCTCCATCTATATCCACATAAAATAAATATTTTTCTCATCATAAAATTAATAATTAATTATTCACAAATAATATTACATAATCCTGATATTAACAACGAGTAGGTTCAAGGAAGAGGGGCTTTCAATAAGAATTTCTCTTCTTCTAGCGCTTGATTAGGTGACCAAACCTCTCCTTGAAATGAGAACTTTCTAGGTATTACCGATAATGTTCTCAATAATATTATTAGGATAATATGAATTATTATAGATAATGGAAAATCTTGTGCCGTGATAATTATTGAAACAACAATAATATAAAATATCAGCGTAGCAATTATTGAATCAATAAAATAAAATATTGAGCATTAATTACCGTAACAATTATTGAGTAATGCCTTACTACGAAAAAAAATTATCATGCTTCATGAATAGTACTCGTGAATAGTAACTCATGAATAGTAACTCGTGAATAGTAACTCATGAATAGTAACTCGTGAATAGTAACTCGTGAATAGTAACTCATGAATAGTAATTAAAAAAAAATTGAATACTTTTATTTCATAAAATTCGGGGTCTTACATAACTGATATCAGTTATCCAAATTTTGAAAACCAAAAGGCATAAGGCTTGTTTGGCTAATCCCTAAAATAATCAATTAATCTTTATGCCTTGTTTGGCACAACACAAGAAGAATAAAGACTTAATAGGCATAAGGCATTATTTAGCAAAACTGAATTAAAACTCCTTTAAGTTATTTTAATAACTACTTAATAAAAGGTTATTAGAGACACTTTTATTTAGTTAAAATAATTCTAATAACAATTTATTAAATTACTACATCACATAAATCAATACCACAAAATTATAATTTTCTATATAATTATAACTTTATTTAACCAATTAACACATCCTTTTAATTACAAATTCAAATAAAAAGAATAATAATTCAATTAATCAAAACTCTACAACTTAATAATTAAATTAAATTAGAATATAATGATTAATTTTCTTAATTATTTATTTAACAAATAGTTAACCAAATTGAATCAAATTTGAACAAATATTTATTTAACAATAAATACATTCATTAAATATTTATATAATTCAACAAATATTTAATATAACAATTAAAATTCTAGAATGTTACATTTTCACTGTCATCTCATGCAAATTCCTTGACTCTCTGATAGCAGTAGTCTTGGCATCCCATTTGTTAGGCAGTGCTATCATGATTTTGATGTTTAAATCATTGTTAGGATAAACTTTATCAAATACACTAAGGGAGGTGAGCAGGATGTTGAATCTTTTATAAGTGGCAGTAATATCTTCTCTTGAGATATGAGAGAACATCTCATAGTGTTGAGTGAGCAAGGACTGTTTGTTTTCTCAAACTTCTTCAGTGCCTTCATGCATGATAAGAAAGGCTTCCCATACTTCTTTGGCAGTTTTGCAGTCTACCACATTCTCAAACAGTTCATCTTCAAGAGCCATGAATAGAATGTTCTTAGCTCTTTTGTCAAGTGCTACAAGCTTCTTCTCGTTCTCAGTCCACTCTACTCTTTGTTTGGATCATCAGAGGTAGGAGCTAACTTTGTGGGAATATTTGGCCCATTCAACACATCATCAAATAGTTTATCATTAATAGCATCCATATACGCCTATATACGAACCTTCCAATTAGCAAACTTGTCTTTATTACATAATAGTGGCTTGTTTACACCACCAAGCTCAAATTGGTTTAGTTGTGTATCATGGATCTACTCAAATGATTAAGCTAGTTCAAAGAGAACTGAAAGTTTTGATACCAGTTATTATTCCCAGAAGCACAAGAAAGAATTTAGAAGGGGGTTGAATAGATCTTTTCAAAAAAATAATTTAATAATTGATTACCAAATAGTTAAACATATAACTTATTTAGATATATGTAGCGGAATGATATTTTTAAAGATGCCCCTTCAAAGATATAAAGAAAATCTTAGTTCTAAATTTAGCAGAAATGGAAAAATAGTCACTGACAGGAAAACGTAGAGTAATAGGAAACTAGAATATAGAAATATAAATTCTTAAGAGGTTCAGAGTACAAAAGTCTCCCAGTCCTCTTTTCTACTTCGAGAGTAGAGATATTCCACTAAAAAGAGATAATCACTAAGATTACAATTCACAAAGAACTGTTTTACAACTGATTCACTAAGAATCCCTCAAGTGACACATACTTAAATTGCATTGATCACTAAAATCATAATTACAAAGGAATAAAGATGTTTTGAGGAGCTGCTAAGTTAGAATAAGCTTCTTGATTGAATAACTTAGCAGCATATGAACTTTCTTAGAATCGTAGAGTGGGAAGCTTTTTAGACTTTTAGATTAGGTAGGGTTTTGGCTTTATTCAATTACTTCTAATGTTTGAAGTTTGCTGCCTTTTTTATAGAACTTCCTTGGGATCTTCCCATTTTGTTTTTTACCATTGCTTTAATATTGTATAGGACACTTGTTGAATTCTTATTATTGACTCTACAATGTTGTCTGTTGGACCACCTCAGGTCGTTATCCACAATATTGAACATTGTGCATGTGACGCCCCCAAAATAGATATACATCACCCATTCTGAGTTGTCAATACATGGTACAGAAATAACTACAACTTTATTATTATTACAACAAAAAGCGTGAGTTTGAATACAAATATTATCTTCTAGACAATATCTATACTCAAATAAATCCTCATCACATTTATTGATACATTATTTTACAAAATGGTGAGGACTACTAAACAACTCTCTCTAGAACTTTCATTCCATACCCCGAGCTTCGCACTCGCTTATATTCTCGCCTCACGAGAAGAAAAATGGAACAAAAAGGAAAAAGGGTGAGCTCAACTAGCCCGATAAAGAATATTATGACTAAGATAATATACAACAAATTATCGTTAGTCTTCAACAGGAAAAATCTAATAGAATACAATAGACAACAAATTTTAAATCAATATTAAGAGATGGAAATAATAATTCATTAGAAGAGTTAAGTAGAGAATGCAAACTACTATCTTCTATGTATGAATTTAAAAGTTCATCGTCATCTTTTATCCTGTAACATCAATCAATATATATACGGAATCAAATATTCATCTTTGCACTCTGAGCCAAAGATATTCATCGATTAAGTCATGTTCATCTAAACACTGTTCATCTTTTACTACTGACCAAAGATATTCTTGAAATCATTCATCTTTGCACTACAGGCCCAAAGATATTCCATAATATCATCATTTAAGGTATGAAGATGATGAAAAATATTTTAAAAAAGCGAATCCAAAGTGAAACAAAATGGCGAGGATTAAGGATTAAGGATTCAGTACTTTTGTTTTATCCACATCCAAAAATACCTCAAAAATAATTACGGTGGTGTAAAATTCAAGAATGATCAAAACATGGATACAATCAAAGCTAGTATCCAAAATAGATATTTTAGACGAAAAGAAAAATTTTCATTTTTAGATGAATAGTGTAAGATTCGTGATTAGTGTCGTATCGTGAATAAAGGTTGTATACGTGAATAGTAACTCAGAGCACCAAAAGTTTCAAATTTGATAAAAACTTCAGATCGATATTTCAACATAATGATATTGAAGAAATAATATCATTACGAAAAAAAAATATCCCTAACCTCACAAAAAGGCAGTCTTTAGTTGAAACACACCGGATATAAGGCTATGACTTGAACTTGCAATCAGTATAGCAATACTCAAAGTATACTCAAAATACTCATAAGAATAAACTCGATAATATAGAGAGAAAACTTGATTTACGGTGTGATTTTCAATTCTAACCTAAGCACCTATTTATAGGAAAATGCTTAGAACACTTCAAAGCAGAAAATTTAATATAATAATAATATATATAATCAAATTTCCTCGCACACAAATCTGGTCCAAACTTCACCACACATGTGCCAAAAACAATAAAAACGTTTTTCTTAATAAAAATAATTAAAACTTCCAAAAATCAATTATTTGAACTTGAACTTCAATAATTCATAATAAATAGCCCTTTTATCAAAAAATTTGAATCTCGCTAATTTTTATAGGAAATTCAATTCTCTACAACTTTGTAGAAGAAAGTTTTCCAAATTCCAAACAAAAATTGACCGAAATCCACAAGCAGGCGATTTTCTGGTATAATCAAATTCGATTCGATAAATGGGATCCACAGAGCATGTTTAACATGTTTTAAACATTTATTGTAACAAAAATACTCTTCCTCCTCGTATACTCATATATCCCACATTCGTTGTAAAAATATCACCATTATTATATTATTAAAATATAATAATATATTTAAATAAATTATTTTATCGAAAAAGATAAAATTTCAATTTTCAACAATTGTCACATTAAAAAATTTCTCCATCTATATATCCATAAAATCAATATTTTTCTTATCATATGAATCAATAATTAATTATTCACAAATAATATTTCTGAGAATCTGATATTTACAACTGAGGCGGTTTCAGGAAAGAGGGGCTTTCAATAAAGATTTGTCTTCTTTGGCGGCGCAATTAGGTGACCAAACCTCTCCTTAGAGCAGAACTTTCTAGACATTGCCAATAATGTTATCCAATAATATTATTCGGATAATATGAATTATTGCTCAGATAATGGAAAATTGTGTAATGACAATTAATTGAAACAACGGTAATATAAAATATCAATGCAAAGCAATTATTGAATCAATAAAAAATCTTGAGCATTAATTCGTGTAACCATTATTAAGTAGTGCCTTCTTACGTAAGAATCAATAATTGGTGCAATCTGGTAGGCTCTTGTGTTTTAACCACCGAGTATTTTAACAGTATTAACGGTAATAACTACTAATCGTTATTTTTAAACAACTTATATTTGTCGTTTTCTTCATCCAATCGCTTTCAGTTATGGGGCCCATACATGGTCGCTTTGCCGTCGTCGCATCGAATATTCCCCGACAAGATTTAATATTCTACGACCAAACGAATATTCCCAAACAACAATGAATATTTTATAACCACTTGCTTATTTTGAAATATTTGAGTATTTTACCCCTAACTATCCACATTAATCAAATCAACCCTTACTATTTCAAAATAATAAATAGAGAAAATTAAATTTCATTAATAATAAGTTGTGGTCTTACAACCTCCCCTCCTTATGAAATTTCGTCCTCGAAATTGGACTTACGCATACTGAGTGTTTGAAAAGGTGAGGATACCTCGCTTTCATTTCGCTTTTCTAATTCCCGGTCATTTCCTCTATAGCATGATTCCTCCACAGAACTTTAACTTGTGGTATGACCTTTCTTGGCGTAGGGACATGCTCCTTCCTATCCAAGATCTTGGTGGTACCTCATCATACGTTAAGTCTTGGCTATCTCGTCGGTTCTAACTCTATAGCGTGGTTCGGGTCTTTCACATATTTATGAAGTACAGATATGTGAAACACATTATGAACACGAGACATACTCGGAGGTAACGCGAGTCTATAGGCTACATTTCCTACTCGGTCAAGAATTTGAAATGGACCAATAAATCGTGGATTGAGCTTTCCTCTCTTCCCAAATCTTGTAACTCCTTCCATGGAGCAACTCGCAACAATACATGATCCCCCACACTAAATTCCACGTCCTTTCGATGAAGATCCGCATAACTCTTTTGTCGATCTTGTCGCTTGTTTATATCGTTGTCGAATCATTTGGATCTTTTTAAAGTAGTCACACGTACCAACTCGGGTCCCAACAATGTCACTTCACCCACCTCGTCCCAACATACCGGAAGCGACACTTTCGTCATATAATGCTTCAAATGGAGCCCACCTATACTTGCTCGATAAGCTGTTGTTGTAGGAGAATTCCACCAATGGTAAATACTTATCCCAACCGCCTTGAAGTACAGGACACGAGTCTTAATAGTTCTTCAAGAGTTTGAATAGTCCTCTCGATTGTCCGTCCTGGTTTGAGGATGGTATGCGAATCAAATAAATCAAATCCGTGCCCATAGCTTTTTTTGCAAGCTAACCCAAAATCTTGAAGTGAATCTTGGGTCACGATCCGAAACTATGGGTACTGGAATGCCATGCAACCTCACAATCTCATTCACGTACATACTAGCAAGGCGTTCAGGGAATAAGTCTCCGTGTCGGCAAGAAATGAGCGGACTTGGTTAATCTATCAACAATAACCCAAATAGCATTGATGCCTTGAGAAACCGTAGGAAGACCCGTAACGAAATCCATGGTAATATGTTCCTACTTCCATTTGAATCTCAAGTGGTTCAACGGACCCTTAGGTACTAGATGCTCCCCTTTACACGTTGACAAGTTAAACACATCGAGATAAACTTTGCAATCTCTCTCTTCATATTGTTCCACCAAAATGTATGTCGAAGATCACGATACATTTTAGTACTTCCAGGATGGATTACAAATGGTGTATTGTGTGCCTCCATCATAATCTTGTACTTCAAATCAGAGTCGTTAGGGACACAAAGTCTAGAGTGGACACGAAGTATTCCTTCTTCACCAATTCTCGCTTCCGGAATAGCTCCTTCTTGTACTTTCTTCTTCATACGCATCACCTCCAGGTCGGTGGCTTGAGCAACCTTAACTTTTTCTATTAAAGTTGGCTCTATGCGTATACTTGACATCATCGCACTCATTCCCGCATATGATCTTCTACTCAACGCGTCAGCTACCACGTTCGCTTTTCCAAGATGGTATTGAATAGTGTGGTCGTAGTCTTTCAATAGCTCGAGCCAACGTCGCTGCCGCATGTTGAGTTCTTTTTGAGTGAAGAAATATTTAAGGCTTTTATGGTCTGAATATATCTCCACTTTCTCCCCATATAGATAGTGCCTCCATATCTTTAGCCTTGAAAATGATTGCCGCTGACTCTAGATCATGAGTAGGATAATTCTTCTCATATTCTTTAAGTTGTCGCGAGGCATAAGCTATGACTTTCCCACGTTGCATGAGAACACATCCTAACCCTTTGCCGAAGCATCATTTGTAGATAACAAATCCATCCGTATTAGGATGGTATTGTTAGAACAAGTCTTGAAATGAGTCTCCTCTTAAGCTCTTGGAAACTCTTTCGCATTCTTCGCTCCAAATGAATTTTTATCCTTCCTAGTTAGTGGGTTAATGGAGTAGCGATTCGAGAAAACCCTTCCACAAATCTCCGATAATAACCGGTAAGCCCAAGAAGCTACGTGCTTGATCACCAACTTCGGTTGCTCTAACTTTGTATTGCTTCAATCTTCGCGGATCAACAGATACTCCATGTTTCGACACCACGCGTGCCCAAGGAATGCTACTTCCTCAAGCCGAACTCGCATTTCTTCAATTTGGCATATAGTTGGTTTTCACGAAGCCTTTGGAGTACCGACTTCAAATGGTGCTCATGATCTTCACACTTTTGGAATATATGAGGATGTCATCAATAAAAGACAACAACGAATTGATCCAAATATTCCTTGAATACTCGATTCATCATATCCATGAAAGCCGCAGGAGCATTAGTCGATCCGAAAGACATGACTAAGAATTCATAATGCCCGCATCAGGAGTTCGAAGGCAATCTTTGGAATATCCTTAGTTCTAATCTTCAAATTTGATGATATCCGTAAGCGAAGATCGATTTTAAAAAGAATTGTACCCCTTGCAATGGTCAAACAAGTCATCAATACGAGGTAGAGGATACCTATTCTTGATGGTGACATGGTTCAATTCAGATAGTCAATACAAAGTCGCATACTCCGTCTTTCTTCTTCTGAATAAAGCAGGAGCACCCCAAGGAGATGTACTAGGACGAATGAAACCAATGTCCAACAATTCCTCGTAGTTGGACCTTTAACTCTGAAGTTCAATAGGAGCCATTCGATATGGGGTTTTAGAAATGGGCTTTGTACAAGTTCAAGATCAATAAAGAATTCAACTTCACGTTTTGGGGGTAACCGGAAGTTCTTCAGAAATACGTCGGAAAGTAAATAACAACAGAATATTATTCAAATTTGACGTGTCTTTATTCAAATCCATAACATGGGCTAAGAAAGCTTGACATCCATTTTTCAATAAGCGAATAGCTTTATGATTAGATATGATAGTGATTGATTTTAATGGTTTAGTTGCTTGAATTCGTAATAGGTTGGTTAGGAATATGAAAACTAACAACCTTACGAAAACAATCAATTTTGGCATGATGAGTAGTTAACCAATCAATCCCTAAAATCACATCAAAAACAAGTATTTTTAAAGAGATAAGGTCAACAGGTAAGGTGATGGTGCCAACTTGAATCAAACAAGATTTATAAACAGTGGATGTGATGAAAGTTTCTCCTAACGGAGTTTCCACAGATAGGTCAAAGTCTAATTTCTCCGAGTCAAGTTTAAGCGTTGAGCACATGCAGGAGAGATAAATGAATGGGTAAGACCCAGATCAAGTAAGGTATAAACTTCGCAAGAATTTATAAATAGCTTACCCGTGATCACCTCGTTTGGGTTCCTCCCATTTTGACCGATCCTGACAACAAACGCTTCTTCCGGAATCGTTGACTTTGACTTTTTCAGGATAGTCTTTTGAGTCACCGTTCCCGCATTGAACTAGGTTTCGCTCTGCATCAATCTCGAGCGATATGTCCTTCCTTTCCACAATTATAGCATACCTTGAACTGTTGTAGGCGGTTTGGTGATATGTCCCTCTTTTCACATTTGTAGCATATAATGGGTGGTCGTTCTCCTCCCTTAGAACCGATTCACGCAAGACTTTGTCGTCTTCATATGGTCGTTGTTAAATCTCCTCTTTTTAAAATCTCCTCCGACTCGCTTCTTCTATTTTCATGACCATGATTACCACCAGAGTGGTTACCATTTTTGTCCGTCTGTTTCTTTCTCATTGGTTATCATTATTACATTGACCGCTATCTACGTACGATCCTCGGTTATGGTCCCTCGGTTGAACATACTCGTTATCTCGCTTTCTAACAATTGAGCCACATTAACAACATCCGAATAGAGAAAAATTTATGAGAAATAAGATATTGTCGTATCTTAGGGTTTCAAACCTCTCGAAACATCCGCCGTCATACGTTCCTCATTCTCCACCAAATGAGGTGCAAACACGGATAACTCGCAAACTTTGCCTCGTCTTTGAGACAAGATTATGTTGTTTTGTTCTAATCGATGAACTCCACTTCCTTCATATGACGAACACTTTCGGGAAAGTATTTGTCATTAAATAGTTTCAAACGTCTCCCAAGACATCTTGCCGAAAAGGTTGGATGGGTACGCTTCATGAGACTCCCACCAGTGAGTGCCTTTCGCCACGGAACATAAAGGTGGCGAATGGAACCTTCTGTTCCTCCGTGCATCCCAAGACATCGAATATCTTGGTAATTTGCTTGACCCATGTTTCCGCCATGATCGGATCTGGCTTTCCCTTAAATTCGGTGGTCCCAACTCTTTGAAGCGCTTGGTTGTGACAACCCGTGAATTGCTATCATTTCCTCCATTATTTTGAACACACGAGTCTCCTCTAAATCGATTTTGTATGAAGCTGCAAAAAGCTTCTAAACATCCCTCGTTCATCATCTACTCGGTGGTGTTGTTCACAGGAGGAACATTGCCACTGTTGCACATTTTCCTCGTTGGTGAGTACAAAGCGTCTCCACGATCTCATTTCCATTGTTAATATTCTCGATCGACATTCTCAAATCATCATCATAAAACAAGGGTTAATTAAGGAAATCAATATATCACATAATATCCTATATATCTTGACCAATTAACAAATAAGCTTAGGTAGGACACACTAGCGAAGGATTTACTCGTCTCTCCCTCCTAGTTCTATTCCCGATCTCCGCCAGAGATCATATCCCTAAGCTACGATACCAACCGTGATGCCCCTAAAATAGATATACATCACCCATTCGAGTTGTCAATACATGGTACGAAAACAACTACAACTTTATTATTACAACAAGAAAGCGTGAGTTTGAATACAAATATTATCTTCTAGAGAATATCTATACTCAAATAAATCCTCATCATATTTATTGATACATTATTTTACAAAAATGGTGAGGACTACTAAACAACTCTCTCTAGAACTTTCATTCCATACCCCTACTTGCTCGCTTATATTCTCGCCTCCCGAGAAGAAAAATGGAACAAAAAGGAAAAGGGTGAGCTCAACTAGCCCGAAGTAAAGAATATTATGACTAAGATAATATACAACAAATTATCGTTAGTCTTCAACAGGGAAAAATCTAATAGAATACAATAGACAACAAATTTTAAATCAATATTCGCAGATGGAAATAATAATTCATTAGAAGAGTTAAGTAGAGAATGCAAACTACTATCTTCTATGTATGAATTTAAAAGTTCATCGCTCTATCTTTTATCCCTGTAACATCAATCAATATATATCGGAATCAAATATTCATCTTTGCACTACTGAGCCAAAGATATTCATCGATTAGTCATGTTCATCTAAACACTGTTCATCTTTGCAGACTACTGACCAAAGATATCTTCTTGAAATCATTCATCTTTGCACTACACCGCCAAAGATATTCCATAATATCATCATTTAAGGATGAAGATGATGAAAAATATTTTTAAAGAAAGCGAATCCAAATTGAAACAAAATGACAAGGATTAAGGATTAAGGATTAGTACTTTGTTTTATCCACATCCAAAAATACCTCAAAAATAATTACGGTGGTGTAAAATTCAAGAATGATCAAAACATGGATACAATCAAAGCTAGTATCCGAATAGATATTTTGGACGAGAAGAAAATTTTTCATTTTTCGATGAGCAGTCTTGCAGTATTCGTGATTAGTGTCGATAGTATCGTGAATAGTCAGATATCGTGAATAGTAACTCAGACACCAAAAGTTCTAAATTTGATAAAAACTTCAGATCAATATTTCAACATAATGATATTGAAGAAATAATATTATTACGAAAAAAAAAAATATCCCTTACCTCACAAAGACAATCTTTTAGTTGAAACAGGATATAAGCTATGACTTGAACTTGCAGCAGTATAGCAATACTCAAAGTATACTCAAAATACTCACAAGAATACGCTCGATAATAGAGAGAGAAAACTTGAGTTTCGGTGTGATTTTCAATTCTAACCTAAGCACCCTATTTATAGGAAATTGCTTAGAACACCAAAGCAGAAAATTTAATATAATAATAATATATATAATCAAATTTCCTAAGCACACAAATCTGGTCCAAACTTCAGCCACACATGTGCCAAAAACAATAAAAATGTTTTTCTTAATAAAAATAATTAAAACTTCCAAAAATCAATTATTTGAACTTGGAACTTCAATAATTCATAATAAATAGCTCTTTTATCAAAAAAAATTTGAATCTCGCTATTTTTATAGGAAATTAAATTCTCTACAACTTTGTAGAAGAAAGTTTTCCAAATTCAAACAAAAATTGACCAAAATCCACAAGCAAGCGATTTTCTGTGCTATAATCAAATTTCGGTCTAATAAATGGGGTCCACCGAGAGCATGTTTAACATGTTTTAAACATTTATTGCAACAAAAATACTCTTCCTCCTCAGATACTCATATATCCCACATTCGTTGTAAAAATATCACCATTATTATATTATTTAAATATAATAATATATTTAAACGACTTATTTTATCGTAGAAAAGATAAAATTTCAATTTTCAACAATTGTCACATTAAAAATTTCTCCATCTATATCCATATAAAATCAATATTTTTCTTATCATATGAATCAATAATTAATTATTCACAAATAATATTACGGAATCACAATATTGACAACCAGGCGGTTCAAGGAAAGAGGGGCTTTCGATAAAGATTTCTCCTTCTTTGGCGCTTGATTAGGTGACCAAACCTCTCTCTAGATGCAGAACTTTCTAGACATTGCCAATAATGTTATCCAATAATATTATTAGGATAATATGAATTATTGCTCAGATAATGGAAAATCTTGTGTAATGATAATTTATTGAAACAACAAGTAATATTAAATATCAATGCGCAATTATTGAATCAATAAAAATCTTTGAGCAAAGTAATTACTATAACCATTATTAAGTAGTGCCTTCTTACGTAAGAATCAATAATTGGTGCAATATCAGGTGTCTTCTTGTGTTTTAACCACCGAGTATTTTAACGATTATTACTTCAGTAATAACTACTGTTTATTTTTAAACAACTTATATTTGTCGTTTTCTTAATCCAATCGCTTTAGTTATGGGGCCCACACATGGGCTGGCACTTGCGCAGTAAATACGAATATTCCACAAGCGATACTAATATTCCACGACCAAACGAATATTCCCAAACAATAATGAATATTTTATAACCACTTGCTTATTTTAAAATATATTTGCGTATTTTATCCCTAACTATCCACATTAATCAAATCAACCCTTACTATTTCAAAATAATAAATAGAGAAAATTAAATTTCATTAATAATAAGTTGGGGTCTTATACAGTGCAAATGCAGACACATGTCCTTATCCTTATTGATATAATTGTTACAAATAGCTCCGAGTTTCTTTGACCTTATCGAAAACCTTTGGGAAAATCAACCTTGATATAATCAAACGTAGGATTAGATTGTCATAATCTGACACTGATTGTTAGAATTCAGTTGCTTTACAATTTTATCTGATCATAGAGTTACTGTAAGATCCCAACTTTTATGAAATAAAAGTCTAATTTAATTTATGATTATTATTCTAAAACTGTAAAATGTTAAATTAATAAATTGTAAGACCCCAACTTTTTGAATAAAGATAAATTTTCTATAAATATCATTTTTAAATATTATGGAGTGAATTTGATATAATGTTATAGTTGTGGGTAATATTTATAAATTTTGCAAAGTATGGAAGTTGTTATATAATATTGATTGGTGGGGAATATTCGTTTTAGCGAGGAAATATTAAAGATGACGGCAAGACAATCATTAGTGGACCCCACAATGGAATTATTGTTGGATTGAGAAAGCGATAAAAAATAAAATAACTAATGAAAGTTTTTACAAGATTAACTGTTAGAATACCCGATGGTTAAAATACGATGAATCTGAGCTATTGCATAGTAAAGACACAAGTATTGCGATATTTTTGAATTATTGATTCTTATGTAAGAAGGCACTACTCAATAATTGTTACAGTAATTACTGTTCAATATTTTATTTTATTGATTCAATATTTGCTGTGTTGATATTTTATATTATTGTTATTTTAATAATTGTCACTGCACAGTATTTCCCATCATCAAATCAATAATTCATATTATTTGACTAATATTATTAGATAGCATTATTGGCAATGCCTAGAAAGTTCTGTCAAGTAGAGGTTTGGTCACCTAATTGCGCGTCAGTAAGGAGAAATCCTTATCGGAAAGCCCCCTCTTTCCTGGGAACAACCTGGTTGTCATTATTGTGATTCTGTAATATTATTTGTTAATAATTAATTACTGATTTATATGATAAGGAAATATTTATTTTATGTGGACATAAATGATAGATAGGAAAATATTTATTTTATGTGGTTATAAATGAAGGAATTAATGTTGAGGTGTTTTATCAGTATTTTGGTCGGATTGGAGGTATTAAAAAATCAAATCAGTGTTCTTAAAGCTCTATTTCTTGAGTTATAATTTTAATCCGACCGTTTGATCGTTGTAATTTTTGGATATGTTATACATATATAAGTGGAGTATATGTCCACAAATTTTGAACCGTTAAAAATTAACGTATGATTTGTTATGAATTTTAAGAGGTGTTAAAAATTATCCGTTTGTGGAATTCGGATATTTTCTATTTGGAATTTGGAAAAACTTTCTTCTTGTAAAGTTGTAGAGAATTCGATTTCGTGTGGAATGGACATAAAATTCATATTTTTATGATAAAAAGGGCTATTTATTATGAATTATTGAAGTTTCAGAAATTAAAATATTTTTATTAAAAATATGGGTGGGCCCCACTTTTGGTTGTTGGGAAAAGTGGCTGATTTTAGTGGGCCCCACTTGTGGTGGCTGAATTTTTTTCAAATACATATGCGTAGAAAAAAAAAGTATTATTATTATTTTATTATTTTAGTCTCCTATGGCCTTCTAGCATTTTCCTATAAACAGACGCTTAAGTTAGAAATGAAAATCACACCAGAGTCAGAGAATTCTTCTTCTATATTCTTGAGCGTATTTCTTTAGAGTTTTAGAAAGCTTTGAGCTTAGAAAACAGTGAAAGTTTTCTTCAAGAATATCCCCGCTATACCAGTTGGAATACTCTTCTTTTCAAGGTAAGGGATGTTATTTTTGTTCAATATTCGCTTGAAATAATATTTTCTTCCATACTCTATAATATGTAAGTAATATTATTTCATTTCAGATTGTAAATTCTATACTTGTTTTGTTAAAATTTTGGCTTCTATACTCCATGAAATTAGTATAATATCCTTGATATTTGCGTTTCATCCAGTATCTTTTCATGAAAATATTATTCTGAGCATTCTTGATAAATTGTAACTCTTTCATGCCAGAGTTCTATTCACGGGGTTACTATTCCCAAAGTACTATTCACAGGGTACTATTCACTCGAGTACTATTCACCCGGGGTACTATTCATGATAAAAATTTATTCATTTTCGGTCCAAATTATTTTTGGTACAATATTATTCTTGAATTTTACTCCACAAAGTAGTATCATGTTGACAATTTGGACGTTATTGATTTCTGAATAAATTAAATTATAAATCTTTAAAAATTTATCCTTAAACTTATTTTATTGAATTCTTATATCATTGTCATCATCCTCATGTTTATTTTCTGTTGAAATTCATCTGTGACCTATAGTGCATAGATGGACCTGGTATGATTATGACCAGGAATTATTCGGTATAATCATGACCGTAATGTTACAAATGTTGTGGTAAGAGTCCTCATTGGCCCGTAGTGCATTGATGGACAGTTGTTGGCATGATCATGACCATTGATGAATACACGAATATCCTTGGCCCGTAGTGCATGGATAATTTGTGGTCGTGATACTAAAGAATATCCTTGGCCGTAGTGCAGGGGTGATTCGATGATGTGGATTATTTATTAAGCTGAGTCTCGGCGATAAAAGTGATGAAAAACTTTTAAATCATAGAAGATAGTAGATTTTATTCTCTACTTGACTCTTGTAATGGATTGCTTGTTCCGCTGCAATTAAATTGATGTTTGTTATATTTTATCAATTTAACACTGTTGAAGGCTAACGATAAATTATTCTGCATTATCTTAGTCATAATATTTCTTACTGTGCTAGTTGAGCTCACCCTTTTGTTTTCATTGTTCTCTTCAGGAAATGAGAACGTAGCCGGGACTAGTCGGGGAACGGAGTGATGGTCCAGATGATAGCATTAGTAGTCCTCACTATTCTATGAAATAGTGTGATAATAAATGCATTGAGGACTCTATTTGAGTTGAATACTATCTAGAAGACAATATTCGTTTTAAAACTCTCAGTTTATGCCATGTCGTATTTTACACGACAGTTGTATTATTAAGTTGTATTTGAATTTTGTACCATGTATTTGGCGACTTAAGATGTGTGATGTATGCCTATTTTGGGGGCGTCACAGTTGGTATCAAAGCTTAGGGATATGATCCCTGGCTGAGATGTGAGACAAGAACTAAGAGGGGAGAGACGGGGAATTCCTTCGCTAGTATGACCTACCTAAGTTTATTTGGTATCTAATTGGTCGGTCATAGTATAGGGATAATATGTGACATGTCAATTAACCCTTGTTTTGTGGCAGTATTTGAAAATGATGTCTGAGAATGTTGAGAATAGCAATGGAGCACAGGAGATCATTGAGTCTCCACAGATCAACAATCAGGATAATGTGCATCAGGAAGGCAACAATCCTCATGCAAACAATAACACTGACCAAATGATGAACGATGGAATGTTCAGAGGCTTTCTGCAATTTATGCAACATCAGGCAAGAGAGACTCCTGTCCAAAATACAGGTGGAAACACTGGCAACTCTGGGACGGTCACTGCTAAACAGTTCAAGGAGCTAGGACCACCGGAGTTTTTTGGAGAGCCAAAACCACTTAGCGGAGACGTGGATAAAACAGATCAACAAGATATTTGATGTCTTGGGATGCTCCGAGGAACAAAATGTTCCCTTTGCCACCTTCATGTTGCGGGCAGAGGCAGATTACAAGTGGAAATCTGTAAAGCGTACTCAACATGCCGCACTGAAGATGTCTTGGGAGAAGTTCCAAGAACTGTTCAACGACAAGTACTTTCCCGAAAGTATTCATCACATGAAAGAGGTAGAGCTCATTAAACTAGAGCAAAACAACATGACCATGTCGCAGTATGAAGCCAAGTTTTCCGAGTTGTCCTAGTTTGCGTCCCACTTAGTTGATAATGAGGAGAGAATGACGCGGATGTTTCTAAGAGGTTTGAAACCCGAGATACGTCAATACCTTATCTCTCACAAACTTTGCATGTATTAGGATGTTGTGAATAGGGCTCAGTTATTGGAACATGATAATGAGTTAACCTTGACAAGAGAGAGAGCAAAGCAAGAAATGATAATACCAGTGGTAGCAATCATCGAAGCAGTGACAACAAACGTGGAGGGAATAAACATGCCAGAAATGGTAACCACTTCGGTGGTAATCATGGCCAAGACAATAAGAGTGGACATTTCAAAAAGAGGAGATTCAACAATGATGGAAAGACGTCAGCACCAGCACCTGTTGTTAAGGAAGGAGAACGACCACCTATTATATGCTTCAAAAACGGAGGGGAGGGACACATCAGTCCAAACTGCGTGATGCCGTCTAAAGTGTGTTATAATTGTGGAAGAGAAGGTCACCTAGCCCAATTTTGTCGTTCACCGAAGACAAGTCCAGCTGGGATGGAGGCATAAAAGGTCGTCCCAGAAAAGTCAAAGCCGGTAGTTCAAGGGAGAGCGTTTGCCGTGACCTCCCAGAAAGCAAGGAACCCAAACGAAGTCATCACGGGTAAGCTTATTATAAACTCTAGCAAAGTTTATACCTTATTTGATACCGGTTCTACCCATTCTTTTATTTCTCCTACTTGCGCTCAACGTTTAAATTTAACTCCGGAGAAATTAGACTTTAACTTATCAATTGAAACTCCGTTGGGAGAAACCTTCATCACATCCACTGTTTATAAGTCTTGTTTGGTTCAAATCGGTACCCTCACATTACCTGCCTATCTTATTTCATTGAAAATACTTGCATTTGACGTAATTCTAGGGATTGATTGGTTAATTACTCATCATGCAAAAATTGATTATTTTCGTAAGGTTGTTAGCATTCATATTCCTAACCAACCTATTATGCGAATTCAAGCAACCAAACCATTAAAATCAATCACTGTCATCTCAAGCCATAAAGCTATTCATTTATTGAAAAATAGATGTCAAGCTTTCTTAGCTCATGTCACAGATTTAAACAAAAATACGTCAGTTTTGAATGATATTTCTATTGTTAATAAATTTCCGATATATTCACGAAGAACTTCCTGGCCTACCCCCAGAGCGTGAAATTGAATTTTGTATTGACCTTGAACCCGGTACAAAACCCATTTCCAAAGACCCATATCAAATGGCTCCTATTGAACTTCAGGAGTTAAAGACCCAATTGCAGGAATTGTTAGACATCAGTTTCATTCGTCCTAGTACGTCTCCTTGGGGTGCTCCTGTTGTATTCGTGAAGAATAAAGATGGGAGTATGCGACTTTTTATTGATGTCACCATCAAAAATAGATACCCATTGCCACATATTGTGTAAAATCCCAAATTTTACGAATAAAAATTTAATTTTCTCGAAATATTTTTTTGAATATTATGGTGTGAATTTGAGATAATGTTATAGTTGTGGGTAATATTTATAAATTTTTCAAAGTATGCAAGTTGCTATATAATATTCGATTGGTTGAGGAAAATTCGTTTTAACAGGGAATATTCGTACGACGGCACAATCATTGGTGGACCCCACAACGGAATTATTGTAGGATTGAGAAAACGACAAAAATATTTTATGAAAATAATGGCGGAAGTTTTACCGTTAATACTGTTGAACTACTAGGTAGTAAAAGTACAGGAATACGCGTGATTGCCTAGTAGCACACGGTATTGATTATTGATGCTTACGTGAGAAGTAAGTTAGTTTTGTTCAATTTATTGCTTCAGTAATTGTTGCATAGTATCTCACGTTATTTGATTCAATTATTTTCGATATTTTATATGTTATTAAATCAATAATTGAGATAACAAAGTTGTTAATATTATTATTTGCATTATTAACGATGTCAGAAGTTACGCAAGAAGAGGTTTGGTCACCTAATTGCAAATGATAGGGAGAAATCCTTATATCGAAAGCCCCTCTTTCCAGGAACGACACGGTTGATTAATACCGTGAATAATAATAATGATGATGAGTTTTTTTATTAGTATTATTAATGTAATAAAACAGAAAAGCTTTTTATATAAAATGTAATACTTTTATAAAGTTATTCGTTTTATTAGGCTAATAGTAAAATCTTTTTATATAAAAATGAAAACTTTTATAAAGTTATTCATTTTATTAGACAATAATTAGAATATATTATATTTTATTATGTATAGTATTTGCATAAGTACTGCATAGTGTTTCAGATAGTAAAAATCTTTTTATATAAAATAAAATACTTTTATAAAGTTATTCGTTTTATTAGGCAATAAATAGAATATATTATATTTTATTGTAAACCAAATATGGACCGCTTGGTAAAAAGAAAATCAATCTGGACCATTCATGGATTGGTTCTTATTCGATCCATTCTTCATAAATAAAAGCTCATTCCTTCATTATTTCTTACTTAATTCTTTGAAACTCAGAGAGAGAAACTATAGAGAGAAAGAAGAAAAGTATTCTGCTACTTCACTACTTCTTTATCCAGTTCTTCTTTATAAGGTAAGGGGTATTATTTCTTTCGTATTCATAAAGAGAACTTCTATTACTCCATTCCTTATTATTATGTTGGAATAACCTGTATATGCGAAGTAGCGCATACATGGTGATATTCTTCTGTTATTCCATTCCTTATTATTATGTTAGAATAACCTGTATATGCGAAGTACCGCATACATGGTGAAATTCTTCTATTATTCTGTCGGAATATCCTATTACGTGCGTTACTTGGGACTCGGGTTCCATCATTTATTATTCTCTTGGAATAACTGTTATACTGTCAAGCACCGCATGCATGGTGATTTCGTTGTTATTCCATTCTTTATTATTCGCCGTAATATCGTGTTCCGTGCATTTACGCGGACCTGGTTCCATCATTTATTATTCATTGGAATAACTTTCGCCTCATGCAAAGTAACACATGCATGGTGATTTTGTTGTTATTCCATTCTTTATTATTCGTCGTAATATATCCTTTACGTGCATTTACGGACTGGTTCCATCATTTATTATTCGTTGAATAAAGCATACGTCAAGCATCGTATGCATGGTGATTTCGTTGTTATTCAATTCTTTATTATTTCAGCCGGAATATCCTATTTGTGCGCTTACGCTGCACTGGTTCCATCATTTATTATTATGTTGAATAACTGATCTGTCTATGGTACCGCATGCATGGTGATTTTCTTTGTTATTCCATTCTTTATTATTCTCGTTGTAATATCACGCTCAGTGCGTTACGTATGGGACTGGTTCCATCATTTATTATTACGTTGGAATAACATGTCTATGCAATACGTGCATTATGGTGATTTCATTGTTATTCCATTCTTTATTATTCATTTGAATATCCTCGTTGAAATATCCTTGGGACCTCGTTCCATCATTTATTATTCTCATTGGAATAACTCGCTCATGGCACCGCATGCATGGTGATTTCGTTGTTATTCCATTCTTTATTATTTCGTTGGAATAATAACGCATTGATTCGGTTCGTTAATTATTATTTTGTTGGAATAATGCTCACGTGAAGCACCGTATGCATGGTGATTTCTTTTATTATTCCATTCTTTATTATACTCGGTTGGTTAAAGTTTTGACTTCTATACTACATGAAATTAGTGGAATATCATTGATATTTGCGCTTCATCCAGTATCTTTTCATGGAAATATTCTTCTGAGCATTCTTGAATTTTACTCTACAAAGAAGTATCATGTTGACAATTTGGACGTTATTAGTTCCTGGATAATTTAATTCTTGAATTTGTTTTATTGAAATATTATGTCATTGTCATGATGAGTTATGTTGGTTATTATGTAAAAACATTAAAGTTTCTTAGAAATCACAAAGGGTCAAAAATTAGATTTTGGTGAAAATAGAACATGAAATTCAATTGTCCATATCTCATATTATATTTCGAATTTTTGACAGCGGTCAAGTCTTAGAGTTAGATCTATGAGTTTTCTAACTTATCCAAGTGAAATCACTGGAATAGGTGTTGTAGATTTTCGTGTGGACTGATTTTAGTAAAGGATGAAAAAGCTGGAAATTACCGAAATGCTACTGTCCAGATTTTGTAAGGGCTGTTTTGGCCACTTAATTTGTGAGAAAAATTCTGGCCTTTTGGAACATTAAAGTATAGTGTATAAAGTATCTCCTGTCCAAAAATGAGCTCATTCCGACTTAAAATGAGCAAGTTATGACCATTTCAATATTTAGGTTTTTTCGACAAAAAATACTATAACTGGAGTTCTATAACTCCGATGATCATGAAATTTAAACTGGAAGATCACGTTAACATGTGTAAGATCCTTCGAAGATTTGGGAATTTCTGGAGTTAAGCTTGAGATAGCTAATTTCTTAAGGAATTAATTAGAAATTGATTTTTGAAAAATAGTAAATAAATTTTAAAAATTCCGAGAAAAATATTTGTTCATTATGGGACTATATTCTGCTAAATCCCAGAAAAGAAATATTTTTGGGACTGATTTGGTATTTTTCATGAAAATACACTAGTTATGAGTATATGAGTTAAATATGTTATTGAAGTAACAAAATTGAAAATAGGATTTTATGGCTTGGGAATCCTATATAGGGTATATGCAGATTTTTGATAAGGGATTTGATCATTGGTGATGAAATCTTATGAGTATGGCATTCTTTAGAGGATTAAATGCATTATCTGGGAAAGTGTAAATAATTGAAATAAATTGTTTATAAGTTTAGAGGTGATTAAAATATTGTTATAATATTAATAATATTAGATTATGAGTTTATTAAGTGATTGATAATATTTGGATAAATTTAAAGTCTTTAATATTTATCCTTATTTTAGTTTGATTAATGCTGATATCATTGTCATCATCCTCATGCTTATATGGTGATAAAAGTTATCTTTGGCTTACGTGCGAAGATGGACTGTTGTTTATTGAATTATATATCTTTGGCTTACGTGCAAAGATGGATTATTGATTATTGGTTTATTTGTTGTATATCTTTGGCTTACGTGCAGAGATGGACTTGGTATGATTATGATTAGGAATTATTCGGTATAGTCATGACCATTGATGACTTAAAGAATATCCTTGGCCCGTAGTGCAGGGGTGATTCGATGATGTGGTTTATTTATTAAGCTGAGTCTCAGCGATGATAAAAAAATTGATGAAAATATTTTAAATCATAGAAGATAGTAGATTTTATTCTCTACTTGACTCTTCTAATGGATTGCTTGTTCTGCTGCAGTTAAACTTGTTGTCTATTGTATTTTATCAGTTTAACATTGTTAAAGACTAATGATAATTTATTTTGCATTATCTTAGTCATAATATTTCTTACTGGGCTAGTTGAGCTCACCCTTTCTTTCACTGCTCTCTTCAAGAAATGAGGATATAGCTGGGACGAGTCGGGGAATGGAGTAAAGGTCCAGGTGATAGCATTAGTAGTCCTCACTATTCTGTTAGATAGTGTGACAATAATTGTAATGAGGACTTATTCTGAGAGTGGATATTGTCTAGAAGATAATATTTGTATTAAAACTCTCAGCTCTCTTGTTGTATATTAAAGATTGTATTTGTATTACATACCATGTATTTGATTTACTCGAGAATAGGTGATGTATACCTATTTTGGGGGGGCGCCATGATTGATATCAAAGCTTAGGGATATGATCCATGCATTTGAGATGTGAGATAAGAACTAGGAGGGAGAGACAGGGAATTCCTTCGCTAGTATGACCTACCTAAGTTTATTTGGTATTTAATTGGTCGGTCAGAGTATAGGGATAATATGTGATATATTAATTAACCCTTGTTTTGTGGCATGTCAATTAACCTTTGTTTTGAAGATGTATTCTAGAATGATATCTGAAATACAGGAGATGAGAAATGGGAAAATTATGATAGAGAGGAAATAATCGGGAAGGTATAATCGAAAAGAAAGCAAGGTATGTTTTAGTTATGGAAAAAAAAATGGTCACATAGTCCAATTTTATCGTGCACCAAAGCCAAGTTCAGCTGGGAAAGTGGCACCAAAGGCGGATACGGACAAAACAAAGTCGGTGGTTTCAGGAAGAGCATTTTCGTGACTTCTCAAAAAGTGAGTAACCTTAACGGGTTAGCACCAGGTTAGTTAATTATAAATTTTCTTGAAGTCATGCCTTATTAGATGGGTTGGTTCTACCCATTCTTTTATCTCTCTTGCTTGCGTTCAACGTTTAAATTTGACCCCAGAGAAGTTAGACTTTGACTTATCGGTTGAAGCTCCGTTAGGAGAAACCTTCATTACTTGTGTTATCCAAGTCTTGGATGAGAGTCACAGTTTTGAATGATATTTCTATCGTTAATAAATTTCTTGACGTATTTCTGAAGACTTCTTGGCCTACCCCAGAGCGTAAAATCGAATTTTGTACTGACCCCAGTACCAAACCCCATTTCTAAAACCCTTAAATATTTCTTCAACCAAATTAAATGTATAATGCACCAAAGACGTTGGCTCGAGCTATTGAAGATTACGATCATACCATTCAATATCATCGTGGAAGAGAGAACATGGTAGCTGAAGCGTTGAGTAGAAGATCGTATGCGTTTACGAGTGCGAATATACGAACCTACGTGAAGATAACGAATATACGAGTATAATCGACTTTAATCGATAAAGTTAAAGACGCATAAAGCTATACTCAGGTGATGAATGAATGTGAAGAAGAAGGTTCAAGAGGGCGTTATTCTAGAAGCAAGAATCGATGAAGAGAGGAAATCTCAACCCTCGATTTTATTGGCGCATTTGAAATACTTGATTGAGTAGGAACTGTGGCCTATAGACTCGTTTTACCACCAAGTATGTCGCGTGTTCATAACGTTTTTCACGTATCAATGTTACATAAATATGTGGACGACCCGAACCACATTATTAATTTAGAACTGGATGAAATAGCGGATAATTTAACGTATGAAGATGTACTTGTTAAAATCCTGGAATATATTCTACGCTTAAAGGTTATACCTCAAGAGTTGGAATCTAACGAAGTGTCCTCATCTGTTCGGCGTACAAGGTACGTACGTAAATTTCGAGGGCAAAATATCATAAGGAGGGGAGATTGTAAAATTCCAAATTTTACGAATAAAGATTTAATTTTCTCGAATATTTTTTTGAATATTATGGTGTGAATTTGAGATAATGTTATAGTTGTGGGTAATATTTATAAATTTTTCAAAGTATGCAAGTTTTTTATATAATATTCGATTGGTGGGAGAATATTCATTTTAACAGGAATATTCGCATGCGATTTATTACACAATCATTGGTGGACCCCACAACAGAATTATTGTAGGATTGAGAAAACAACAAAAATATCTTATGAAAATAACGACGGAAGTTTTACCATTAGAATACTGTTGAACTACTCGGTAGTAAAAGTACAAGAATACGTGTGGTTGCATAGTAGAACACGGTATTGATTATTGATGCTTACGTGAGAAGTCACTTAGTTTTGTTCAATTTATTGCTTCAGTAATTGTTGCATAGTTTCTCACGTTATTTGATTTAATTATTGTCGATATTTTATATGTTATTAAATCAATAATTGAGATAACAAAGTTGTTAATATTATTATTTGAATTATTAACGATGTCTAGAAGTTCTGCCAATGAGAGGTTTGGTCACCTAATTGCGTGCCAATAGGGAGAAATCCTTATTGGAAAGCCCCTCTTTCACAGAACGACACATTGTCGATTAATAGTGTGAATAATAATAATGATGATGAGTTTTTTATTAGTATTATTAATGTAATAAAATAGAAAAGTTTTTTATATAAAAATGTAATACTTTTATAAAGTTATTCGCTTTATTAGGCTAATAGTAAAATTTATTTATATAAAATGAATACTTTTATAAAGTTATTCGTTTTATTAGACAATAATTAGAATATATTATATTTTTTATTATGCATAGTATTTGCATAGTACTGCGATAGTGTTTGCAGATAGTAAAATCTTTTATATAAAATGTAATACTCTTTTAAAGTTATTCGTTTTATTAGACAATAATTAGAATATATTATATTTTATTATGCATAGTATTTGCATAGTGCCTGCATAGTGTTTGCATAGTAAAAATCTTTTTATATAAAATAGAATACTTTTATAAAGTTATTCGTTTTATTAGGCAATAAATAGAATATATTATATTTTATTGTAAACCAATCTTGACCGCCCGTTTAAAAGAAAATCAATCTGGACCATTCATGGATTGGTTACTATTCAGTCCATTCTTCTATAAATGGAAGCTCATTCCTTCATTATTTCTTACGAATTCACTGAAACTCTAGAGAGAGAAACTATAGAGAGAAAGAAGAAAAGTATTCTGCTACTTCACTACTTCTTTATCCAGTTCTTCTTTATAAGGTAAGGGGTATTATTTCTTTCGTATTCATGAAGAGAACTTCTGTTATTCCATTCCTTATTATTATGTTGGAATAACTTGTATATGCGAAGTACCGCATACATGGTGATATTCTTCTGTTATTCCATTCCTTATTATTATGTTGGAATAACTTTTGTTTATGCGAAAGTATCGCATACATGGTGAAATTCTTCTATTATTCCATTCTTTATTATTACGCCGAATATATCCCGTCTGCGTGCATTGGCAGGACTGGTTCCATCATTTATTATTCGTTGGAATAAACCTATACATAATGGCAATCTGCATGCATGGTGATTTCATTGTTATTCAATTCTTTATTATTACGCCGAATATCCTATTTTGTGCGTTTACACTAGCACCGGTTCCATCATTTATTATTATGTTGGAATAAGCGATCTATCTGAAATACCGCATGCATGGTGATTTCGTTGTTATTCCATTCTTTATTATTCGTCGAATAATATCCCGTCTGCGTGCGTTACGCCGGGACGGTTCCATCATTTATTATTCTGTTGGAATAACCTGTCTATGCGAAGTACCGCATGCATGGTGATTTCTGTTGTTATTCCATTCTTTATTATTCTGTCGGAATATCCTGTCTGTGCGTTTACGCCGGACCTGGTTCCATCATTTATTATTCTGTTGGAATAACCTGTCTATGCGAAGTACCGCATGCATGGTGATTTCTGTTGTTATTCCATTCTTTATTATTCTGTTGGAATATCCTGTCGGTGCATATTACGCCTGACCTGGTTCCGTTAATTATTATTTTGTTGGAATAACCTGTCTATGCGAAGTACCGTATGCATGGTGATTTCTTTTATTATTCCATTCTTTATTATACTCAGTTGGTTAAAGTTTTGACTTCTATACTACATGAAATTAGTGGAATATCATTGATATTTGCGCTTCATCCAGTATCTTTTCATGGAAATATTCTTCTCAGCATTCTTGAATTTTACTCTACAAAGAAGTATCATGTTGACAATTTGGAAGTTATTAGTTCCTGGATAATTTAATTCTTGAACTTTTTTTATTGAATTATTATGTCATTGTCATGATGAGTTATGTTGGTTATTATGTGAAAACATGAAAGTTTCTTAGAAATCACAAAGGGTTGAAAATCATATTTTGGTGAAAATAGAACATGAAATTCAATTGTCCATATCTCCTATTATATTTCAAATTTTTGAGTGTGGTCAAGTCCTAGAGTTAGATCTATGAGTTTCCTAACTTATCCAAGTGAAATCACTGAAAAAGGTATTGTAGATTTTCGTGTGGACTGATTTTAGTAAAGGATGAAAAAGCTTGAAATTACCGAAATGCTACTGTCCAGATTTTGTAAGGGTTGTTTGGCCACTTAATTTGTGAGAAAAATTCTGGCCTTTTGGGACATGAAATTATATGGTATAAAGTACCTCCTATACAAAAATGAGCTCATTCTGACTTAAAATGAGCAAGTTATGACCATTTCAATATTTAGGTTTTTCTGACAAAAAACGCTATAACCGGAGTTCTATAACTCCGATGACCATGAAATTTAAACTGGAAGATCACGTTAACATTTGTAAGATCCTACCAAGATTTGGGAATTTCTGGAGTTAAACTTGAGATAGCTAATTTCTTAAGGAATTAATTAGAAATTGATTTTTGAAAAATAGTAAATAAATTTTAAAAATTCTGAGAAAAATATATGTTCATTATGGGACTATATTCTGCTAAATCCCAGAATAGAAATATTTTTGGGACTGATTTGGTATTTTTCATGAAAATGCACTAGTTATGAGTATATGAGTTAAATATGTTATGTGAAGTAACAAAATTAGAAAAAAGGATTTTATGGCTTGGGAATCCTATATAGGGTATATGCAGATTTTTGATAAGGGATTTGATTATTGGTGATGAAATCTTATGAGTATGGCATTCTTTAGATGATTAAATGCATTATCTGATAAAGTGTAAACTGTAACACCCCTTTTCCAAAGAGAGGTTACTCAAAACACAAAAAAACTGAAATGAAATCATTATGTCATAAAAGAATGGTCTCATAATAATTAAATATCACAAGACAAACTATAGTAAATATCCCACTAGCTCAAACCATAGCCGAAGGTAATTATTACAATTTCAAATAAACTGACATATCAATCCTAAACAGAATAACTCTAAACCATTGGAATGAATGGAGCTCTCATCACACTTGCCCTTGATCCCCCTGATTACCTGCTGGAAGAAAAACACAGCATGAGCCAAATTCCCAGTACGGATATAGAATAAAAGAATAATGAAATGAAATAACTAACACAATTAATTGAACTCAACTATAACGAATAAAACCAACACAATAAATTGATAGGCTGAATTAAATGGCTGTGTGTTATTTCATACAGAGCTCAGAATAAATAGTAATATACCTTGCCACACAGGCAAGTAAAATAATGCCACACAGGCAATCACACATCGGACTGCGCAATCCAGATGCATGTAAAATCGGAAGGCATGTTTGGCACAAACATCACCACTCCGCAGAACAAAAAAGAACAGAAAAACTAGGGTCGACCCATACGTGATGAGTGAGTTTTATACTCATAATTGAATGCGTTTGAACTTAATCTTTTGGTTGATTTTAAGTGTTTATGTCTATTCAAGCATGTTTTATGTTGTTTTGTAGGAATTGGGACAAAAGTTTCTTGGGTCGACGTTTGGGGTGGCTAGATTCGCGTTTTCGACATGCCATTTACACAATAGTCACTTCAAATCTAATTTGAGTATATCTCTTGACCTTATTTTGAAAAGCTTCAAGAATGAAAGTTCTAGATCTACTTCTCCTCTTTCCGGATCATCTTGAATTATCGAAATCGGAGTTCGGACGAAGAAGTTATGGCCATTTTCCCAAAGGACGTCGGAGCAGAAAATGTCAAAAAAAGTGGCGGCCTTGCGCCAAACTGGTGGGTCATTACAGAATGTCAAGCCATAGCTGAGGCAGCACTGAAGGGAAGGGCTTTGTGATGGCCTGGACGTGTTTTTGGGCAAATTTTGACACCTTTTTGACTCCAAATTGGATTGGGTTTGTTCCTAAGCTAAAAATTGGACTTGTAACCTATAAATACATGATGTAAGGCATAAAATAAAGTAGAGATTACATAGATTAGACTAGATTAAATACTCCATTAAATTAGAATCTAAACCCTAGTTCTTAATTAGCCATTGAAGATTGAAGCAAATTCAAGAACACTGAAGATCAAGAGCAAGAGCAAGAGGGGAGCATCAGATTTGCTGACAACAGATTCTATTCTCTTCTCTTATCATACTTTTATCTTTTAATGTCTATTCAATTGTGGATTCTTGGTTTTAATTCATTAATTATGAACTAACTCTTTTATTAAGATTTCAATTGAACCTTTTATGGCTATAAATTAGTTATTTAATTTATTCTAATTATTTGTGTCAAAGTGAGTTGTTTATCTTGCCTTATGCTTATTGATTAATTATCTGATCAGTAATTACCTTGTTACTCTAGAAGGAATTGGGAAAGGAATTCTAGGGTTAGAACTGGGCATGATATCATGTGACTTAGTTATTTGCACAGTGAATAATTAGGTTTGTGAATAGAATGAGAATATCTATTTGCCGCATGTAACACATAAGGAATTGGGATTGTAGTGAGTTTAATTCAATTGTTTTGCATAGGGATATAGCAAAATTAACTTGGATTAAATAGAAGGCAAAGGATCACTTGAGAAAGGGCTTTTGGCATTTGAGAATTCTATTAACAATTGATGAACATAATAATTGGAATAGTTGAATAATTGATTTATAATTCATAATTGGGGATATTGGAGTCTTAATCCTTATTTACCTGAATTCAATCAAATCTTAGTTTTGTTTATTTGCTTTCTTTTAGACTAATCTCTTTTAATTGTTTAATTTAGTTTTCTTAATTAGAAAATTCACAATTTGCAATTGTTTAAATAAAATTGATTTGGTTAAGAGTTAGTATTTGGTAATTTTATTAAATAATTCCTCGTGGGAACGATACTCTACTTTCACTTTATTACTTGTTGATTAGTGTATACTTGCGTATTCATTGATTGATCGATAAATCGATCAATAAGTTTTTAAGCGTAGATTTGGAATTAATTTAATAATTATTTACCAATATTAATTTCAATCAAATTAGTCTTAATTTAAACATTTTATTTTTATTTTAATTCTCTTCCTATATTTTTCTCTTTTCGAGGTACCATGGATGAGTTTGAGTATCAATGGCCATATACGTTCTTGGCTCAACCAAGGGAAACATGGATTGATGGACTTAATACATCTTCTATAGAGGCAACTTCGAAGGCGTTGGAGGTTTTTCTTGTGACCATCTGAGTCGAAGGATGGCAAGAATGACTAAGCGAGGGAGAGGAGATTGATGGACTCGAGAAACTTTTACGCATTGTCGGCCTGATTGAGACACTTTCGAGGATGTTTGAAACTTTTGAAGCTCAAGCGTCGTCAAAGTGTAGAGGTTACTTGTGATTATTGTCTTTGGAAATCATATGAGTCATCAATCGCCATCGGTTTGGCCGAGTGCTGATGCGGTGGTGATTACCCCAATAATTATGTCTATCCTAACAACTATTATCGAGGATTGGGGGTATCACCCAGAATTTTCATGGAGCCATACTCATCAAGATCAATTTTATGCTCCAAGTCCAACATACCCACCGGATTTCTCGTGTCCACCTCCACTACAACAGGAAGAACATTCAAATTTGGAGGAAACTTTGTCCAAGTACATAGCTTCATGTGAGGAAAGGAGGATTAATCAAGAGATATTGAGTCAAAATTTCTGAACCAAATGAAACAACTAACCAATGCCTCAAACATTTGTCCTCAATACCTTGTCTCTATGACATGAATTTCGAGACTGATGGTGAGCCCGAACCAAATTTGCAACTAGATGTGCCAAATGATATAGATGTTGAAAGAGAGGAAAGACTTGGAGATCAAGAAAAGGAGATCGGCGAAGATCTAACTTTGAGTACCAACGAAGATGAACCGATTTCATTAGTGTCCCATGTACCTTCTCCACCAAAGTTCAAGAATCCGGGCAATTTTGCAAAACCATGCCCAATTGGCAGTCATGTCGTCGGCAAAGCTCTTTGTAACATAAGAGCTAATACAGTTGTGGAGTCATGGTGGGATGAAAAGGAGAAGATAGAGGAAGACTCCATTATGTTTATTAAGCTTCAATGCCCCAATCTAATCATAGACATAATGGAGAAAACACCTAGTTGTTGGACGTTCTTAACAGGGAACCTATCTACAAAGAGCATGCTAGGTGACTTCAATTCAAGGATTTTTTGAAATGGGAACCTCCCAAAGAGACATTGCTACGATGGATGGAGGGTTCCTCAATTTCGTAGAGAATTGGATAGAGAATTGAAGAAGTCAGGTGAGACTATATAAAACAAGTGCTTATTGGGAGGAAACCCAAGTTTAATTTTTATTTTTAGTTTTTATTAGGTTTTATATTAGTAGTTTTGAATTTCATTTATTTAAAATTTAATAAATATGTTTCTATCATGGTTTCTGAGTTATTTAAGTCAAATTCAATTGTGGTTGCCCAATTTGTTCCATGTGCCTAGCATATTCTCCAAACTTAGCTCCAAACTTAAGGATGAGGAGGAAGATTGCTATATTTTTAGGGAAGTCCTCTACTTTAATTTTTTCTATTTCAGCCATTGAGGACAATGTCTAGTTTAAGTTTGGGGGAATTTTAGTGTCGTATTGCATATAGTTAGTTATCTGCATAGTAGTTCGTTTTTTTATGTGTTAGCATTGTTTTTTTTAGGTTGCATATAATACATGGTAGTTATTTGCATATTCATATATGTGTTGCAATAGTATGTGTTCATGTAGTATAATTGCATTTTTTTTTTTGCATGAATCTGTGTGATCGGTTGGTGTGGTCTTAGCTAGGCCTATGATAAGATTGGTATTAATTGTTAACTTGAACAGTGTTGATAATTGATGATGAGTTCTAATTTTAATCATGATGATAATCTTAGCCTGTCTTAAACTTATGTAACCGGTTAGCACTTAAAATTTAACTGTTTTAATCCACTTGGTTCAAGGGTTTCATAATTTGTTTACGAGGAAAATCTTTGTTAAAATTTAAGGAAATTAGTGAAGCTGGTGGTAAAGGTTGGAATAGCGTAAAAGCTTGAGTTTGGGGGAATCTATGGGATATATATATTACAAAAAAAAAAAAAAAAAAGAAAAAATGAAAAAAAAAAAGAGAAAAAAATCGAAAAGAAAGAAAAAAAAAAAAACACCGTGGCATGCTTGTCTAGTTTTGTGGCCTTTGTTACTTGAGTAAAGTAAGCAGGGGGATTGTCTTTACACCTAGCGCCCTAAGGTCTTAATGGCTTGGGTGTCGTTGGTCGAAAGCTCGTTAAGGTAGCACTGAAAAGCCTAAGGGAATAAGACATTGCTCAGCCATGAGAAAAAAAAAACACGAGAAAGAGCAAAAATGCCCTCATGATTGAATAAGAGTATAAATAAATCCTGTATTTACCTTAAGACTTGGTAATTGCTTAGTTTTAACTGGAGTTGTCATGTTCACAAAAGTAATTGAATTGGAACTGAAATTTTCCTTTTAAGAAGTTTGTTATATGATTATCTTGAACTGTGGTTGGTTAGAATGGTTAACAAGCACACACGCACAACATGGGTGATGACTGCAGGTTTGGATTGACTAATTGGTTAGAGTTATGGATTTTAACTTGATTGGATATATTGTTTGAGTATCATTGGTATCTTTGAGGCCTGTTGCTACATATCATACTGATTTATTACTGGGTTCATAGGTATATTATAAAGTAGATCATGCATATGCATTCATTGAGTTGAGTTATTTTGTTTATTTTTAGTTCTTTTGTGTTTTTGCTTGAGGACAAACAAAGATTTAAGTTTGGGGGTATTTGATGAGTGAGTTTTATACTCATAATTGAATGCGTTTGAGCTTAATCTTTTGGTTGATTTTAAGTGTTTGTGTCTATTCAAGCATGTTTTATGTTTTTTGTAGGAATTGGGACAAAAGTTTCTTGGATCGACGTTTGGGGTGGCTAGATTCGCGTTTTCGGCTTGCCATTTACATAGCAGTCACTTCAAAGCCAATTTGAGTATAGCTCCGGCCCTTATTTTGAAAAACTTAAAGTATGAAAGTTGTAGATCTACTTCTACTCTTTCCAGATCATCTTGAATCATCGAAATAGGAGTTCGGACGAAGAAGTTATGGCCATTTTCCCAAAGGACGTCGGAGCAAAAAATGTAAGAAAAAGTGGCAGCGCTGGGGCGCCCATTTTTGGCCTATGCCCAGCGCCGGGGCACTGGGAGGCTGGGTTGCAACGTCAAGCCCTGCGCAGGGGCACTGGGGAAGGGCTTGGTAATGGCCTGGACGCGTTTTTGGGTTTGACACCTTTTTGACTCCAAATTGGATTGGGTTTGTTCCTAAGCTAAAAATTGGACTTGTAACCTATAAATACATGATGTAAGGCATAAAATAAAGTGGAGATTACATAGATTAGACTAGATTAAATACTCCATTAAATTAGAATCTAAACCCTAGTTCTTAATTAGCCATTGAAGATTGAAGCAAATTCAAGAAAACTTTGAAGATCGAAGCAAAAGCAAAGAGGGAGCATCAGATTTGCTGACAACAGATTCTATTCTCTTCTCTTATCATACTTTTATCTTTTAATGTCTATTCAATTGTGGATTCTTGGTTTTGATTCATTAATTATGAACTAACTCTTTTATTAAGATTTCAATTGAACCTTTTATGGCTATAAATTAGTTATTTAATTTATTCTAATTATTTGTGTCAAAGTGAGTTGTTTATCTTGCCTTATGCTTATTGATTAATTATTTGATCAGTAATTACCTTGTTACTCTAGAAGGAATTGGGAAAGGAATTCTAGGGTTAGAACTGGGCATGATATCATGTGACTTAGTTATTTGCACAGTGAATAATTAGGTTCGTGAATAGAATGAGAATATCTATTTGCCGCATGTAACACATAAGGAATTGGGATTGTAGTGAGTTTAATTCAATTGTTTTGCATAGGGATATAGCAAAATTAACTTGGATTAAATAGAAGGCAAAGGATCACTTGAGAAAGGGCTTTTGGCATTTGAGAATTCATGTTAACAATTCAGTAGACATAATAATTGGAATAGTTTAATAATTGATTTATAATTCATAATTAGGGATATTGGAGTCTTAATCCTTATTTACCTGAATTCAATCAAATCTTAGTTTTGTTTATTTGCTTTCTTTTAGACTAATCTCTTTTAATTGTTTAATTTAGTTTTCTTAATTAGAAAATTCACAATTTGCAATTGTTTAAATAAAATTGATTTGGTTAAGAGTTAGTATTTGGTAATTTTTATTAAATAATTCCTCGTGGGAACGATACACTACTTTCACTTTATTACTTTTTGACCGTGTATACTTGCACGTATTCATTGATTACGAAGTCGATCAACAATACGCCTCCCACAACAAAACACCAAATGGCCAACTCCCACCGGAGCACAAGCGAGAGGCATTGTGGGGTGATCACACCGCCACTGGAAGGTGTCATGCCTCGGTAAGAGGACATACTGTGGTACCCCCACGGTGGTTATAGCTCGGTATACCCTACTACAGATTATTCTAATAAAATATAATGTCACAACACATGCGACAAAAAGGGGTTCTAACATGTACATGTTAAATCGAAACGAGATATCAACACAAAGTCTCCAAAATATTAATATGCACATTACTACAAATATCAAAATAAATTTAGACATGTTGTACCAGTCTACAGAGTACAAATATGAGTTCCAACTATGAACGCCAAACGAAACTATCACAATGAATTTGACAAGAAATAATCATGGGAGGCAATACTAATTTTCAAAACGCATAACGAAACGAACAAATTAAAAACAAAAGAGTCTCGCTGAAAGAGTACGGAATCCGTACCTGGATTAAGAAATGTAATACCCAAAGTATATTCCAAAAACTCGTTTAGACTCTCTCCATTCAATCTAAATAATTTAATAAGATTTTATTACAATCCCATCATTAATAACATAATACTATTAAATTTATTATTAAAAACTTTTATAACTATGTTGGCAAAATTAATTAGTTTAAATTAATATACATAACTTCAATTTGATTTACAAATTTCGATTTATAAGCTTTATGGCCAAATACTTACTAAAATATAATATATATATATATATAAAAAAAAATTAAAAAAAAATGAAAACGTCGCCTGCAGCAACGCTGTAAGCTTGCAATCCACCTGGTATAAATAATCTTTATTAATGTATATAATAGGTATAAAATTGATAGCATGCATGAGTAAAAGACATTCCTCATTTTTAATACAAAAGTAACATATTTAGAATCTTCTGAAGTGTAAGAATGCTCAACCCATTAGGTATATATATATATATATATATATATATATATGCAATACAAAACTATAAAACATATACTGTTAATCATTAAAGACTTACCTGATAAAGAATGAAATTGGTTCTTCTCTATTCACAACACAGCCGCCGACCTCTTTTCTTTTCTTTCTGATTTGCAGCGCATGTATGATTAGGTTTTAGTATCTATTTATTATTTATCTTATTTATTCTCTTAATTATAATAAAATTAATATTACCCACATTTAATTAAATTAACCTAAATAAATTTTAAGGCCCAAATTATACTAAATTAATTTACCCATATTTTATTACTATTTTTTAGCCCACACAAATTAAATAACTAGTTTGACCTAAAATAAATGACAAAGTCCAATTAATATGTTTTAAAACAAAGAAATTTTATTATTTAATATTTATTTATTATTATTATTTTTGGGTATTACATAAACAATTGAAATAAATTATTTATAAGTTTAGAGGTGATTAAAATATTGTTATAATATTAATAATATTAGATTATGAGTTTATTAAGTGATTGATAATATTTAGATAAATTTAAAGTCTTTAATATTTATCCTTGTTTTAGTTTGATTAATCTTCGATATCATTGTCATCATCCTCATACGCTTATATGGTGATGAAAGTTATCTTTCGCTTACGATGCGAAGATGGATCATTGTTTATTGAATTATATATCTTTTGTGACGCCCCCAAAATAGGTATACATCACCCATTACGAGTTGTCAATACATGGTACGTAAACAACTACAACTTTATTATTACAACAAGAAAAGCGTGAGTTTAAATACAAATATTATCTTCTAGATAATATCTATACTCAAATAAATCCTCATCACATTTATTGATACATTATTTTACAAAAATGGTGAGGACTACTAAACAATCCTTTCTAAAACCTTCATTCCATACCCGAGCTCGTGCACTCGCTATATTCTCGCCTCCCGAGAAGAATGGAACAAAAAGGAAAAGGGTGAGCTCAACTAGCTCAAGAAAAGAATATTATGACTAAGATAATATACAACAAATTATCGTTAGTCTTCAACAGGAAAAATTTAATAGAATACAATAGACAACAAATTTTAAATCAATATTCGCAGTGAAATAATAATTCATTAGAAGAGTTAAGTAGAGAATGCAAACTACTATCTTCTATGTATGAATTTAAAAGTTCATAAATCTCATCTTTTATCCCCGTAACAACAATCCATAAACATCTCGGAATCAAATATTCATCTTTGCACTACACAGCCAAAGATATTCATCGATTGGTCATGTTCATTTAAACACTGCTCATCTTTGCACTACGGCCAAAGATATTAATCATTCAGCCATGTATTCATCTCAACACTTGTTCATCTTTGCACTACAAGCCAAAGATATTCTTCAGAAATCATTCATCTTTGCACTACAGGCCAAAGATATTCAATAATATCATCATTTAAGACTGAGGATGATGAAAAATATTTTTAAAGAAACGAATCCAGTGAAACAAAATGACAAAGGATTAAGGATTAAGGATTCGTACTTTGTTTTATCCATGTTCAAAATACCTTAAAATAATCATAGTGGTGTAAAATTCAAGAATGATCAAAACATGGATACAATCAAAGCTAGTATCGAGAATAGATATTTTGGACAAAAAGAAGAAATTTTATTTTTAGATGAATAGTGTCGATATCGTGAATAGTCAGTGTATCGTGAATAAGTAACTCAAACACCAAAAGATAGAAATTCCACAAAAAAACATTTTCACGCTTCATGAATAGTACTGCGTGAATAAGTAACTCGTGAATAGTAACTCATGAATAGTAACTCATGAATAGTAACTCATGAATAGTAACCCCGACATGAAAAAGTTCCAAATTTGATAAAAAGTTCCAACCAATATTTCAAAGATAATGATATTGAAGAAATAATATCATTTGAGAAGAAAATAACATCCCTTACCTCAAAGAATCGATTTTAGGAAGGAAAGATCTAAGTGATCTTTGAATGAAACTTGTCTTGAACAAAGAACTCTCAAAGTATCTAAATACTCACAAAATACGCTCAATAATATAGAGAGAAAGAGAAAACTTTGTTTCGTGTGATTTTCAATTCTAACTTAGCCTCTATTTATAGAAAATGTTAGCCCTACCAAGCAAACTTGACTCGCTACCCGATGGCTTTACTCGCTACTATTGCCACCCACCACATTTGAAATAAAATTCAGCATATTTTTTCACCAACCACAAGTGGGGCCCACTCAATTCTAGAATTTTCCACCAAAATCAATTATAACCCTACTTTTCCGAATCAAACACCTCTTAAAATTTATAACAAATCATTCGCTCATTTTAACGGTTCAAAATTTGTAGACATATACTCAACTTATATATGTATAACATATCCAAAAATCGCATAACGATCCAGCGGTCGATTAAAAATTATAACTCACATAATATATCGTAAAAATAATTTGATTTGATTTTTAATACCTCCATTCCGACAAAAAAATATCGATAAAACACCTCAACATTAAATCCTTCAATTATAACCACATATAATAAATAAATCCATCATTTATATCCATATCAAATAAATATTTTCTTATCATATAAATCAATAATTAATTATTCCCAAATAATATTACGTAATCACATTATGACAACCGAGCGGTTCCTCGGAAAAGGGGCTTTCAATAAGGATCTCTCCTCATCGGGCGCCGCAATTAGGTGACCAAACCTCTCCTTAGGCGTAACTTTCTAGACATTGCCAATAATGTTATCTAATAATATTATTCAAATAATATGAATTATTGATCCGATAATGGGAAATACTTACGCAATTGACAATTATTGAAATAGAATAATATAAAATACTAACGCAAACAATTATTGAATCAATAAAATAAAATAATCGAATAAAGAATTACTGTAACAATTATTGAGTAGTGACATCTTACGAAGGATCAATAATTGATGCAATACTGGTAGCATCGCTCAACAACGCAGATTAGTGTGTTTTAACCACCGGGTATTCCAACAAGATAACTCAGTAAAATTACGTAGATTATTTTTAAACAACTTATATTTGTCGCGTTTTCCTCATCCAATCGCTCAGTTATGGGGCCCACACATGGTCATTGGCGCTGGTTCGCATTTAATATTCCCGACAAAGTCACGAATATTCCACGACCAAACGAATATTCCCAAACAACAATGAATATTTTATAACCACTTGCTTATTTTGAAATATTTATGTATTTTACCCCTAACTATCCACATTAATCAAATCAACCCTTACTATTTCAAAATAATAAATAAAGGAAATTCCTTTTATTTAAAAAATTTCGGGGTCTTACAACCTCCCTCCTTATGAAATTTCATCCCTCGAAATTGACGACGTACAGTGTTTTGAAAAGGTGAGGATACCTCGCTTTTTTTCGCTTTCAATTCCCAGTGTCATTTCCTCTATAAAGCATGATTCCTCCACAAAACATTAACTTGTGGTATGACCTTTTCTTGGCGTAGGGACATGCTCCTTCCTATCCAAAATCTTGATGTGTACCTCCTCATACGTTAAGTCTTCACTATCTCGCCCGCTTCTAACTCTATAACGTTGTTTGGGTCTTTCATATTTATTAAGTATGAGATATGTGAAACACATTATGAACACGAGACATACTTGGAGGTAACGCAAGTCTATAGGCTACATTTCCTACTCGGTCAAGAATTTGAAATGGACCGATAAATCGTGGATTGAGCTTTCCTCTCTTCCCAAATCTTGTAACTCCCTTCCATGGAGCAACTCGCAATAATACATGATCCCCACACTAAATTCCACGTCCTTTCGATGAAGATCCGCATAACTCTTTTGTCGATCTTGTGCCGTTTGTATACGTTGGCGAATCATTTGATCTTTTTAGAGTCATATCATACGATTAACTCGGGTCCCAACAATGTTGCTTCACCCACCTCATCCCAACATATTGGAGAACGACATTTCGGCCCATATAATGCTTGAATGGAGCCACACCTATACTTGCCTCGATAAGTTGTTGTTGTAGGAGAATTCCACCAATGGTAAATACTTATCCTAACCGCCTTGAAGTCTAGGACATGAGTCTTAATAAATCTTCAAGAGTTTGAATAGTCCTCTCGATTGTCCGTCTGTTTGGGGATGGTATGCGAACTAAATCGCAAATCTGCGCCCATAGCTTTTTGTAAGCTAACCCAAAATCTTGAAGTGAATCTTGGGTCACGATCCGAAACTATGGATACGGGCATGCCATGCAACCTCACAATCTCATTTACGCATATACTAGCAAAGACGTTTAAGGGAATAAGTCTCCGTATCGGCAAGAAATGAGCAGATTTGGTTAATCTATCAACAATAACCCAAATAGCATTGATGCCTTGAGAAACCGTAGGAAGACCCGTGAACGTAAATCCATGGTAATGTGTTCCCACTTCCATTCCTAATCTCAAGTGGTTGCAACGGACCCTTAGGTACTAGATGCTCCGCCTTTACACGTTGACAAGTTAAACACATTGAGATAAACTTTGCAATCTCTCTCTTCATATTGTTCCACCAAAATGTATGTCAAGATCACGATACATTTTAGTACTTCCAGGATGGATTGCAAATGGTGTATTGTGTGCCTCCATCATAATCTTGTTCTTCAAATCGTAGTCGTTAGAACACAAAGTCAGAGTGGACTCAAGTATTCCTTCTTCATCAATTCTCGCTCCTAATAGCTCCTTCTTGTACTTTCTTCTTCATACGCATCACCTCCAAGCCCATGGCTTCGAGCAACCTTAACTTTTTCTATTAAAGTTGGCTCTACGCGTATACTTGACATCATCGCACTCATTCCGCATATGATCTTCTACTAAATGCGTCACCTACCACGTTCGCTTTTACCGGGATGGTATTGAATAGTGTGGTCGTAGTCTTTCAATAGCTCGAGCCAACGTCATTGCCTCATGTTGAGTTCTTTTTGAGTGAAGAAATATTTAAGGCTTTTATGGTCCGAATATATCTCCACTTTCTCCCATATAGATAGTGCCTCCATATTTTTTAGCGAAAACGATCGGGCCGCTAACTCTAGATCATGAGTAGGATAATTCCTCTCATACTCTTTAAGTTGTCGCGAGGCATAGGCTATGACTTTCTCACGTTGCATGAGAACACATCCTAACCCTTTGCGAAGCATCATCAGAGATAACAAATCCATCCGAACCGGATGGTATTGTTAGAACAAAGTAAATAAGTCTCCTCTTAAGCTCTTGGAAACTTTTCTCGCATTCTTCGCTCCAAACGAATTTTGTATCCTTCCGAGTTAAATTTGAGTTAATGGAGTAGCGATTCGAGAAAACCCTTCCACACTAATCTCCGATAATAACCAAATTTAAGCCCAAAAAGCTACGTGCTTTGGCCACCGACTTTTGCTCCCAACTTTGTATTGATTCAATCTTCGCGGGTCCACGGATACTCCATGTTTCGACACCACGTGCCCAAAGAATGCTACTTCCTCAAGCCGTAACTCGCATTTCTTCAATTTAGCATATAGTTTGTTTTCACGAAACCTTTCGAGTACCAACTTCAAATGTTGCTCATGATCTTCACGACTTTTGGAATATATAAGGATGTCATCAATAAAGACAACAACAAACTGATCCAAATATTCCTTGAATACTCGGTTCATCATATCCATGAAAGCCGCAGGAGCATTAGTTAGTCCGAAAGACATGACTAAGAATTCATAATGCCCATACCGAAGTTCTCAAGGCGCTTTGGAATATCCTCGCTTTTAATCTTCAAATTGATGATATCCGTAAGCGAAGATCGATTTTTGAAAAGAATTGTGCCCCTTGCAATTTGGTCAAACAAGTCATCAATACGAGGTAGAGGATACCTATTCTTGATGGTGACATGGTTCAATTCCGATAGTCAATACAAAGTCGCATACTCCGTCTTTCTTCTTTACAAATAAAATAGAGCACCCCAAGGAGATGTACTAGACGAATGAAACCGATGTCCAACAATTCTCGTAGTTGAACCTTTAACTCACGAAGTTCAATAGGAGCCATTCGATATGGGGTTTTAGAAATGGGCTTTGTACGTGTTCAAGATCAATAAAGAATTCAACTTCACGTTCGGGGTAGGCCGGAAGTTCTTCTGAAATACGTCGGGAAAGTCAATAACAACAGAATATTATTCAAATTTGACGTGTCTTTATTCAAATCCATAACATGGGCTAAGAAAGCTTGACATCCGTTTTTCAATAAACGAATAGCTTTATGATTAGATATGATAGTGATTGATTTTAATGGTTTAGTTGCTTGAATTGCACAACAGGTTGGTTAGGAATATGAAAACTAACAACCTTACGAAAACAATCAATTTTGGCATGATGAGTAGTTAACCAATCAATTCCTAAAATCACATCAAAAGCAAGTATCTTTAAAGAGATAAGGTCAACGGTGTAAGGTAATGGTGCCAACTTGAATCAAACAAGATTTATAAATAGTGGATGTGATGAAAGTTTCTCCTAACTGAGTTTCCACAGATAGATCAAAGTCTAATTTCTCCTGAGTCAAGTTTAAACGTTGAGCACATGCAGAGAGATAAATGAATGGGTAGCACCTGTGATCAAGTAAGGTATAAACTTCGCAAGAATTTATAAATAGCTTACCCGTGATCACCTCGTTTGGGTTCCTCGCATTATGACCATCCACAACAAACGCTCTTCCGGAATCGTTGACTTTGACTTTTCTCGGGACGATCTTTTGAGTCACCGTCCCTCATTGAACTAGGTTTCGCTTCATCGAACAATCTCGAAAGCGATATGTCCTTCCTTTCCACAACTATAGCATACCTTGAACTGTTAGGCGGATTTGATCGATATGTCCCTCTTTTCCGCATTTGTAGCATATGACCGGTGGTCGTTCTCTCCCTTAGAACCCGATTGTCAAGCCAAGCCTTGCTGCGTCTTCACATAGTCGTTGTTAAATCTCCTCTTTTTAAAATCTCCTCTCGACTTTCTTCTTCGTTTTCATGACCATGATTACCACCAGAGTGGTAACCATTTTTGTCCGTCTGCTTTCTTTCTCCATTTGGTTATCATTATTACATTGATCGCTATCTCGGTACGATCCCGGTTGTGGTCCTCGGTTGACTCAGTACTCGTTATCTCGCCTAATAATTGAGCCCATTTACAACATCCGAATAAAGAGAAAGTTTATGAGAAATGAGATATCGACGTATACGGGTTTCAAACCTCTAAGAAACATCCGCGCCATACATTCCTCATTCTCCACCAAATGAGGTGCAAACTCGGATAACTCGCAAACTTTGCCTCGTCATCGAGACACCGCCATGTTGTTTTACTCTAATCGATGAACTCCACTTCCTTCATACGACGAACACTTTCAAGAAAGTATTTGTCATTAAATAGTCTCTCAAACGTCTCCCAAGACATGCCGAAAAGTGCGCATTTGGATGGGTACGCTTCATGACTCCCACCGATGAGTCTGCCTCGCCATTTTAACATAAAGGTGGAGAATGGAACCTTCGTTCTCCAGTGCATCCCAAGACATCGAATATCTTGGTAATTTGCTTGACCCATGTTTCCGCCTATGATCGGATCCGGCTTTCCTTAAATTTCGTGGTCCCAACTCTTTGAACTGTTTGGTTTGTGACAACCCGTGAATTGCTATCATTTCCTCCTCGTATTTTGAACACGAGTCTCTAAATTCGATTTTGCATGAACCGCAAAAAGCTTCTAAACATCCCTCGCTCATCATCTCGCTTCAATGGTGTTGTTCACAGGAGGAACATTGCCGACTATGTGACGTTCTCCTCGTTGGTGAGTACAGCGTCTCCACGGCCTCATTTCCATTGTTAATATTCTCGGTCGACATTCTCAAAACATCGCCATAAAACAAGGGTTAATTAAGGAAATCAATATATCACATAATATCCCTATATATCGACCAACTAACAAATAAGCTTAGGTAGGACACACTAGCGAAGGATTTACTGCCTCTCTCCCTCCTAGTTCTATTCCCCGATCTCCGCCAGAGATCATATCCTAAGCTCGATACCAACCGTGACGCCCCCAAAATAGGTATACATCACCCATTCGGGTTGTACAATACATGGTACGTAAATAACTACAACTTTATTATTACAACAAGAAACTGTGAGTTTAAATACAAATATTATCTTCTAGACAATATCTATACTCAAATAAATCCTCATCACATTTATTGATACATTATTTTACAAAAATGGTGAGGACTACTAAACAATCCTTTCTAAAACCTTCATTCCATACCCCGCTCTGCACTCGCTATATTCTCGCCTCCTGAGAAGAATGGAACAAAAAGGAAAAGGGTGAGCTCAACTAGCTCAGTAAAGAATATTATGACTAAGATAATATACAACAAATTATCGTTAGTCTTCAACAGGGAAAAATTTAATAGAATACAATAGACAACAAATTTTAAATCAATATTCGCAATGAAATAATAATTCATTAGAAGAGTTAAGTAGAGAATGCAAACTACTATCTTCTATGTATGAATTTAAAAGTTCATCGCTCATCTTTTATCCCCGTAACAACAATCCATAAACATCCTGAATCAAATATTCATCTTTGCACTCTGAGCCAAAGATATTCATCATTGGTCATGTTCATTTAAACACTGTTCATCTTTGCACTACGCCAAAGATATTAATCATTCTGGCCATGTTCATCTCAACACTTGTTCATCTTTGCACTACAAGCCAAAGATATTCTTCAGAAATCATTCATCTTTTGCACTACAGCCAAAGATATTCAATAATATCATCATTTAAGATCGAGGATGATGAAAATATTTTTAAAGAAACGAATCCAAAGGAAACAAAATGACAAGGATTAAGGATTAAGGATTCGTACTTTGTTTTATCCATGTTCAAAAATACCTTAAAATAATCATAGTGGTGTAAAATTCAAGAATGATCAAAACATGGATACAATCAAAGCTAGTATCCGAATAGATATTTTGGACAAAAGAAGAAATTTTATTTTTCGATGAATAGTGTCAGATATCGTGAATAGTGCCGAGTATCGTGAATAAGAACTCTCGACACCAAAAGATAGAAATTCCACAAAAAACATTTTCACGCTTCATGAATAGTACTCGTGAATAAGTAACTCGTGAATAGTAACTCATGAATAGTAACTCGTGAATAGTAACTCATGAATAGTAACCCCGACATGAAAAAGTTCCAAATTTGATAAAAAGTTCCAACCAATATTCAAAGATAATGATATTGAAGAAATAATATCATTTGAGAAGAAAATAACATCCCTTACCTCAAAGAATCAAGATTTTAAGGAAAGATCTAAGTGATCTTTGAATGAAACTTATCTTAAACAAAGAACTCTCAAAGTATCTAAATACTCACAAAATACGCTCAATAATATAGAGAGAGAAAGAGAGAAAACTTTGTTTTCGGTGTGATTTTCAATTTAACTTAGCCCTCTATTTATAGGAAAATGTTAGCCGTACCAAGCAAACTCGACTGCTACCGATGGCTTTACTTGCTACTATTGCCACCACCACATTTGAAATAAAATTCAAAGCACATTTTTTCACCAACCACAAGTGGGGCCCACTCAATTCTAGAATTTTCCACCAAAATTAATTATAACCCTACTTTCCTAATCAAACACCTCTTAAAATTTATAACAAATCATTCGCTCATTTTAACGGTTCAAAATTTGTAGACATATACTCAACTTATATATGTATAACATATCCAAAAATCGCAACGATCCAATTCACGATTAAAAATTATAACTCACTAATATATCGTAAAAATATTGATTTGATTTTTAATACCTCCATTCCGACAAAAATACCGATAAAACACCTCAACATTAAATCCTTCAATTATAACCACATATAATAAATAAATCCATCATTTATATCCATATCAAATAAATATTTTCTTATCATATAAATCAATAATTAATTATTCCCAAATAATATTACAGAATCACAATTATGACAACCAGGCAGTTCCCAGGAATGAGGACTTATTCTGAGAGTGGATATTGTCTAGAAGATAATATTTGTATTAAAACTCTCAGCTCTCTTGTTGTATATTAAAGATTGTATTTGTATTCTGTACCATGTATTTGGCGACTCAGAATAGATGATGTATACCTATTTTGGGGGCACCACATATTGATGACCTGTTTGATCAGTTGCAAGGCGCCAAATTCTTTTTAAAGATCTATCTTCATTCCGGATATCATTAGTTAAAGATTAGAACCGATGACATTCTAAAGACGGCTTTCAGAACTCGGTACGGGCATTATGAATTCCTAGTCATGTCTTTTCGATTGAGTAATGCTCCTGTTGCCTTCATGGATTTGATGAACCGAGTATTCAAGGAATATTTGGATCACTTTGTGGTCGTCTTTATTGATGACATCCTCATATATTCCAAAAGCCATGAAGATCATGAGCAACACTTGAGGCTGATACTCCAAAAGCTTCGTGAAAACAAGCTTTATGCCAAGTTGAAGGAATGCGAGTTCTGGCTTGAGGAAGTAGCATTCCTTGGACACGTAGTATCAAGTCATGGAATATCTGTTGACTTTAAGAAAGATCGACGCTTATTCAAAGTCGGGAGCAACCTAAATCGATGGACCAAGCACGTAGCTTTCTCGGCTTTACGCTTATTATCGGAGAGATTCGTAGAAGGGCTTTCTCGAATCGCTACTCCGTTAACTTAGTCGACGAAAGATACAAAATTCGGTTGGAGCATGGAAAGTGAGAAAAGTTTTCAAGAACTCAAGAGGAGACTCATTTTAATACTGCTCGACAATACCATCCTGCTTTGAGGATTTGTCATCTCTGATGATGCTTGGGCAAAAGGGTTAGGATGTGTTCTCATGCAACATGGGAAAGTTATAGCCTATGCCTCATGACAACTCAAAGAATATGAGAGGAATTATCCTAGTCATGATCTAGAGTTGGCAGCAGTCGTTTTTGCTCTAAAGATTTGGAGGCATTACTTGTATGGGGAAAAAGTGAAGATCTTTACGGATCATAAAAGCCTCAAATATTTCTTCACCCAAAAGGAACTCAACATGCGGCAATGACGTTGGCTTGAACTGTTGAAAGATTATGATCATACCATCCAATACCATCCCGAAAAAGTTTAACGTGGTAGCCGGCGCGATTGAGTAGAAGATCATACGCTTGGTACAAGTGCGATATTGTCAACACAAAGGCCCATTTTGTATGACTTGCAAAGGATGGAGATAGAGTTAAAGACTCGGGGACCCATGTGATGATGGCAAATATACTGAGTAGAACCAACTTTAATCAATAAAGTTAAAGTCGCTTCAAGCTACTGGACTCAGAGCGATCGCGATGAGGAAGAAAGTGCATGAGGCGTGCATACGCGGAAGTAAGAATCAATGAAGAAGGAATACTTGAGTCAACTCCGGACTTTGTTTTCCTAACGACCACGATTTAAAGTATAAAATCATGATGGAGGCGATAACACACCGCTTTGTAATCCATCTCAGGAGTACTAAAATGTATCATGATCTTCGATATACATTTTGAGCAATATATGAAGAGAGATAGCGGAGTTTATCTCAAGGTGTTTAATTTGTCAATGAGTCAAGGTGGAACATCAAGTACCAAAAGGTCCATTGCAACCACTTGAAATTTCAGAATGGAAGTGGGAGCACATTACCATGGATTTTGTTATCGGTCTTCCCAAGGTTTCTCAAGGCATAGATGCGATTTGGGTCATTGTTGATAGATTGACCAAGTCGGCTCATTTCTTACCTATACGAGAAACTTATACACTTGAACGTCTTGCTCGTATGTACATAAACGAGATAGTAAGATTGCATGGTATGCCAGTATCCATAGTTTCTGATCGAGACCCAAGATTCACTTCAAGATTTTGGGTTAGTTTGCAAAAAGCTATGGGCACGAATTTACGATTTAGTTCGGCTTATCATCCTCAAACGGACGGGAAGTTAGAGAGGACTATTCAAACTCTTGAAGATCTATTAAGACTCTGTGTCCTTGACTTCAAGGGAAGTTGGGACAAGTTCTTACCATTGGTGGAGTTTTCCTACAACAACAGTTATCAAGCAAGTATTGGCATGGCTCCATTCGAGGTGTTGTATGGAAGAAAGTGTCGATTCTCAAAGATATCTTTGGGATGAGGTGGGTGAAGCAACGTTGTTGGGATCGCAGTTGGTATGTATGACTACAGAAATGATTCAAACGATCCGACAACGTATAAAAACCTCACAAGATCGATAAAAGAGTTATGCTAATCTTCATCGAAAGGACGTGGAATTCAATATTGGAGAACATGTGTTGTTACGTGTTGCTCCATGGAAAGGTGTTACGAGATTTGGAAAGAGAGAAAAGCTCAATCCTCGATTCATTGGCCCATTTTTAATCCTCTAACGAGTAGGAACTGTGGCCTATAGACTCGCCTTACCGCTAAGTATGTCTTGTGTTCATAATGTTTTTCACATATCTATGTTACGTAAATATATGAAAGACCCGAACCACATTATCGAGTTAGAACAGGATAAAATAGCGGAAGATTTAACGTATGAAGAGGTTCCTGTTAAAATCTTGGATAAGAAGGAGCATATTTTACGCTCCAAGGTTATACCTCAAGTCAAAGTTTTGTGGAGAAACCATGATGTTGAGGAAATGACCGGGAGTTAGAATCAAATGAAATCAAGGTATCCTTACCTCTTCGACATACCGTGCACGCACCCTAATTTCGAGGGCAAAATTTCATAAGAAGGGGAGGTTGTAAGACCCCAACTTTTTGAATAAAGATGAATTTTCTATAAATATTATTTTTAAATATTATGGAGTGAATTTGATATAATGTTATAGTTGTGGGTAATATTTATAAATTTTGCAAAGTATGCAAGTTGTTATATAATATTCGATTGGTCGGGGAATATTCATTTTAGCAGGGAATATTCGTACGACGGCACAATTATTGGTGGACCCCACAATGGAATTATTGTCGTATTGAGAAAACGACAAAAATAAAATAATGGAGAAAGTTTTACCGTTAACTGTTAGAATACCCAGTGGTTAAAATTGTGACAACCGTAATTTTGTAATTTAATTTAAATATTTATTGGATTGAATAAATATTTTTTGATGAATTAATTATTAGATTAATTAATTAATTGATAAAGTTGTGATAGATTAATTTAATTATATGTGTTATATTTATTAAATTGATGTGGAGAATTTTATTATTCGATGTACGTATTTATGTGAGCTTATTGAATTAAAAGAAATATTTAATAAGCCTTTGTTATTTTAATTAATTTAATTATTAATTAGAGATTTAATAATTGATATTATTATTAAATGAGAAAATTTAATTATGTGACTATGTGCATTATTGAGAAATCATTATATTTTATTTAAAGTAAATTAAATAAGATATTGATTTATTTTATAAAGGAGTGTGACATTATTTAAAATATATAATAAAGCTCTATTAAATTAAATGGTTTTTGAATTATTTTCTTGCTAGCCAAACATGGCACTAAGGGAGGTTATGGGCAGTTAACCCATGACTGGGTAACTGACCACCAATGTGTCAGTTCCTTTTCTAATTATCATACGTCTTCTTCTTTTCTATTATTCTTCTAAGTTTGATAAAAACATCACAGAGAGAGAGTTTGAGAAAATTGTTAAGAGAGCTTGCTTGGTGTTTAAGAATTATTGAGGAATGCTTTAATTCATCTCCTATTATTTTATCTACGCTTGGGTAATCTTTCTTCAATCCAATTATTATTTTACGTCCTTTAAGTTTTATGAATATGGCTTAAGTCTTCTGTGCATCTCTGTAAATTGGAAAGTTGATATAAGAATATATGTAATGATTCGAGTAGTATAGCATGTTTTAATATATATTATATGGGTTTTCATATCTTCAGTTTCATGAAATTATATAGTAAAAGATTTCAGAGTATGTTATATGGCCATATGGCCCTTATAAGTATTTTTTAATATGTTAACCATAAATTTTTCTACAAAATTCATAATGGTATATGATTATGCATGCTAAAGCGAACAAAACAAAGTTTGAATGGTTGGATTTGGTTGTATAACGAATCCGTGGCGTTGAATTTTAGGAAATTGTGTTCAAAACTTCAAGAACATCAAGAACAGTCCAATTTGCATGCTTTAATTCTGTAATTATATGTTTTTATGGATTAAAATCACTCTATATATGTTGGGTAATGATTATGTACGAATTATAACATTGGGGTATGTTTAATTTGGTGGAATTAGTGTTAAAGATGTGATGAATTCATTTGAACTCGTGTTCTTCGTGAATCGAGAATCAAAATCTAGAGTTTCAGCCATGGCCAACTCCGTAACAAAAACCTCATGACCGCAATACAACTGTGTCAGTTAAATACCATGTCTCTCAAACCGCATGGCCATAATACTAAGATAAAAGTGAAATAGCAGCCGCCACTTAGCGTAACGTCCGTAAAATAATTTTTTTTAAGTGTTCAAGTATAGAAATGTGATAGTAACCTAGTCTAATGAATATAAAATTTGTTAGACATATAATGAGATGTTAAAATAAATTCTTAACATGTCCATAACACAATTACGTGTGGATTGAATGATCGAATGCATAATTAGTTTATTTTCGTGAAGTCTTAATTTTACACTAAGTGTAATAATTGACTAAGTATAGTCATGAATTCGAGTTAAACAAAGAGTAAAGTTATGAAGTTAGTACGTTATTATTGACTGGTATTGTGAACGTAATTGGTATGTAGTATTTAATTCAAAGAACGAGTTTGTTTAAGTGTAATCTACGCACGAGGCAAGTTTCTAAACCTTATCTTGTTACATTGAGCAAGTTTCTTAACTCTACATTTACGTTGAGCAAGTTTCTTACCCTAAACTTTCGTTGAGCAAGTTTCCTAATCCTACTTGTTATTGTTATATAAGTTGATTAATTCATACGCCGTCGGCAATGACTAATTAAATTTGAATTTTTTTAAAAAATTTCAAAATTTCCCTATTCATTTACAAATATACACCTGTTATAAACTAATAATAACCATCAAATCACAACTATACCTGTTATAAACTAGTAACCCAAATCAAATATATAGATAAAAAATATAATGGTCGTCGGTACAACTCAAAAACTGTTCAAATACATACATGAAACTTAGAATATAACATAAACTAAACTAACTACAACCCTTCGTCTGTCTCTATGTCATCGAAGTCGAGGTCATCACTATCTCTGGAGGAGGAGGTCGTCCGTCATCAACTCGACGGCCATCGCCTCAGATCTTGGAGGAGGTCGCTCATCATCGCTTTCTACGGTCATCACCAAAGGCCTCCACCTCCACCTCCATGAGTCTCGTCAACAAGACCCTACAAAATTAATTAAAATATTAATAAAAAAATCAAAATGAAAACATATTTACATTATTTTAGTTTGTTTTCATCTTCAAGTTAGGCAGACGGGACTCGAACTCGGATTCCGTATATCAGAATCGAGTCCCGTAATTCTTAACGCATGTCTAATACCTACTCGGTGCTACGTGTGTGTTTGCGTGGCGTTCAGACGACCGAGGCGGGTTTTGACCTGTTTTACGCCTTTTTGCCTAAGTGTTGGCGAGTTTTGCAAACTGAGCGATAACTCGGATTTCGTATATCGGAATCGAGTCCCGTCAGTTCTAACGCATTTCTAATACCTACTCGATGCTACGTGTGTGTTTGCATGGCGTTCGGTCGACCGAGGCGGGTTTTGACCTGTTTTACGGCTTTTGACCTAAGTGTTGGCGAGTTTTACAAACTGGGCAATAACTCGGATTTTGTATATCGAAATCGAGTTCCGTCAGTTCTAACGCGTGTCTAATACCTACTCGGTGCTACGTGTGTCTATTGCATGGCATTTGGACGACCGAGGCAGGTTTTGACCTATTTTACAGCTATTTGCCTAAGTGTTGGCGAGTTTTGCAAACTGGACGATAACTCGGATTCCATATATCAGAATTGAGTCTGTAAGTTCTAACGCGTGTCTAATACCTACTCGGTGCTACGTGTGTGTTTGCATGGCGTTCGAACAACCAAGGCGGGTTTTGAACTATTTTACGGCTTTTTGCCTAAGTGTTGGCGAGTTTTGCAAACTGGGCGATAACTCGATTCAGATATCTAATTGAGTCCGTCGATTCTAAAGCGTGTCTCAATACCTACCTCGATTACTACGTGTGTTCATTGCCTATGCCTAGGCATGTTAACTAGTTATTTGACAGTTTATATAAGCAATATAATTAATTACAAATAAAGAAATACATCAATAATAAGTTTTACCTGTCGAATATGTGGAGGAAAGATGTTGGCCAAGACAACTGCACATACACAGATGGCCTCCTCTCGGACTACACCCATGAGGTCGTCAGCGGCAGCTGCAGGATCTATGGAGCCGTGGACAACCTCCTGAGCAAGCTGGTAGATACGCTTGCGCGTGATGGTGCTACCGACCGACGACACCGCCGCCATGCACCCCTCTATGATCCGCCTGAAGAAGTCATCAGATAATGAAGGACCGGCGCCTGATCCACTCGCTCCACTCGCACCACTACCTCCGGTGGGTGGGCAACGTCGAGATCTCGCAGCAAGGACTATAGTGTAGGCTAGGACACGGGGGATGCCCACAACTCTACCCTTCTTCGTCCCCCCTGTAGCCCACCCACCCACCATCACCATCTCTCTCTCTAGAGTATCACCTCTCTGGGTGCTCTGGGCTACAGAAAGGTCCTCGAACCGTGTCTGAAAAAACACAGAAATAGGTGAAAAGCAAGTATTTCACAAAAAAATTCAAAAAAATTTCAAAGCAATCAAATACATACTAAATGAAATAATTAAATTACTTACCGCAATGCGCTCTGCCTCAGGTGAGATATAACCAACGTCACCTTTCTTCTGGTGAGCATGCCACCAAAACTCGAGGCGGGAATGTCGGTGCTTTAGACTCGCCTCGAGTCTCTCCTTAGAGGTCGTCGACGACTAACTCCCCAAGTCAGAAAGGGAGAACGATCACTGCTATCAGGGCAACAGACGTCAGTCCGACATCTTCTTGAATGCCTCTTCCTCCCAAATATCGCACATCTACCCCCACACTACAGCACCAATGAAATCTGGCCGAACATCTCTAAGTGTCTGTCCATCAGCCATCTTGGTCTGGGCCTTCTTCTTCCAGTCGTACACCCACTTGTGCTAATTCATCTCGAGATACTTCCCGAGAACAGTCATCCCATGGGCCTCCTGCCCGTCCTCGAAACGATAATATCTCTGCAGTACAACATATGGAAAGGCCCTCTAATCAAGCAATTATACTTGTATAAAAGTAGTTCTGAGAATACAAAACTACAGATAATTAACCCAAGTGTTATTTATATATATATGCTCATAACATAGCTTAATTAATATGATATATCCTACATGCCTTTTTGTTGAACTTACAGAACACACACTTGAAATCATATAAAAATGACTAAAAATTATTGTTCATATTATTGCATATACGTAGTAAAGTTATATCTTATCACAATGAACCACTATTTCATAGCTTTAGTACAATTATTAAATAAAGGAAATAGAAAAGGAAAACTTTGAGCAAAGCTTTCACATGGAAAATCCATATACAAGTTTACATACACTAAATGGAAGAACAAACTAAACTACTTCAAGTTTTATACCCTAATTAAACTAGTAATAGAAATTAAATGAAAACCATAAATATGAACAATTATAAATCATAATAGGAGCAATTATAAATCATATATGTTCAGTGGATATTAAGAGAAGAAACAGTGGCCGACCTGGGTAACAATCACCGAGCAATAATCAATCGAGGAAGAGGAAATCAATCACAAGCGAGGGAAGAACAATCATCGGTGAACAGTGGCGAGGAAGAGGGAGAGACGCCGGTGAACAGTGGCGAGGAAGAACAGTCGCCGGTGAGGGAGAGACGCAAGTGAAGGAGGAAAGGGGTGAATATACTGGGCAATGAGATAATGGAGTCTTCAATTGAGAGGGAAATGAGCAAAGTGAGAGAGAAAGGAGAAAACTCAGACGACAGAGGAGAGGGAAAAGGAAGAAGAAGACGTTGTCGCGCGAACAAGGGTTTTAAAATACATTACTCATTCTCGACGGCGTACCCGTCGCTTGTATCCCGTCGCCATTACATCATTACCGACGGTACTGTCGTCGCCTATGGTTTTATGTCCGTCGCTAATAAGTTTTCCCTCCACCGCCAAATTTTTGCACCTATTTTTCCTGGGGGGAAAGGTATTAGCGACGGCAAGCATTAGCGACGGCATTGCCGTCGGTAGTGAAGTCATTCTCGACAGGATCCGTGCCGTCGCCAATAACCCCGTCGCCTATGACCAATTTCCTTGTAGTGTCAGTCTTTTATTCAATAATTATCACAATAGTTATTGCACAATAACTCATATTATTTTATATGATATAATTATACCAGTTGGAAGTATTGTGAGTCTATGTTATTAATTATGAATAATTATTGAAAGATTGAAAATGTGTAAATAATTGATGAATAAAAGGTGTTGATTAAAGATAAGTATGACATGCATATGTTTGTTCAATTATTTTCTGTTTACAAAAGTAAGTCTGACATGACTTGTCGACACTCTATTTTTTCTAAAGTAGTATGGACCATAACTCAATTATTGTTAAAACGTATACAAGTTGGTTTAATTTTCTCTGTGGGACCATAAATTTTACTACCATTATTTTATGCAGCTCATTTGGTTATCTTGTCAAAGCATGTGTGCTAATTGTTTCCTCAATTTTCAGTATAAATAGGTTACTCAATTGAGCAACTAAAGACACACTATCACTACACTAAAAATATATAATTCTTTTACTACAATATTGTGAGTATAATATTGTGAGTATTTTTGTTGAGTGTAAGATTACTCCAAGTGTAGATAAGGAATGCAAGCATCGTTTAAATTAATCAATTTCACAAAGAGCATAATCAAATCACATGTTAAGGTAAGGGATATCATTTTTATGGTAAGGGATATCATTTTTATGGTAAAGGGTATCATATTTTTATGGTAAAGGGATATCATTTTCTTTCATACTCCATATTATGGTAAGATATTATTATTCGTTTCTTCAGCTTATCATTAAATGGTGAAAAGTCCTGAAATGATTAGAATATCCTTAATAGTTTGTGCTTCATTTAATATTTTGACTTGAATCTTTATATTCAGTCTTAGAGCCGAAAACTTTACATTACTTATCAGGAATTCTAGTTGATTTCCTAGATATCATGTTGGCAATTTGGACTCTGGATAATTAAGTTGAAAATCACTAAGATCTATCTTATCTTATTATTCTGATTATTTATGTCCATTCATTATATATATCATTGTCATCATTCTCATGCTTATATTGTGTTAAAATTCATCTTTGGCCGTAGTGCATAGATGGACTGTTGATTGGTATGATTATGACTAGGAATTGTGTATTGGTATAATTATGACCTGTAATGTTACAGACAAATGATGTGGTGAAAGTCCTCTTTGCCCCGTAGTGCAAAGATGGACTGTTGATTATTAGTTTTATAGTTGTATATATTTGGCCCGTAGTGCAAATATGGACTGTTTATTATTGATTTTACAATTGTATATCTTTGGCCCGTAGTGCAAAGATGGACTGTTGATTATTGATTTTATAGTTGTATATCTTTGGCCCATAGTACAAAGATGGACTATTGATTATTGGTTTTACAGTTGTATATCTTTGGCCCGTAGTGCAAAGATTATTGATTTTACGATTGTATGTCTTTGGCCGTAGTGAAAGATGAAAATAATGGCATAATTATAAACATGAACTGTGAATTGGTATAACCATGAGCTTTGTGTTTCAGGTAAAAATAGGTGGTGAAAGTTCTCTTTGTCTTGGGTACAACGAAGAACTGTTAATTAGTGTTACATGAATAAAATATTGATGATGGACTTTTAATTTGGAGAATATAGTAGACATTATGTTTTACTTGACTCTTCTAATGGATTGTTGATTCCGTTGCTATTATGGTTTAAAACTTTTATCATCTACCATATGTTCGAAATATCTGATTTATTACTGATGAAGACTATTGATAATTTAATTATCTTAAGTCATAATATAACTGGGCTATTTGTGTTCGCCCTTTTGCTTCACAATTCCTTTCAGGTAATAAAAGTGTAGTTGGGACTAGCAGAGAGAACATGGGTATAAAGTGGTTTCAAATTAGTCGCAATCCTCATCAAGTTATAGAACGGTGGGGAATCATAATTGTACTGAGGACTTAAAATGTGTGTGTCATATTTTATATGATATTTAATAATTAATTTTGGTGAACAACAATAGGGTGATGAAGACTCGACCTTGAAAGCGTCAAAAATACACCGTATTAGAATGAAGAGGACATAAATCTTCTCATATTCCTTTGAGGACTTGAAATATTTGCTACTATATTTTATATGACATTGTAATAATTTGAGTATGAATATTGTCGTATTATATACGTTACAATGTTTGTATTGAAACTCACATCTTATGTTTTGTCGTATTTTATACGACAGTTCAATTGTAGTAATAGGAAAGTTTGCGTCAGTAGTGTTGTATTTCTAGCGACTCGGAATGGGTTGTGTAAACCTATTTTAGGGGCGTCACAGTTACTTTCCCACATAGTGGAGTATCTTGTCTACAGTCTTGTTTCTACGCTTCTGGGTTCCATGTTTTACGATGATAGGCACTCTACGAACTTGAAGTTCTTTAGATTTGTTCTACGATCATTTTCTATGTTATGAACTTGATAGTTACTCCTTCTATGCGATCAACCTTATTATTTATTACAACTTATAGTTCTATGAAATTGAACAATTTAACAAATTTGATCCCTAACCAAGTCCTTTTATATATTAATTTTTCACAAGAACTTTACAAAGCTACTAGTTTATAAATATACATTATTTTTTAGTTTATCATCAAATCAATTAGGATGCACATAAATTTAAATACTAATAGAGTGACCTAGCAAGCCTATGGCTGAACAACATTTAGGGCAATCCGGGTCGATTGAAAAAGAACTAAATCATGATAACCACAATGTTACGTTTGGATTGGATGAATGAAATTGGTGAAGAAATGAAATAAAAAAGGGAATGTAATAAAGACCGAAATGATTCATTCCATTTCTGACTATAATAAATTATTTCACGCCCTCCCTCGAGGAATAAAATTCATCGATTTGACATAAATAAGAATTGTTTATTACATTTCAATAGAACAACCAAACACAGATTTTTTTCATTCCATTCTCCCTCCCCCTTGATTCTTGCAATCCAAACGTAGCACAATGCTATAATGACAAAAGATGGCTAGTAAAAAGTTGATACAATATGATGTGTCAAATTATAATTAATGGATATTCTACTATACATGGGGTAAATCTAATGATTATAATCAATAATGACCTCTACATCATTTTATGTCCTATTTTTGTATCCAATCTTTTGACACCAAAAGATTATTGTATCTACAAAATAAAAATTGGATACTTCTTTTTGTAGTCATAAATAAAAGAACCGGTTGATCGCTATTCAAGAATTGTAATTAACTGCATTTAGAACTCGTGAAAACTTGTAGTCATCTTGTTTTGATTCCGTTTGAACTTGAAAAAATCAAGGAACTAAAGGAAAGTAAAAAAGAAATAAAAAGAAATCTAAGAATATTACAAAGTGATTTCCTCCCGTGACTCCCCTTTCCCCTTTATTCCCACTCCGTGATCTCTCCATTATTCTTGTCCTTCTCCTCTTCTCATTTCCTATATAAAGGGAATAATATTGAAGAAAAGTATAAGAATTCTTTCTGAAGGTTTTTCTCTCTTTTTCTCTCTTGCTTATTCTCTCTAAATGTATGCAGCAATTATAAGAGTATCTTTATAAATTTGCTAAAGTTTGATAACACGTTATTAGCACGAAGCTCTAACCAACTGAGATGGTAAAAATTAAATTCTTGCAATTTATTATTATACTACCGGTTTGGCTATGCCACCAATAGTATAATGTTATTCTTACAATTGGTCTGGCTTTTCCGCCTATTATATTCTTTAACTGTCAAGTTATATTTATGTTTTATTGTTCATTTTAAATTATGTTATTTATAGATGTACCATCTATCCTTGTTGATCTTATAAGACTTGGTGGGAACCTTTTACCATTAAATTCTGTTGTTATTCCATTCTTTATTATTATGTTGGAATATCCGTGCATGTACGGATTACGTATGAATTCGTTCCATTCTTTATTATTTCGTTGAATATATCACATGTCGTATGCGGATTACGCATTTGACTCGGGTTCCATTCTTTATTATTCTGTTGGAATAACCTATCTGTGCGGTCTACCGCATACCTGGTGAATAATCCTTTGTATTCATTTCTTATTAAATTGTGGGAATAACCTGTATATGCGGAATATCGTATACCTGGTGAAATTCTTCTATTATCCCATTATTTATTATTCTGTTAGAATAACCTGTCTACGCGGACTACCGTATGCATGGTGAAATTCTTCTGTTATTCCATTATTTATTATTCTGTTGAAATAACCTGTCTATGCGAACTACCGCATGCCGGGTGAAGATCAATTTGCATTATGCTAATAACATAAATATAAGAATATTTATATTTGCATTTTATCACCACTTGAGGTCGTGACTTAGTTTGTTTATCTATATCATACATGCAGTTATTTATTGTTTTAATAAATAATAATTGTGTTTTAACCCAGAATAGATGGCAAACTTGGCAAAAATAGATTTTTCTATTTTGAAAATCTCTGGAGACAACTATTTGGCTTGGGCACTTGATGCGTAATTGCACCTTAGTGCAAATAAGTTAGAAAAGACCATCAATCAGAAATACAAAGAACTTGATTTTACAAAATGCAAAAGCCATAATTTTTCTTCGTCACCATATTGATAAAGGATTAAAGACTGAGTATTTAACAGTCAAAGATCCTTTGTCTTTATGGACACAACTGAAGAAAAGATTTAACCACCAAAAATTGGTTGTTCTCCATAATGCCAAATTTGAGTGGCTTAATTTAAGGCTACAAGATTACAAATCAATTACGGAATATAGTTCCAATGTTTATAGAATAACCTCTACTTTGGCTTTGTGAGAAGATCCAGTTTCTGAAACCCAAATGTTGGAGAAAACACTCTCAACTTTTCATCCCACCAACATGATTCTGTCACAACAATATAGACAGAGTAAGTTCATAAAATTCAGTGACTTGTTGTCTATCCTCCTTATTGCAGAAAAGAATAATGAATTGTTGTTGAAAATCCATCAAGTACGGCCAACAGGTGCTACCCCATTGTCAGATATTAACAGCACGTCATTCCAGCAGAATAAACATGACAATAGATGGTCATATAATAAGAAGCCTTGGGGACGAAAGAATAAACGAGACCATTGTAACAACAAATTCCAGAACTGCGACAATTTAGGCCACCAGAAGTGGCAAGTGCCTGGGTCGGGTAAAAATAAAGAAAATGCAGCACCGATAAAGAACAAACCAGATGTTTGTTTTAGGTGTGGGATGAAAGGGCATTGGTCGCGTACCTGTCGTACGCCGAGGCATCTCGTTAATTTATTCCAGGAGTCTCAAAAGAACAAAGTAATGGAGACAGAAACAAACTTTGTTAATCATCAATTGAATATTGTTGATGATCCACCAATGACCAACAATGAGGAAAAGGTTGTTGATATTACTGAACCTTCTGAAAGTATCTTTTAGGACATCATTTAATTTCTTGTTTTAATTAAACACCCTGCATGTGTAATATTATTAGTTTTCATTCTATATGTGGTATGTGTTTCTCATGAATAAAATTATATTTGAAATATAACTTTTCTTATTTATGTTTTTATATGTGTCAAACCATTTTTTAATGGATATGGAGGATATATGTTTAGCAGACAGTGCAACAACTCGTACAATCCTTCGAAATGAGAAATATTTTTCACAACTGATCAAAGCTAAGGGAAATGTAGGAACTATCTCTGGCACATCAAATTTAATCGAGAGATTTGGAAAAGCTAGTTTCTTGCTACCAAATGAGACACAAGTTTTTATCAAAAATGCTCTATATTCTAGTAAATCAAGAAGAAATTTGCTTAGTTTTAAAAATATTCGACTAAATGGTTTTCATATTGAAACAACCAATGAGAATGATAATGAATATCTTTTCATCACTTATACTATTTACGGAAAAAGAATATCCAAGAAAACTTCATTCAATTTCTTACGGATTATATACTATGAAAATTAGAGCAATTGAGTCTCATAATCTTGTTATGATTCCAAAATCATAGATCCCAAATCCTTTATGCTTTGGCATGAAAGACTTGGTCATCCAGGTACTTCTATGATGCGTCGTATTATTGAAAATTCTACTAGTCATCCTCTCAAAGATAAGAAGGTTTTTCCTAGTAGAGAATTTCCTTGTTCTGCGTGTTCTCGAGGAAAATTAATTGTTCGACCATCACCAGTAAAAGTTTATAAAGAAGCCCCAAAATTCCTAGAGAGAATTCAAGGAGACATTTGTGGACCTATTCACCCATTGTCTGGCCCATTCCGATATTTCATTGTTTTAATAGATGCTTCAACTAGATGGTCTCATGTTTGTCTTCTCTCTTCTCGAAATTTTGCCTTCTCAAAACTTCTTGCTCAAATAATCAAGTTACGGGCTCAATTCTCAAATCATCCAATCAAGTCAATTCGACTTGATAACGCAGCTAAATTTTCATCAATGACTTTTAATGATTTTTGTTTGACTATTGAAATCTCTATTGAGCATTTTGTTCCTCATATTCATACATAAAATGGTGTAGCCGAATCTTTAATAAAAAGACTTCAACTAATTGCACGACCATTAATGTTAAGGGCTAACTTACCTACCTTAGTTTGGGGTCAAGCAATTCTTCATGCTGCAGCCATAATTCAAGTAAGACCAACTGTGACGCCCCCAAAATAGGTCCAATCCATCCAACCTATTCTGAGTCACCAAATACATGGTACATAATACAACTACAACTTTATTACTATAATTATCGTGCAAAATACAACACCACATATACTGTGAGTTTTAATACCAACTTTGACTCATGTCCCAACTACGGACAGCACCTCACATTGATACATTGCATAAACGTACAGTCAATAACTGTTTTAGAAATTAAAATCTTTGGGAAGTGCTCAAGGAAACCTTCGTACATAGGAGGCCATGAATCTAAGTTATGATAGATATCATATCTCCAGAGAATTATCCTTGGTTGACCCAATAGACCCCAAAGAAAAACGAGAAGAATACTATCATGTTCTTTCCAATGGTGAGTCTTCTCTTGACATATAACTATCTCCACTGTCTCCAGTTGAAAATTATATTTCAAATAAACTCCAAGATCAAATAGGTAGTGCTGGTAGATATACTCAGCAAGTGGATGTGCACATCCCTGTGTTATGATAACACGAGGTTATATGTCATTAGACATCTTGTATGATAGTGGCAAAACACTCTTCCAAAGTTGGGTTCACCTCACCCTATTCGGTTCACCAAAATTAAATATCAAATGACGTATACAATACGACACACTTATCTAAAGTTCTCAATAAAATTATTTCCATACTATTTAGGAGAACCTCAATGACTATAGACCATCGTTCTATTCCCTGTTATCCCCTTCGTCAATTCGACAACACTCTTATTACCCGAAAGGAATTATGAAGCAAAAAGGGTGAGCACAACTAGCCCGAAAAAGGATATCATGACTAAAGATAATTAAATTATCAATAGCCTTCATCAAGTAATAAATCGTAGATTTAGAACATATGGTAGATGATAAAACTTTTCAACCATAGTCAGCAATGAATGAGCAATCCATTAGAAGAGTCAAATAGACCATTATAATGTCTATTATCTTCTCTATGTTAAAAGTCCACCAACAATGTTTTATCCCTGTAACATCAATCAATAGTTTCTGTCCACAATCATATGAACAACTCATAATCATATTTGTGGTTCCAAATTTCTTTTCTCATCCAGGACAAAGATAATTTTCATCACATGTCTTTACCTGAAACATCAAATATCATGGTTATACCAAATCACAGTTCCTGTTCATAATCATACTAACAAATTCATCTTTGCACTATGGGCCAAAGATATTCATTAACAGTTCATCTTTGCACTACATTCCAAAGATATTTAGCAACAGGTCATCTTTGCACTACGGGCCAAAGATATTCAACAACAGGTCATCTTTGTACTACACGCCAAAAATATTCAACAACAGTTCATTTTTGCACTACAGGCCAAAGATATTCAACAACAATTCATCTTTGCACTACAGGCCAAAGATATTAATATCTCAAAGAGATACATAATCATTTCAGAATTTATATAAACAATAATTATAACCATGTTGATCAATTCACCTTTGCACTTAAGCTAAAAATATTCAATTATAAATTCAATGGTCATGATCATACCAGTCAACAATTCATCTTTGCACTACTAGCCAAAGAGAACCCATAGTCATGATCATACCAATAATCTACCCATCTTTACACTTAAGTCAAAGAGAAATTTCATCACCTAATTATAAAATGTTATATATGATAATAAAAAAAACAATACGATCAACAATCGCATTTAATTTCAAGAGTAATATTCATAAATCAATGATTTCATAACACCTTAATCCAAATGTTATAAATCACTTAATAATCTCATAATCTAATATTATTAATATTACCACAATATTTTAATCATTTCTTAAACTTATAAACAATTTATTTTAATTGTTTACACTTTACCAATTAATGCATTTAATCATCCTAAAATGCCAAAATCATAAAATTTCATCACCAATAACCAAAACCCTCATAAAAAAATCTGCATAAACCTTATATAGGATTCCCAAGTCATAAAATCCTATTTTCCACTTTTCTTACTTCACATAACATATTTAATTCATTTATTCATAACTAGTCCATTTTCATGAAAAATACCAAATCAGTTCCAAAAATATTTCTTTTCTGGGATTTAGCAGAATATAGTCCCATATTGAACATATATTTTTCTTAGAATTTTTAAAATTCATTTACTATTTTTCATATGGCCAAAACTGCCGAATATTTAGACATTTATCATAAATTGTACTTTTGTCCAAAAATTCTGAAATTTGCAAGGTATACTGCTATTATATACATATATACTCCCAATAAAAATATCACCGATTTTGGAGTTAACCATAAGGAGTTATAAGAGTTTACTTTTAAAATAGTTTTTTCTCATAAAATTCATAACTCTTAATCTATGCAGCCAAAAATCACCATTTTTGGACACAATCAATAAAACTCATCAAATTATCATTTCAAAACCAAAATTTTTGAGGGTCGGAAAAATTACGAAACTGAAAAACATAATAACCCTTAAAATCCCTTACCTCGAAAGAAAAGATTTCGACCTAATGTAAAGTCAAGGAACTCTTGACCTGAATAGCAACTCTCAAAGTATCTAAATACTCACAAAATATGCTTGATAATATAGAGAGAGAAAGCTTATGTTTCTGGTGTGATTTTCAATTCTAATTCAGCACTCTATTTATAGAAAAATGTTAGCACGCCGAAGCAAACTTGACCTGCTACCTAATGGCTTTACCTGCTACTATTGTCACCCACCACATTTGAATTAGAATTTCAGCACATTTCTTCACCAACCACAAGTGGGGGCCACTAAATTTTAGAATTTTCCACCAAAATTATTTATAAACCTAATTTCTGAATCAGTCACCTCTTACAATTCATAACAAATCATACGTTCATTTTTAACGGTTCAAAATTTGTGGACATATACTCAACTTATATATGTATAACATATCCAAAAATCACAACGATCTAACGGTCGGATTAAAAATTATAACTCACGCAATATATCGTAAAAATACTGATTTGATTTTTAATACCTCCATTCCGACAAAAATATAATAAAACACCTCAACATTAATTCCTTTATTTATAACCACATAAATAAATCCATCATTTATATCCTCATCAAATAAATATTTCCTTATCATATAAATCAATAATTAATTATTCATAAATAATATTACAGAATCACAATAATGACAATCAGGCATTTCCCAGGAAAGAGGGGGCTTACCAATAAGGATTTTTCCTTACTAGCGCGCAATTAGGTGACCAAACCTCTCCTTGGCAGAACTTTCTAGACATTGCCAATAATGCTATCTAATAATATTATTCAAATAATATGAATTATAGATCTGATAATGGGAAATACCGTGCAGTGACAATTATTGAAATAACAATAATATAAAATATCAACACAACAATTATTGAATCAATAAAATAGAATATTAAACAGTAATTACTGTAACAATTATTGAGTAGTGCCTTCTTACGTAAGAATTAATAATTCAAAAAATATATATACAACCGTAGGTGTTATCTTGTGCAAACCACGCATAATATCGTATTTTAACCATTTGGGTATTCCAAGCGGTGATAACAGAATTACTACGCCATTATTTATAAAAACTCAAACTTGTCATTTTCTTCATCCGATGGTTATTCTGTTATGGGGCCCACAAATGACTCATGTTGTCGTCACGAATATTCCCTCGACAACAAGAATATTCCACGACCAAACGAATATTCCCCGCGAAATGAGTATTTTATAACCATCACGTATTTTGAAAATTTTTTATATATCACCCTTAACTTTAAACTTTTATCAATTTAACCATTTATTGAATAATAATTATAAGAAAAATTGAATACTTTTATTTCATAAAATCTGGGGTCTTACACCAACGACTCTTCATAAATTCTTTCCTCTACAGTTAGTTCTTGGACAGACACCCAACATATCACACTTTCAAGTTTTTGGAAGTGCAGTATATGTTCCAATTACACCTCCACAAAGAACTAAAATGGGAGCCCAACGAAAAATAGGTATTTATGTTAGTTTTGATTCTCCTTCTATTATCAGATATCTTGAGCCTTTAACTGGAGATGTTTTTACTGCACGTTATGTAGATTGTCATTTTGATGAATCTGTATTTTCACCATTAGGAGGAGGGAAAGTTTTAAATAAAAACACTCTGAAATATCATGGAATACATTAGATTTAAATTCACTTGATCCTCGTACAGGACAATGTGAAATTAAAGTTCAAAGAATTATTCATTTACAAAATATTGCAAATCAAATGCCAGATGCATTTAATGATGCTAGAAAAGTGATAATGTGAGACCCCGAATTTTATGAAATAAAAGTATTCAATTTTTCTATTTTAGTAAATAGTTAAATTGATAAAAGTTTAAAGTTAAGGGTGATATGTGAAAATTTTGCAAAGTAAGCAAGTTGATATAAAATATTTGTTGTGTCGGGGAATATTCGATTAGTCGGGGAATATTCTTTTATCGATTAATATTCAGATAACCAAGCACAACAATCATTGGTGGACCCAACAACGAAATTATTATGTCGGATCGAGAAAACGACAAAAATATTTTTATGAAAATAACGATGTAAGTTTTACCGTTAAAACCGTTGAACTACCTCAGTAGTAAAAGTAAAGAATGTCGCGTGAAGTTGCATAGTAGCACACGGTATTGATTATTGATGCTTACGTGAGAAGTCACTCAGTTTTGTTCAATTATTGCTACAGTAATTATTGTATAGTATCTCACGTTATTTGATTTAATTATTGTCGATATTTTTTTATATTATTAAATCAATAATTGAGACGACGAAGTTATGCATATTATTATTTGAAATATTAACGATGTCTAGAAGTTCTATCAAGGAGAGGTTTGGTCACCTAATTGCGCGCCAATAGGGAGAAATCCTTATTGGAAAGCCTCCTCTTTCTTGGGAACAACTTGATCGATTAATATTGTAAATTATAATAATGATGATAAGTTTGTTTTATTATTATTATAAATGTAATAAAACAGAAAACTTTTTATATAAAACAGAATACTTTTTATAAAGTTCTCATTTTATTTGATTATAAATAGAATATAATATATTTTATTATGCATAGTGTTTGCATAGTGCCTCAGTATAGTGTTTCAGATAGTAAAATCTTTTTTATATAAAATAGAATACTTTTATAAAGTTATTTGTTTTATTAGATTATAAATAGAATATATTATATTTTATTACGCATAGTATTTGATATAGTGCTCTGCATAGTGTTTTCAGATAGTAAAATCTTTTTATATAGAATACTTTTATAAAGTTATTTGTTTTATTAGATTATAAATAGAATATATTATATTTTATTATGCATAGTGTTTGTATAAGTGCTGCATAGTGTTCAGATAGTAAAAATTTTTTATATAAAAATGTAATACTTTTATAAAGTTATTTATTTTATTAGATTATAAATAGAATATATTATATTTTATTGCATAGTGCAACATAGTATCCTTTCCATTCTCCTATAAATAAGATGCTTAGTTAGAATTGAAAATCACACCAGAAGTTTATAGAATTCTTCTTCTATAATCTTGAGCGTATTTTTTTAGAGTTTAAGAAAGCTTTGAGCGTAGAAATAGTGCAAGTTTTCTTCAAGAATATCCTCGCCCTACCAGTCGGAATACTCTTCTTTCTAAGGTGAAGATAGGTGATGAAAATTTTCTTCGTCCCGGGTGCGAAGAGGAATTTAGAATCACAATTATAATTATGAGTTATTCATATGATTGTGGACAGGAATTGTTGATTGATATTACAGGGATAAAACATTATCGGTGGACTTTTAACATAGAGAAGATAATAGATCTGATGGTCTATTTGATTCTTCTAATGGATTGCTCGTTCCGCTGCAACTATGGTTGAAAAGTTTTATCATCTACCATATGTTCTAAATCTCTGATTTATTACTGATGAAGGCTATTGATGATTTAATTATCTTTAGTCATAATATTCTTTACTGGGATAGTTATGCTCACCCTTTTTGTTTCACAATTTGTAAGACCCCGAATTTTTTTTTTAATAAAATGGAATTTTCTCTATTTATTATTTTGAAATAGTAAGGGTTGATTTGATTAATGTGGATAGTTATGGGAAAAATACGCAAATATTTCGAATAAGCAAGTGGTTATAAAATATTCATTATTGTCGGAGAATATTCGTTTGGTCGTGGAATATTCGCATCTGCTTGGGAATATTCGCATTTACGGTAGCGATCTTTTGTGGGCCCCATGAAAGCGATATGGATGAAGAAAACAACAAATATAAGTTGTTTATAAATAACGGCGTAGTTATTACAATTATAATTGATGGAATACCCGTTGGTTAAAAACACACTAATATGCGTTGTTGAATAATAAGACACATCAGTATTGCACCAATTATTGATTCTTACGTAAGAAGGCACTACTCAATAATTGTTAAGTAATTATTATTCAAAGATTTTATTTTATTGATTCAATAATTGTTGCATTGATATTTTATATTATCGTTATTTCAATAAATTGTCATTACACAAGATTTTCCATTATCGAAGCAATAATTCATATTATCGAATAATATTATTAGATAACATTATTGGCAATGTCTAGAAAGTTACATCTAAGGAGAGGTTTGGTCACCTAATTGCGGCCCAAGAAGGAGAAATTCTTATTGAAAGCCCCCTTTCTCAGGAACTACACGGTTGCCAAAGATCTTGTGATTCTCCGTAATATTATTTGTGAATAATTAATTATTGATTTATATGATGAGAAAATATTGATTTTATGTGGATATAGATGGAGAAAATTTTAAAATGACAATTGTTGAAAAATTAATATTTTATCTTTTTCGATAAAATAATTCATTTAAATATATTATTTTAATAATATATTAATGGTGATATTTTTATAATGAATGTGGGATATGTGAGTATATGAGGAGGAAGAGTATTTTGTGGCATTAAATGTTTTTTAACATATTTTGTGTGTTGGTGGACACAATTATCGATAGAAATTTGATTATAACTTTATAAAATCGCCTGTTTATGGATTTTAGGTCAATTTTGTTTGGAATTTGGAAAAACTTTCTTCTGCAAAGTTGTAGAGAATTGAATTTCCTATATAAATTCGCGAGATTCAAATTTTCTAACAAAAGGGCTATTTATTATGAATTATTGAAGTTCCAAAGTTCAAATAATTGATTTTGGAAGTTTAAAATATTTTTAATTATAAAAACATTTTTTTCATTTTGAAACTCATTTAACATGTGATTAGGAGGCTGAATTCAGATTGTTAGTGTGCGTAGAGAATTTGTAATATATATAATATTATTATATTAAATTTTCTACTTTGGTGTTCTAAAGATTTTCCTATAAATAGGGTGCTTAGGTTAGAATTGAAAATCACACCGTAAATCAAGTTTTCTCTCTATATTATCGAGCTTATTCTTGTGAGTATTTTGAGTATACTTTGAGTATTGCTATACGGTGCAAGTTCAAGTCATAGCCTATATCCGGTGTTTCAACTAGAAGTACTGTCTTTCGAGGTAAGGGATGTTATTTTTTTCTCAAATGATATTATTTCTTCAATATCATTATGCTGAAATATTGGTTGGAACTTTTTATCAAATTTGGAACTTTTTCATGTCGGGGTTACTATTCATGAGTTAATAATTCACGAGTTACTATTCATGAGTTACTATTCACGAGTTACTATTCACGAAAGTACTATTCATGAAGCGTGAAGATGTTTTTTTGTGAAATTTCTATCTTTTGGTGTGTCGAGTTACTATTCACGATATCTAAGACTATTCACGATATCTGACAATCTATTTCACGAACTATTCAAGAAAAATGAAATTTCTTCTTTTGTCCAAAATATCTATTCGGATACTAGCTTTGATTGTATCCATGTTTTGATTATTCTTGAATTTTACTCCACTCGATTACTTATGAAGTATTTTTGAACTTGGATTGTTTAAAATCTTTAATCCTTAATATTTGTTCTTTTGTTTCTTTGGATTCGTTTTCTTTAAAATATTTTTCATCATCCTCTATCCTAAATGATGATATTATCGAATATCTTTGGCCTCAGTAGTAAAAGATGAATAATTTCTTGATGAATATCTTTGGCCCGTAGTGCAAAGATGAAGCAGTGTTTAGACTAACATGATCAATCGATGAATATCTTTGGCCCGTAGTGCAAAGATGAATATTTGATTCCAGATATATATATTGATTGATGTTACAGGATAAAATATCGACGATGGACTTTTAAATTCATATATAGAAGATAGTAGTTTGCATTCTCTACTTAACTCTTCTAATAAATTATTATTTCACTGCGAAGATTGATTTAAAAGCGGTTGTCTATTGTATTCTATTAGATTTTTCCTGTTGGAGACTAACGATAATTTGTTGTATATTATCTTAGTCATAATGTTCTTTTATTGGGCTAGTTGAGCTCACCCTTTTCTTTTTGTTCCATTTTTTTCTTCTCGGGAGGCGAGAATGTAATGAGTAGTACTAGTTGGGTATGGAATGAAGGTTCTAGAGAGAGTTGTTTAGTAGTCCTCACCATTTTATAAAATAATGTATCAATAATTGTGATGATGATTTATTTGGGTATGTATATTGTCTAGAAGACAATAATTGTATTTAAACTCACAAGATATATATGTTAGGTCGTATTTTGCACGACAAATGTATAATAAAGTTGTAGTTATTTCATCATGTATTTAGCGACTCGAATGGGTTGGATGGAATGGACCTATTTTGGGGCATCACGATTTTGGTATCGAGCTTAGGGATATGATCTCCAAGCGGAGATCGAAGAATAGAACTAGGAGGGAGAGACGAGTAAATCCTTCACTAGTGTGTCCTACCTAAGCTTATTTGTTAGTTTGTTAGTATATAGGGATATTATGTGATATATTGATTTCCTTAATTAACCCTTGTTTTATGACAGTATTTGAGAATGTCGACTGGGTATATTAACAGTGGAGTAAATGAGACCGTGGAGATGCCTGATTTACCAACGAGGAGAACGTGCAACAGTCGGGCAATGTACCTCCGTGAACAACACCACGAAAGCAGATGATGAACGAGGGGATGTTTAGAAGATTTTTGCAGATTCATGCAAAATCGACGAGGAGACTCGTGTTCAAAATCTGAGGAGGAAATGATAGCAATTCACGGGTGGTCACAACCAAGCAGATTCAAAGAGTTGGGACCACGAGCACTCTGGGAAGCCGGATCCGATTAAAAGTAAGACGTGGGTCAAACAAATTACTAAGATATTCGATATCTTGGGATGCACGGAGGAACAAAAGTTCCATTCGCTACTTTTATGTTCCAGAACGAGGCGAGACATTGGTGGGAATCATGAAGGCATACCATCCGGTTTGCTTCAAAGCATGTCATGGGAGACGTTTGAAGCAGTTCAATGACAAGTACTTCCCCGAAAGTATTCGTCGCTATATGAAGGAAGTGGAGTTTATTAGATCAAGCGTAATAACATGGCGGTGTCCCAAAGACGAGGTGAAGTTCGCGGAGTTATCCGAGTTTGCACCTCATTTGGTGGAGAATGAGGAACGTATGACGCGGATGTTTCGAGAGGTTTGAAACCCAAGATACGTCAAGATCTCATTTCTCATAAATTTTCTCTTTATTCGGATGATGTCAACACGGCTCGATTGTTAGAAGCGAGATAACGAGTACATTCAACCGAGGGACCATAACCAGGATCATACCGAAGATAGCAGTCATCAGAATAACGATAACCAGCGGAGAAAGAAGAATACGGACAAAGGCGGTAACCACTCTGGTGGTAATCGTGGCCATGAAAATAGAAGAAGCGAGCCTGGGAGGAGATTTTAAAAGAGGAGATTCAACAACGACCATGTGAAGACGTCGGCCGCCAAGAGGAAGCTCGGTTCCAAGGGAGGAGAAAGACCACCGGTCGTATGTTACAAATGCGGGAAAGAGGGACATATCAGCTCAAACTGCCCACAACAGTTTAAGGTATGCTATAATTGTGGAAAAGAAGGACATATCGCTCGAGATTGTATGGTATCGAAACCCAGTCCAGTGGGAATGGTGACTCAAAAGGATGTCCCAGAAAAGTCAAAGTCAACGGTTCCTGGAAGAGCGTTTGTCGTGACTTCGGTCAAAATGCAAGGAACCCGAACGGTTAGCACAGGTTAGTTAATTATAAATTCTCATGAAGTTTATACCTTACTAGATACCGGTTCTACCCATTCTTTTATCTCTCTTTGCTTATATTTCAACGTTTGAACTTGACTACGGAGAAATTAGACTTTGACCTATTTAAGGAGACTCATTGGAGAAACTTTCATTACATCCGTTGTTTAGAAATCTTGCTTGATTCAGTTGGCACTATCACATTACCGTTAACCTTATTTCTATAGAGATATTTGCTTTTGATGTGATTTTAAGGTTAACTACTCATCACGCCGAAATTGATTACTTTCGTAAGGTTGTTAGTTTTCATATTCCTAAGCAAACTCGTTATTCAATTCAAGCAATCAAACCATTGTAGTCAAACATTTTCATATCAAGCCATGAAGTCATTCGTTTATTACGGATGTCAAGTTTTCTTAGTCCATGTTATGGATTTGAATAAAGACACGTCGATTTGAATAATATATTCTGTTATTGATTTTTTCCCGACGTATTTCCTGAAGAATTTCTTGGCTTACTCTCAAAGCCTAATATTAAATTTTGTATCGACTTTGAACCTGGTACAAAACTCATTTCTAAAATCCCATATCGAATGGCTCCTATTGAACTTCAAGAGTTAAAAATTCAACTATAGAATTTGGTACCTGAGCATTTATCTGGTGACTTCCTTTGTAGAATGCACCAAAGCCAGACTCTCCGTAGGGGACACCATATTCATGCGATAGTAAACCGATAGGTGTCATTGTAATGTGCTATCCAAGGTTGGGATATGAGTCACGATTGAGAACAACCTAAGTCAGAATCGAAATACGTAGCTTTCAGGCTTAGTTGGTTATTATCGGAGATTCGTTGAAGGATATTCTCGAATCGTTATTCCATTAACGCAGCTGACTCGTAGAGATACAAAATTCGAATGGAGCAAGGAATGTGGTAAGAGCTTCGAAGAACTCAAGAGAAGACTCATTTCAAAGACATGTTCGACCATGCCATCCTGGAAAAGTTTAACGTGGTAGGCGGACGTGTTGAGTAGAAGATCGTATACAAGTACTGAGTACGATATTGTCAAAGACTCATTTCAGATAATTTACAAATAATAGAGATGGAGATGAAAACTCTAGGTACCCACGTGATGATATACTAGTATAATCGACTTTAATCGATAAAGTTAAAGTCATTCAAGCTACACACCTGAGTGATGAATTTGAAGAAGGAGGTACAAGAAGTTGTTATTTTTCAAAAGCGAGAATCGGTTAGGTGAGGAAAGCTCAAACCTTCGATTTATTAATCCATTTGAAATTCTCGATCGAATAAGGCGTGGCCTATAGACTCGCTTTTACCGCCAAGTATGACGCGCGATGTTCATAACATTTTTTACGTATCGATGTTACGTAAATATGTGGATGACCGAACCACGTCATTGAGTTAGAACCGGACGAGATAGTCAAGACTTAACGTCACGAGGAGGTACTGTCAAGATCTTGGATAGGAAAGAACATGTCCTATGTACCGAGGTTATACCACAAGTTAAGGTTTTGTGGAGAAACCATGCAATTGAGGAAATGACCTGGGAGTTGGAAACGGAAATGAAAGCGAGGTATTCTCATCTTTTCGAAACACCAGGTACGTACGTCAATTTCGAGGACGAAATTTCATAAGGAGGGGAGGTTGTAAGACCCGAATTTTTTTTTTTAATAAAATGGAATTTCCTCTATTTATTATTTTGAAATAGTAAGGGTTGATTTGATTAATGTGGATAGTTATGGGTAAAATACGCAAATATTTGAATAAATAAGTGGTTATAAAATATTCATTATTGTAGGGGAATATTCGTTTGGTCGTGGAATATTAAATCGCTGTGGGAATATTCGTATTTAACGGTAGCTATCTTTTTTGGGCCCCATGCGAAAAAGCGATTGGATGAAGAAAACGACAAATATAAGTTGTTTATAAATAACTGGCGTAGTTATTCAAGTATTATCTTGTTGGAATACCCGGTGGTTAAAACACACTAATCTGGCGTTGTTGAATAAGAAGACACTGCAGTATTGCACCAATTATTGATTCTTACGTAAGAAGGCACTACTCAATAATTGTTACATGAATTATCTTATTCAAGATTTTATTTTATTGATTCAATAATTCTTTGCATTGATATTTTATATTCTTCGTTATTTCAATAAATTATCATTACAAGTATTTTCCATTATCGAAGTAATAATTCATATTATCCGAATAATATTATTAGATAACATTATTGGCAATGTCTAGAAAGTTACATCTAAGGAGAGGTTTGGTCACCTAATCAAGGTGCCGATAAGGAGAAATTTTATCGAAAGCCCCCTCTTTCCTGGGAACTACTGGTTGCAAGATCTTGTGATTCGTAATATTATTTGTGAATAATTAATTATTGATTTATATGATGAGAAAATATTGATTTTATGTGGATATAGATGGAGAAAATTTTAAAATGACAATTGTTGAAAATTAATATTTTATCTTTTTACGATAAAATAATTCATTTAAATATATTATTTTAATAATATATTAACGGTGATGATATTTTATAATGAATGTGGGATATGTGAGTATATGAGGAGGAAGAGTATTTTGTGGCATTAAATGTTTAACACATATTTTGTGTGTTGGTGGACACAATTATTAATAGAAATTTGATTATAAGCTTTATAAAATCGTCTGCTTATGGATTTCGGTCAATTTCATTTGGAATTTGGAAAAACTTTCTTCTGCAAAGTTGTAGAGAATTGAATTTCCTATATAAATTCGCGAGATTCGAATTTTCTCGAATAAAAGGGCTATTTATTGTGAATTATTGAAGTTTCAAGTTCAAATAATTGATTTTGGAAGTTTAAAATATTTTTAATTACAAAAACGTTTTTTCATTTTGAAACTCATTTAACATGTGATTAGGAGGCTGAATTCAGATTGTTAGTGTGCGCGAGAGAATTTGTAATATATATAATATTATTATATTAAATTTTCTACTTTGGTGTTCTAAAGATTTTCCTATAAATAGGTGCTTAGGTTAGAATTGAAAATCACACCGTAAACTCAAGTTTTTCTCTCTATATTATCGAGCTTATTCTTGTGAGTATTTTGAGTATACTTTGAGTATTGCTATACTGATGCGAGTTCAAGTCATGCTTTATATCAGATGTTTCAACTAAAAGTATTGTCTTTCGAGGTAAGGGATGTTATTTTCTTCTCAAATGATATTATTTCTTCAATATCATTATCTTTGAAATATTGGTTGGAACTTTTATCAAATTTGGAACTTTTTCATGTCTGGGGTTATTATTCATGAGTTACTATTCACGAGTTATTATTTATTTATTATTCACGAGTTACTATTCACGAAAGTACTATTCATGAAGCGTGAAGATGTTTTTTTTATGAAATTTCTATCTTTTGGTGTCGAAGTTACTATTCACGATACTGCAAGACTATTCACGAATCGACATTATTCATAGAAAAATGAAATTTCTTCTTTTTTTCCAAAATATCTATTACGGATACTAGCTTTGATTGTATCCATGTTTTGATCATTCTTGAATTTTACTCCACTCGATTACTTATGAAGTATTTTTGAACTTGGATTGTTTAAAATACTTAATCCTTAATATTTGTTTTTTTGTTTCAATTGGATTCGTTTTCTTTAAAATATTTTTCATCATCCTCGGTCCTAAATGATGATATTCTTGAATATCTTTGGCCCGTAGTGCAAAGATGAATGATTTCTTGATGAATATCTTTGGCCCGTAGTGCAAAAGATGAGCAGTGTTTAGACGAACATGAATTAACTAATGAATATCTTTGGCTCAGTAGTGCAAAGATGAATATTTGATTCCAGATATATATATTGATTGATGTTACAGGGATAAAATATCGACGATGGACTTTTAAATTCATATATAGAAGATAGTAGTTTGCATTCTCTACTTAACTCTTCTAATAAATTATTATTTTCGTTGCGAAGATTGATTTAAAACTGGTTGTCTATTGTATTCTATTAGATTTTTTCCTATAGGAGACTAACGATAATTTGTTGTATATTATCTTAGTCGTAATGTTCTTACTGGGCTAGTTGAGCTCACCCTTTTCCTTTTTGTTCCATTTTTCTTCTCAGGAGGCGAGAATGTAGCGAGTACTAGTCGGGGTATGGAATGAAGGTTCTAGAGAAAGTTGTTTAGTAGTCTTCACCATTTTTATAAAATAATGTATCAATAATTGTGATGAGGATTTATTTGGGTATGTATATTGTCTAGAAGACAATAATTGTATTTAAACTCACAGTATATATGTTGTCGTATTTTGTACGACAAATGTATAATAAAGTTATAGTTATTTCTGTACCATGTATTTGGCGACTCAGAATGGGTTGGATGGAATGGACCTATTTTGGGGGCGTCACACAATTCCTTTCAGGTAATAAGAGTGTAGCTGGGTCGAGCGGGGATAACAGGGGAATAGTACGGTGGTCTATAGCTGTTGAGGTTCTCCCTAAATAGTATATAAATAATTTATTGATGACTTTAGATAAGTGTGTCGTATTGTATACGTCATTTGATATTTAATTTTGGTGAATCGAATAGGGTGAGGTGAACCCAACTTTGGAAAGGTGTTTTGACACTATCATACAAAATATCTAATGACATACAACCTCGTGTTATCATAAGACAGTGTTGTGCACATCCACTTACTGAGTATATCTACGAGCACTACCTATATGATCTTGGAGTTTATTTGAAATATAATTTTCACTTGGAGACAGTGGAGATAATTATATGTCAAGAGAAGACTCACCATTGGAAAGAAGATGATAGTAATCTTCTCGTTTTTCTTTGGGGTCTATTGGGTCAACCAAGGATAATTCTGTGGACATATGATATCTATCATAACCTAGACTCATGGCCTCCCATGTACGAAGGTTTCCTTGAGCACTTCCCAATGATTTTAATTTCTAAAACAGTTTTTGACTATACTTTTATGTAAAGTATCATTGTAAGGATGTGGTCGAGGCACCATGAGAGAGTTACATACATTTGTATTAAAACTCATGAGTTAATCGTGGTCGTATTCTATATCTGACGTTCAACGATTGTATAAATGAAGTTTGTATTTGATTTTTATAGTGTGATATCGGCGAATCGAGAATGGGTCGTGTGGACCTATTTTGAGGCGTCACAAATGGTATCGAGCTTAGGGATATGGTCATTTGGCGAAGATTAGAGTCTAGAAACTAGGAGGGAGAGGCGAGTTATATACTTCGCTAGTGTGTGACTTACCTAAGCTAAAATTATTTACTTGATAAGTTGACAAATTATGATATGTCAATTAACCTTTGTTTTGAAGCTATATTCTAGAATAATATCTGAAATACAGGAGATGAGAAATGGGAAAATCATGATAGCGAGGAAATTATCAAGAAGCTACAATCTGAAAAGAAAGTAAGGTATTCTCATCTCTTCGAATATCAGGTACGTACGTAAATTTTGAGGATGAAATTTCATAAGGAGGGGAGATTGTGAGACCCCGAATTTTATGAAATAAAAGTATTCAATTTTTCTATTTTGGTAAATAGTTAAATTGATAAAAGTTTAAAGTTAAGGGTGATACGTGAAAATTTTGCAAAGTAAGCAAGTTGATATAAAATATTCGTTGTGTCGGGGAATATTCGATTAGTCGGGAAATATTCTTTTTATCAGGGAATATTCGTACAACGACACAATCATTGGTGGACCCCATAACGGAATTATTGTCGGATTGAGAAAATGACAAAAATATTTTTATGAAAATAACGGCAGAAGTTTTACCGTTAAAACTGTTGAACTACTCGGTAGTAAATGTACAGTAATACGCGTGGTTGCATAGTAGCACACGGTATTAAATATTGATGCTTACGTGAGAAGTCACCGGTTTTGTTCAATTATTACTACGATAATTCTTTGATAGTATCTCACGTTATTTGATTCAATTATCATCGATATTTTTTATATTATTAAATCAATAATTGAGACGACGAAGTTATTAATATTATTATTTGCAATATTAACAATGTCTAGAAGTTACATCAATGAGAGGTTTGGTCACCTAATCATGGCCGGCTTGATAGGGAAAATCCTTATTGGAAAGCCCCTCTTTCATGGGAATAACCTGGTCGATTAATATTGTGAATTATAATAATGGTGATAAGTTTGTTTTATTATTATTATAAATGTAATAAAATAGAAAACTTTTTATATAAAATGAATACTTTTTATAAAGTTTTGTTTTATTTGATTATAAATAGAATATAATATATTTTATTATGCATAGTGTTTGCATAAGTGCTTGCGTAGTGTTTCGTAGTAAAATCTTTTTATATAAAATAGAATACTTTTATAAAGTTATTTGTTTTATTAGATTATAAATAGAATATATTATATTTTATTATGCATAGTATTTGTATAGTGCTGCATAGTGTTTGCATAGTAAAATCTTTTTATATAAGCAGAATACTTTTATAAAGTTATTTGTTTTATTAGATTATAAATAGAATATATCATATTTTATTATGCATAATGTTTGTATAGTGTCTGCATAGTGTTTGCATAGTAAAATATTTTTATATAAAACAGAATACTTTTATAAAGTTATTTATTTTATTAGATTATAAATAGAATATATTATATTTTATTGCATAGTTCAGCATAGTATCATTTCCATTCTCCTATAAATAGGATACTTAGTTAGAATTAAAAATCACACCAGAAGTTCAGAGAATTCTTCTTCTATAATCTTGAGCGTATTTCTTTAGAGTTTAAGAAAGCTTTGAGCGTAGAAATAGTGCAAGTTTTCTTCAAGAATATCCTCGCCCTACCAGTCAAAATACTCTTCTTTCTAAGGTTAAGATAGGTGATGAAAATTTTCTTCGTCCTGGGTGCAAAGAGGAATTTAGAATCACAATTATGATTATAAGTTATTCATATGATTGTGGACAGGAATTGTTGATTGATGTTACAGGGATAAAACATTATCGGTGGACTTTTAACATAGAGAAGATAATAGATCTGATGGTCTATTTGACTCTTCTAATGGATTCCTCGATTCACTGTAACTATGGTTGAAAAGTTTTATCATCTACCATATGTTCTAAATCTATGATTTATTACTGATGAAGGCTATTGATGATTTAATTATCTTTAGTCATGATATTCTTTACTGGGCTAGTTATGCTCACCCTTTTTGCTTCACAATTCCTTTCAGATAATAAAAGTGTATTTGAATTGAAAGGGGGATAACAGGGGAATAGAATGGTGGTCTATAGCTGTTGAGGTTCTCCCTAAATAGTATGGAAATAATTTTATTGATGACTTTAGATAAGTGTGTCGTATTATATACGTCATTTGATATTTAATTTTGGTGAACCGAATAGGGTGAGGTGAACCTAACTTTGGAAGAGTGTTTTACCACTATCATACAAGATGTCTAATGACATACAACCTCGTGTTATCATAAGATAGGGTTGTGCACATCCACTTGCTGAGTATATCTACGAGCACTACCTATATGATCTTGGAGTTTATTTGAAATATAATTTTCACTTGGAGACAGTGGAGATAGTTATATGTCAAGAGAAGACTCACTGTGAGACCCCAAATTTTATGAATAAAGATTTAAAATTTCTCATAAAAAAAAATTCAAAATTATGGTGTGGATTTGATATAATGTTATAGTTGTGGGTAATATTTATAAATGTTGCAAAGTATGCAAGTTGTTATATAATATTCGATTGGTCGGAGAATATTCATTTTAACAAGGAATATTCGTACGACGGACAATCATTGGTGGACCCCACAACGGAATTATTGTCGGATTGAGAAAATGATAAAAATATTTTTATGAAAATAACGGCAGAAGTTTTACCATTAAAAACTGTTGAACTACTTGGTAGTAAAGAAATGCGATGTCTGGCGTGGTTGCGTAGTAGTACGATATTGATTATTGATGCTTACGTGAGAAGTCACTCAGTTTTGTTCAATTATTGCTACAATAATTGTTGCATAGTATCTCACGTTATTCGATTCAATTATTGTCGATATTTTATATATTATTAAATCAATAATTGAGATGACAGAGTTATTAATATTATTATTTGCAATATTAACGATGTCTAGAAGTTCTGCCAAGGAGAGGTTTGGTCACCTAATTGCGCGCCAATAGGGAGAAATCCTTATTAGAAAGCCCCCTCTTTCCTAGGAACGACCTGGTCGATTAATATTGCGAATTATAATAATGATGATAAATGTTGTTAAAAATATTGAAAGGATTTTTATGAAGTAGTTGTTGTAAATTTGCTTATTATTTGGATCCCTACTTACCCATTTTTCAAAATAATCGGTAGAAAGTTATTCAGTATATTAAAGGTGGGGCCACATGTGGGGCCCACATGTGGGAAGAAAATTAAAGGTGGGAGAAATGTGTTATACGGTGGGATGAAAATAAAGGAAGAAAGGGGGTGGGGAATAGATGACTTGTAAGGAAGGGAATTTATATATATGTGATGTGTGTGTATATATAATATGATGTGTGTGTGAGTGGAAAGTGGTGGGTGAAAGTGATGGGTGTAAAGTGAAATTGATGTATGTGCGTATGATAAAAATGGGGTGGGGGAAGGAGACGTATTAAAGAGGAAATGTATATATATAATGTGTGTGTGTGTGTGTGAATTAGAAAAGGGGGTGGGGTTGGATGCCTTGGGAGAAAGGGTCTATATATTTATATAATATATATATATAACATGTGTGTGTTGGATGTATATATATATATATATATATATATATATATATATATATAATATTGAGTGAGTGGAATAATATGGAGATGTTTGTATGATGATAATAATGTATGAGTGTATGAAAGTGATGGGTATGAGTGGGTTGCATTGAAAAATCAGTTCGTGTTTCTTCTTAATACATCCGTGAATCCCAAATTAATTCGCCCGTGAAAACTCACTGTTGCGTCTGTGATTTTTCTTAACAGTGCCCCTTCCATTCACCTATAAATAGGATGCTCAGTTAGAATTGAAAATCAATCCAGAAGTTCAGAGAATTCTCTTCTATAATCTTGAGCGTATTTCTTTAAAGTTTTAAGAAGCTTTGAGTGTAGTGCAAGTTCTCTTCAAGAATATCATCGCCCTACCAGTCGAAATACTCTTCTTTTACGGTAGGGGATATTATTTGTTGTACTTGTAAGGGGTATTATTTCTTTCATATTCATGAAGAGAACTTCTGTTATTCCATTCTTTATTATTCTGTTGGAATAACCTGTATACGCGGACTTCCATATACTTGGTGAAATTCTTCTGTTATTCCATTCTTTATCATTATGTTGGAATAACCTGTTTATGCAAAGTACCGCATACATGGTGAAATTCTTCTGTTATTCCATTCTTTATTATTACATTGGAACATCACATGCAATGCGTTTCACACGCGTGACTGGTTCTATTATTTAGTATACATTTAGAATATCCCGCCGGTGGCGTATTACGCCTGACCTGGTTCCATTAATTATTATTATGTTGGAATAACCTGTCTATGCGGTCTATCGCATGCATGGTGATTTCTGTTGTTATTCCATTCTTTATTATTACATTTGGAATATCCGATAAGTGCAATTTAAATTCGACTGGTTCCGATTATTTATTATTACATTGGAATAACTTATCAATGCGGATCATCGCATGCCCGGTGATTTCTTTTCATATTCCATTCTTTATTATACTCGATTAGTTAAAGTTTTGGCTTTTATACTCCATGAAATTAGTGGAATATCCTTGATATTTTGCGCTTCATCCGATATCTTTTCATGGAAATATTCTTACGAGCATTCTTGAGTTTTACCCCACAAAGCGATATCATGTTGACAATTTGGACGTTATTGGTTTCTGGATAAATTAATTCTTGAACTTGTTTTATTGAATTCTTATATCATTGTCATCATCCTCATGTTTTATATTATGTTGAAAGTCATACATATAGATGGACTTGGTATGATTATGACGAGGATTATTCGGTATAATCATGGTAGTAATGTTATAAATAATGTGGTAAAATTCCTCATTGGCCCGTGAGTGCATTGATGGGACGATTGTTGGCATGATCATGACCATTGATGAATACACGAATATCCTTGGCCCGTAGTGCATGGATAATTTGTGGTCGTGATACTAATGAATATCCTTGGTCGTAAAAGTGCGAGGATGATGTGGATTATTTATTAAAAGTCGAGTCTCGTGATAAAAGTGATGAAAAACCTTTTAAATCATAAAAGATAGTAGATTTTATTCTCTACTTGACTCTTTTAATGGATTGCTTGTTCCGCTGCAGATAAACTTGATGTTTGTTATATTTTATCAGTTTAACACTGTTGAAGGATAACGATAATTTTTCTACATTATCTTAGTCATAATATTTCTTACTGGGCTAGTTGAGCTCACCCTTTTGCTTTCATTGTTCTCTTCAGAAAATGAGAACATAGCAGGGACTAGTCGGGAGAACGAGTGGACGGCCTGCAGATGATAGCATTAGTAGTCCTCACTATTCTATGAAATAGTGTGATAATAATTGTAATGAGGACTTATTTCGAGAGTGGATATTATACAGAAGACAATATTTGTATTAAAACTCACAAGCTCTTGTTGTATATTTAAGATTATATTTGTATTATGTACCATGTATTTGGTGACTCAGAATAGGTGATGTATACCTATTTTGGGGGCGTCACACTCACCATTGGAAAGAAGATGATAGTAATCTTCTCGTTTTTCTTTGGGGTCTATTAGGTGACCAAGGATAATTACGTGGACATATGATATCTATCATAACCTAGACGCATGGCCTCCCATGTACGAATGTTTCCTTGAGCACTTCCCAAAGATTTTAATTTTTAAAACAGTTTTTGACTATACTTTTATGTAAAGTATCATTGTAAGGATGTGGCCGAGGCACCATGAGAGTTACATACATTTGTATTAAAACTCACAGTTAACTGTGGTCGTATTCTATACGACAGTTCAACAGTTGTATAAATGAAGTTTGTGTTTAATTTTTATAGTATGATATCTGGCGACTCAGAATGGGTCGTGTGGACCTATTTTGGGGGCGTCACAGATAAAGTCACATACACCTGCAATGAATACACCAGCAAGGATAGAAATACATATTGAAAAATCAATTCCTGGAGAATTGACGAATAAGGTAATAGAAGAATCTAAACCATGCCAAAAGCGTGGAAGACCGATTAGTGCAAAAGACACTTGTAAGACCCCAACTTTTATGAATAAAGATGATTTTTCTATAATTATCATTTTTGAATATTATGGAATGAATTTTTTATAATGTTATAGTTGTGGGTAGTATTTATAAATTCTGCAAAGTATGCAAGTTGTTATATTATATTCGATTGGTGGGGAATATTCGTTTTAGCGAGGGAATATTAAATGCAACCAAGACAATCATTGGTGGATCCCACAATGTAATTATTGTCGGATTGAGAAAATGACAAAAATATTTTTATAAAAATAACGGCGGAAGTTTTACGTTAATATTGTTGAACTACTCGGTAGTAAAAAATACGATAATACGCGTGGTTGCATAGTAGACACGGTATTGATTATTGATGCTTACGTGAGAAGTCACTCGGTTATACTCAATTATTACTCTGATAATTGTTGCATCATATCTCTCATATTATTGATTCGATTATTGTCACGATTATCATCGCATTATATGATATATTATTAAATCAATAATTGAGATGACAAAGTTATTCATATTATTAAATTGCAATATTTACGATTGTTCAGAAGTTCGCCGAGGAGAGGTTTGGTCACCTAATTATGCGCGCCAATAGGGAGAAATCCTTATTGAAGCCCCTCTTTCTGAGGAGCGACACGATTGTTAAATATTGTGAGTTATGATATTAATAATGAATAAGTTCGTGTTGATTAAAGATGAATTTGATAGTTCCATTATGTTGGGATTATTGGTGTTAGTTGAAATCGACATCTATTCAGATGATAATTGATGTCTAGGGGTTATATTGATAAATCGGGTAATTTATCGGATAAATGAGCAATTGATTGCTACTAATTCACATGCTTATATAACTATTTATTCACATGTGTGTACTATTGAGTCACATTCACTTACTATTAGGGGAGTTGGTGCAAGATTGATAATACTTGAATGACTAAGTTAAAAAGGGAGGTATAGATGGAGGTAATATACTGTATTTCATATTTTCACATGATTATAACTATTGATTCACATGATTGAACTATTGATTCACATTATTTACTATTATGGGAGGTGGTGCAAGTTTGATAATACTTGCAGGACTAAATTAAAAATAAAAGAAAAGTTGGAGGTATTGTACTGTAATTTTTCGAGCCCCGAAACGTGCAATTATCGAAACTATATTTTTCTATAAATAGAAGCTCATTCTTCCTTCATTTCTCACCAATTAACCAAAGCTATAGAGCATTTATTATAGAGAGAAATTATAGAGAGAAAGAAGAAGAGAAGTCTTTTACATTTCTATTCCAGTATCCATCTTTACTCTAAGGTAAGGGATATTATTTGTTGTACCTGTAAGGGGTATTATTTCTTTTGTATTCATGAAGAGAGCTTATGTTATTCCGTTCTTAATTATTCTGTTGGAATAACCTGTTTATGCGAAGTACCGCATTCATGGTGAAATTTTGTTGTTATTCCATTCTTTATTATTCTTTCGAATATCACCGTCGGTGCATGCGAATTTACTTTGATTTGGTTTAGATTCTTATTATTACATTGGAATAACTCGTCTATCTAAGTACCGCATACATGGTGAAATTCTTCATTATTCCATTCTTTATTATTATGTTGGAATAATTTGTATATGCAAATCTTTTGCATACATGGTGAAATTCTTCTATTATTCAGTTCTTTATTATTTTGTCGGAATATCCTATCTATGCATTTTCGCCGGACCTGGTTCCATTATTTATTATTTTGTCAGAATATCACATGTATGCGTTTCTGTGGGACTGGTTCCATTATTTATTATTACATTGGAATATCCTATCGGTGCGAACTTCACCGACTGGATCCGATTCTTTATTATTACATTGGAATATCCGCATGGAATGCGGATCACGCTGACACTGGTTCTATTCTTTATTATTACATTAGAAATAACCTCTCTATGCGGTCTCTATCGCATGCATGGTGAATCCTTCTGTTATTCCATTCTTTATTATTCTGTTGGAATAACCTGTCTAAGTGGATTACCACATGCATGGTGATTGATCCTTTGTATTCATTCCTTATTAAATCATGGAAATGATCTGTATACGTGGATTACTGCATGGTGGGTGAAAATTCATTTGTAGTTTCATATATTCTTATTATTCTCAGTTGGTTAAAGTTTTGACTTCTATACTCCATGAAATTAGAGGCATATCCTTGTTATTTGCGCTTCATCCAGTATCTTTTCATGGAAATATTTTTCTGAGCATTCTTGAATTTTACTCTACAAAGAAGTATCATGTTGACAATTTGGACATTATTGAGTTCAAGATAAATTAAGTTATAAATCTTTAAAAATTTATTCTTGAACTTGTTTTATTGAATTATTATGACATTGTCATGATGAGTTATGTTGGTTATTATGTGAAAACATGAAAGTTTCTTAGAAATCACAAAGGGTTGAAAAATCAGATTTTGGTAAAAATGAAACATGAAATTCAATTGACCATATCTCCTATTATATTTCGAATTTTTGAGTGTGGTCAAGTTCTAGAGTTAGATCTATGAGTTTCCTAACTTATCCAAGTGGAATAACTAGAAAAGGTGTTGTAGATTTTCGTGTGTACTGATTTTAGCAAAGCACGAAAAAGTGAAAAATGCAAAAAAGCTACTGTCTATATTTTTAAAAGGGTTGTTTCGGCCACTTAATTTATGAGAAAAATTCTGGCCTTTTGAGACATGAAAGTATATGGTATAAAGTACCTCCTATCCAAAAATGAGCTCATTCCGACTTCAAATAAGCAAGTTATGACCATTTCAATATTTAGGTTTTTCCGACGAAAAACGCTATAACCAAAGTTCTATAACTCCGATGACCATGAAATTTAAACTGGAAGCTCACGTTAACATGTGTAAGATCCTGCCATGATTTGGGAATTTTTGGAGTTAAACTTGAGGTAGCTAATTTCTTAAGGAATTAATTAGTAATTGATTTTTGAAAAATAGTAAATGAATTTTAAAAATTCCGAGAAAAATATATGTTCATTATGGGACTATACTCTGCTAAATCTTAGAAAAGAAATATTTTTGGGACTGATTTAGTATTTTTTATGAAAATGGTTTAGTCACGAACATATGAGTTAAATATGTTATGTGAAGTAACAAAGTTAGAAAATATGATTTTATGGCTTGTAAATCCTATATAAGGTATATGCAGATTTTTGATGAGGGATTTGATCATTGGTGATGAAATCTTATGAGTATGGCATTTTTAGATGATTAAATGCATTATTTGGTAAAGTGTAAACAATTGAAATAAATTGTTTATAAGTTTAAGAAGTGATTAAAATATTGTTATGATATTAATAATATTAGATTATGAGTGGTTGATAATATTTGGATAAATTTAAAGTCTTTAATAATTATCCTTGTTTTCGTTTGATTAATGCTTATATCATTGTCATCATCCTCATGCTTATATGATGATGAAAGTTATCTTTGGCTTACGTGCAAAGATGGACTGTTGATTATTGAATTGTATATCTTTGGCTTACGTGCAAAAAGGATTGTTGATTATTGGTTTTATTGTTGCATATCTTTGGCTTACGTGAAGAGATGGACTTGGTATGATTATGACCAGGGATTATTCGGTATAGTCATGACCATTGATGATTTAATGAATATCCTTGGCCCGTAGTGCAAGGATGATTCGATGATGTGGTTTATTTATTAAGCTGAGTCTCAGAGATAAAAATTGATGAAAACTTTTTAAATCATAGAAGATATAGATTTTATTCTTTACTTGACTCTTCTAATGGATTGCTTGTTCCGTTGTAGTTAAACTTGATGTCTATTATATTTTATCAGTTTAACATTGTTGAAGACTAATGATAATCTATTCTGCATTATCTTAGTCATAATATTTTTTACTGGGCTAATTGAGCTCACCCTTTCCTTCACTGTTCTCTTCAGGAAATGAGAATATAGCTGGGACGAGTCGAGGAACGGAGTGACGGTCCAGATGATAGCATTAGTAGTCCTCACTATTCTATTAAATAGTGTGATAATAAATGTAATGAGGACTTCATTGAGTTTGTATACTGTCTAGATGACAATATACGTATTAAAACTCGTAGCATATGTTTTGTCGTATGTTACACGACAGTTATATTATTAAGTTGTATTTTGTATTCAGTACCTTGTATCTGGCGATCCAAGATGGGTGATGTATACCTATTTTGGGGGCGTCACAGGTTGTATCAAAGCTTAGGGATATGATCCCTGGCTGAGATGTGAGACAAGAACTAGGAGGGGAGAGACGAGGGAATTCCTTCGCTAGTATGACCTACCTGAGTTTATTTGGTATTTAATTGGTCGGTCAGAGTATAGGGATAATATGTGATATGTTAATTAACCCTTGTTTTGTTGCAGTATTTGAAAATGGCATCCGAAAATGTTGAGATAAGCAATGAAGCACGTGAGACCGTTGAGTCACCAACGATCAATGCCCAGGGTAATGTGCAACAGGAAGACAATAATCCTCATGAGAATAATAACACCGATGAAATGGTGAACGATGGGATGGTCAGAGGCTTTATACAATTCATGTAACATCAGGCGAAGGCGGCTCCTGTCTAAAATGCAGATGGAAACACTGACAACTCACGGTCGTTCACCGCTAAGCGATTCGAGCTGGGACCACCGGAGTTTTTGGAGAGCCAAAACCACTTAAGGCGAGACGTGGATAAAACAGATTAACAAGATATTTGATGTCTTGGGATGCTCCGAGGAGCAAAAGGTTCCTTTGCCACCTTCATGTTATTGCAGGTGAGGTGATTACTTGTGGGAATCAGAAAGCGTACTCAACCCGCCGTGACTTGAAGATGTCAGGAGAAGTTCCAAGAGCTATTCAACGACAAGTACTTTCCTGAAAGTATTCATCACATAAAGGAGGTAGAGTTCATCAAGCTTGAGCAAAACAATATGACCGTGGCGCAGTACGAAGCTAAGTTTGCCGAGATGTCTCATTTTGCGTCCCACTTGGTTGATAATGAAGAGTGAATGACGCGGATGTTTCTAAGAGGTTTGAAACCCGAGATACGTCAATACCTTATCTCTCATAAACTGTGTTTGTATTCAGATGTTGTGAATAGGGCTCAGTTATTGGAGCGCGATAATGAGTCAAACCAACCAAGAGAGAGCAGCCGACAAGTCGATAATACTAGTGGTAGCCGTCATCGAAGCGGTGACAACAAACGTGGAAATCATGGCCAAGACAATAGGAGTGGAAAGTTCAAGAAGAGAAGGTTCAGCAAGGATGGAAAGATGTCAAGACCAAAGACCATTGTTAAGGAAGGAGAAACGGCCCGGTCGTATGTTACAAATGTGGAAGGGAAGGACACATAAGTCCAAACTGCACGATGCAGTCTGAAGCATGTTATAATTATGGAAAAGAATGCCACCTAGCCCGATTTTGTCGTGCACCAAAGTAAAGTCTAGCTGGGATGGAGGCATCAAAGGGTGTCCCAGACAAGATAAAACCGGTAGTTCAAGGGAGAGCGTTTGTCGTAACCTCCCAAAAAGCGAGGAATCCGAACGAGGTGATCACGGGTAAGTAAATCATAAACGCTTGTGAAGTTTATACCTTATTCGATACCGGTTCTATCTATTCTTTTATCTCTCTTGCTTGCGTTCAACGTTTAAATTTGACTCCGGAGAAGTTAGACTTTGACTTATCTGTTGAAACTCCATTAGGAGAAACCTTCATTTCATGTGTTATCCAAGTCTTGGATGAGAGTCACAATTTTTAAATGATATTTCTATCGTTAATAAATTTCCTGACGTATTCTCGAAGAACCTCCTGGCCTACCCCAGTACAAAACCCATTTCTAAAACCCTTAAATATTTCTTCACCTAAAATGATCGTATAATGTGCCAAAGACGTTGGCTCGAACTATTGAAAATTACGATCGTACCATTCAATATCATCGTGGAAGAGCGAACGTGGTAGCTAACATGTTGAGTACAAGATCGTATGCGTTTACGAGTGCGATGTTGTTAACACAAAGACTCATTTCGTATAATTTACAAACGATGAAGATAGAGTTAAAGACTCTAGGGACCCACGTGAAGATAACGAATATACGAGTAGAATCGACTTTAATCGATAAAGTTAAAGCCACTCAAGCTACACACCCAAATCTGATGAATGTGAAGCAGAAGGTTCAAGAGGGCGTTATTCTAGAAGCAAGACTCGATGAAGAGAGGAAATCTCAACCCTTGATTTTATTGGTCTATTTGAAATCCTCGATCGAGTAGGAACTGTGGCCTATTGACTCGTTTTACCACCAAGTATATCGCTTGTTCATAACATTTTTTTTACGTATCGATGTTACGTAAATATGTGGATGACCCGAACCACGTTATTGAATTAGAACTAGACGAGATAGCAGAAGATTTAACGTATGAGGAAATACATGTTAAAATCTTGGATAAGAAGGATCATATTCGACACTCAAAGGTTATACCTCAAGAGTTAGAATCTGAAATGAAGTCAAGGTATCCTTACCTCTTCGACATACCAGGTACGTACCTTAATTTCGAGGGCAAAATTTCATAAGAAGGGGAGGTTGTAAGACCCCAACTTTTATGAATAAAGATGATTTTTCTATAATTATCATTTTTGAATATTATGGAATGAATTTGTTATAATGTTATAGTTATGGGTAGTATTTATAAATTCTGCAAAGTATGCAAGTTGTTATATTATATTCGATTGGTGGGAATATTCGTTTTAGCGGGGAATATTAAATATGGCAACACAATCATCGTAGAACCCTACAATGGAAATTATTGTCGGATTGAGAAAGCGATAAAAATATTTTTTATGAAAATAACTAATTGAAAGTTTTACCGTTAAAACTGTTGAACTACTCGGTAGTAAAAGTACAGTAATATGTGTGGTTGCATAGTAGCACACGGTATTGATTATTAATGCTTACATGAGAAGTCACTCACTTATACTCAATTATTGCTACATTAATTGTTGCATCATATCTCTTATATTATTGATTCGATTATTGTCACAGTATCATCTGCATTATATGATATATTATTAAATCAATAATTGAGACAACAAAGTTATTCATATTATTAAATTGCAATATTTACAATGTCTAGAAGTTCTGCCAAGGAGAGGTTTGGTCACCTAATTGTGCGCCAATAGGGAGAAATCCTTATTGGAAAGCCTCTTTCCTGGGAACGACCTGGTTGTTAAATATTGTGAGTTATGATATTAATAGTGAATAAGTTCGTGTTGATTAAAGATGATTTTGATAGTTCCATTATGTTGGGATTATTGGTGTTAGTTGAAATCGACATCTATTCCAATGATAATTGATGTCTAGGGGTTATATTGATAAATCGGGTAATTTATCGGATAAATGAGCAATTAATTGCTACTAATTCACATGCTTATATAACTATTTATTCATAAGTGTGTACTATTGAGTCACATTCACTTACTATTAGGGGAGTTGGTGCAAGATTGATAATACTTGCATGACTAAGTTAAAAAGGGAGGTATAGATGGAGGTACTATACTGTATTTCGTATTTTCACATGATTATAACTATTGATTCACATGATTGAACTATTGATTCACATTATTTACTATTAGGGGAGGTGGTGCAAGTTTGATAATACTTGCAGGACTAAATTAAAAATGAAAGAAAAGTTGGAGGTATTGTCTTTGTAATTTTCGAGCCCCAAAACGTGCAATTATCGAAACTCTATTTTTCTATAAATAGAAGCTCATTCTTCCTTCATTTCTCACCAATTCACCAAAGCTATAGAGCATTTATTATAGAGAGAAATTATAGAGAAAGAAGAAGAAGTCTACTACATACATTTCTATTCAAGTATCGACTTTTACTCTAAGGTAAGGGATATTATTTATTATACTGTAAGGGGTATTATTTCTTTTTGTATTCATGAAGAGAGCTTACATTATTCCATTCGTATTATTTTGTTGGAATAACTTTTTTTATCTGATACCGCATACATGGTGAAATTCATTGTTATTCCATTGTTTATTATTACAGCCGGAATATCCTCGCTTTGCATAAATTTCGCTTTAACTTTGGTTTAGTTCCTTATTATTACGTTGGAATAACTTTGTCTATATAAGTACCGCATATATGGTGAAATTCTTCATTATTCCATTCTTTATTATTATGTTGGAATAACTTTGTATATGCAAAGTAATCGCATACGTGGTGAAATTCTTCTATTATTCTATTCTTTATTATTCATCGAATATCCATATCGTACATGCATTTTCACGGACTGGTTCCATTATTTATTATCCGCCGGAATATCACGTCTGCATGCGTTTACGCCTGGGACTGGTTCCATTATTTATTATTATGTTGGAATATCTATATCGGTGTAAATTTTGCCGACTCGATTCCGTTCTTTATTATTACATTGGAATATCTTGTCGGCGTGATCACTTTGACGACTGGTTCCGATTCTTTATTATTACGTTAGGAATAACTCATTTGTCTGGATCTCTATCGCATGCATGGTGAATCCTACGTTATTCCATTCTTTATTATTACATTGGAATAACGATCTATGTGGATTACCACGTGCATGGTGATTGATCCTTTGTATTCATTCCTTATTAAATCGTGGAAATGATCTCGTATCGTGGATTCTCGCATTGGCGGGTGAAAATCCATTTGCAGTTTTATATATTCTTATTATACTCAGTTGGTTAAAGTTTTGACTTCTATACTCCATGAAATTAGTGGCATATCCTTGATATTTGCGCTTCATCCAGTATCTTTTCATGGAAATATTTTTCTGAGCATTCTTGAATTTTACTCTACAAAGAAGTATCATGTTGACAATTTGGACATTATTGAGTTCAAGATAAATTAACTAATCTTTAAAAATTTATTCTTGAACTTGTTTTATTGAATTATTATGACATTGTCATGATGAGTTATGTTGGTTATTATGTGAAAACATGAAAGTTCTTAGAAATCACAAAGGGTTGAAAAATCAGATTTTGGTGAAAATGGAACATGAAATTCAATTGACCATATCTCCTATTATATTTCGAATTTTTGAGTGTGGTCAAGTTCTAGAGTTAGATCTATGAGTTTCCTAACTTATCCAAGTGAAATCACTAGAAAAGGTGTTGTAGATTTTCGTGTGGACTGATTTTAGCAAAGCACAAAAAAGTGAAAAATGGGAAAAAGCTATTGTCCATATTTTTAAAAGGGCTGTTTCGGCCATTTAATTTGTTAGAAAAATTCTAGCCTTTTGGGACATGAAAATATATGGTATAAAGTACCTCCTGTCCAAAAATGAGCTCATTCCGACTTCAAATGAGCAAGTTATGACCATTTCAATATTTAGGTTTTTCTGACAAAAAATGCTATAACCGGAGTTCTATAACTCCGATGACCATGAAATTTAAACTGGAAGCTCACGTTAACATGTGTAAGATCCTTCCAAGATTTGGGAATTTTTGGAGTTAAACTTGAGGTAGCTAATTTCTTAAGGAATTAATTAGAAATTAATTTTTGAAAAATAGTAAATGAATTTTAAAAATTCCGAGAAAAATATATGTTCATTATGGGACTATACTCTGCTAAATCCAGGAAAAAAAATATTTTTGGGACTGATTTGGTATTTTTCATAAAAATGGTTTAGTCACGAACATATGAGTTAAATATGTTATGTGAAGTAACAAAGTTGGAAAATAAGATTTTATGGCTTGGAAATCCTATATAAGGTATATGCAGATTTTTGATGAGGGATTTGATCATTGGTGATGAAATCTTATGAGTATGGCATTTTTGGATGATTAAATGCATTATTTGGTAAAGTGTAAACAATTGAAATAAATTGTTTATAAGTTTAAGAAGTGATTAAAATATTGTTATGATATTAATAATATTAGATTATGAGTGGTTGATAATATTTGGATAAATTTAAAGTCTTTAATAATTATCCTTGTTTTCGTTTGATTAATGCTTATATCATTGTCATCATCCTCATGCTTATATAATGATGAAAGTTATCTTTGGCTTACGTGCAAAGATGGACTGTTGATTATTGAATTGTATATCTTTGGCTTACGTGCAAAGATGGATTGTTGATTATTGGTTTTATTGTTGCATATCTTTGGCTTACGTGCAGAGATGGATTTAGTATGATTATGACCAGGGATTATTCGGTATAGTCATGACCATTGATGATTTAATGAATATCCTTGGCCCGTAGTGCAGGGATAATTCGATGATGTGGTTTATTTATTAAGTTGAGTCTATTAAAAAAAAATTGATGAAAACTTTTTAAATCATAAAAGATAGTAGATTTTATTCTTTACTTAACTCTTCTAATGGATTGCTTGTTCCGCTGTAGTTAAACTTGATGTCTATTATATTTTATCAGTTTAACATTGTTGAAGACTAATGATAATTTATTCTGCATTATCTTAGTCATAATATTTCTTACTGGGCTAATTGAGCTCACCCTTTTCCTTCACTGTTCTCTTCAGGAAATGAGAATATAATTGGGACGAGTCGGGGAACGGAGTGACGGTCCAGATAATAGCATTAGTAGTCCTCACTATTCTGTTAAATAGTGTGATAATAAATATAATGAGGACTTCATTGAGTTTGTATACTGTCTAGATGACAATATACATATTAAAACTCGTAGCATATGTTTTGTCATATGTTACACGATAGTTGTATTATTAAGTTATATTTTGTATTCAGTACCTTGTATCTGGCGACCCAAGATGGGTGATGTATACCTATTTTGGGGGCGTCACAACACTGTACCACGAAAATCAAAAGCAAATAAGGGAATCCTAGAAGGAATATCCGCTCCAGAAGTAGCACTTATTCCAAGAGTGGGAATAGCCCCAAAAGAGGTACAAACTGCTCCAGAAGTAGCAATTATTCCAAGAGTGGGAATAGCCCCAGAAGAGGTTCAAAATCTCAAAGAAGGGATAAGAGATGAACACCAAGAGATCTCAATAAATTATGTACATGATGAGAAAATATGGGATCGAAGCAAAGTCATGATTGATGATATATTTTTTTTCTCTATAGCATCATATATTACTTTAATTCCTGACACTGATCCTGAACCACAAAACGTGGAAGAATGTCGAAAAAGAAAAGATTGGCCAAAATGGAAAGATGTTATTCAAACCGAGCTACAATCTCTATTGAAAAGAGAAGTATTTGGACCAGTAGTCCAAACACCGCTGGGTGTAATCCCCGTTGGAAATATATGGGTATTTGTATGAAATTGAAATGAGAAAAATGAAATTATGAGATACAAAGCCCGACTTGTAGCTCAAGGATTTTCACAAAAACCTGGTATTGATTATCAGGATACATACTCTCCAGTAATGGATGGAGTCACTTTTCGCTTTCTAATAGGTATGGCAACCATGGAAGGTTTGGAAACACGTCTGATGGATGTTGTAACAGCATACCTATATGGCTCACTTGACAGTGAGATTTATATGAGAATCCTTGAAGGATTGAAAATGGCTGAATCACAAAGGCCCTATCACATATATTCAATCAAGTTACAACGCTCATTATATGGTTAAAACAGTCTGGTCGTATGTGGTATAATCGACTTAGTGATTATTTAATAAAAGATGGATATATAAATGATCAAGTATGTCCATGTGTTTTTATTAAGAAATCACAAAGTGGATTTTCCATCATTGCTGTATATGTGGATGATTTGAATCTTGTAGGTACTCCTGAAGAACTCACAAGAATTGCTACTTATTTAAAAGATGAATTTGAAATGAAAGATCTTGAAAAGACAAAATTCTGTTTGGGAATACAAGTGGAGCATTTAGCATCTGAAATTTTTGTTCATTAATCCACATATGCTGAAAAGATTCTCAGTCATTTTCATATGGATAAAGCTCATCCTTTAACTACCCCGATGGTTGTTCGATCTTTAGAAGTTGATAAAGATCCATTTCGGCCTCTAGAAAGTGGGGAAGAAGTTCTTGGACCTGAAGTTCCATACCTAAGTGCAATAGGTGCTCTTATGTATCTTGCAAACTGTACATGACCTAATATTACTTTTGCTGTCAACTTGTTAGCAAGATATAGTTCTTCTCCTACTAAGAGACATTGGGATGGGATCAAACACATTTTTAGATACCTCCGTGGAAGTATAGATCTTGGCTTATTTTATCCAAGAGATTCAACGTCGCGATTGGTTGGATATGCCGATGCAGGATATTTATCAGATCCACACAATGGAAGATCACAAACAAGTTATGTATTTACATATTGTGACACGGCTATATCCTGGAAATCCACAAAGCAAACTATGACAGCTACATCTTCAAATCACTCAGAGATTCTCGCTATACATGAAGCAAGCAGAGAGTGTGTTTGGTTGAGATCAATTATTCAGCATATTCAAAAGTCATGTGGATTACCATCAATCAAAGACATTCCTACAATTTCAGATGAGGATAACGCCGCATGCATTTTCAACTTAGAGGAGGGTACATCAAAGGAGATAGAACAAAGCACATTTCACCTAAATTCTTCTTCACACATGAGCTACAAAAGAAGGGTGATATAAATGTGCATCAAATTCGATCATGTGATCATCTAGCTGACTTATTCACAAAGTCGCTACCAAATGCAACGTTTGCAAAACTTCAGAAAAGGATTGGAATGTGTAGACTAAAAGACTTGTGACAACATTTCATCAAGAAGTAATGAATTCTTTTTGAGGGGAAGACTGTACTCTTTTTCCTTAGTCACGATTTTTTTCCCAATGGGTTTTTCCTGACAAAGTTTTAACGAGGCAGTCAATTAAGATATTTATATAAAAGATATGTACTCTTTTTCTTTTCGTTAAGTTTTTCCCACTGAGTTTTCTTAACAAGATTTTTAATGAGACATAATCTTCTATCGTAAGAAATCAGAGGAAGTATTACAAAGTGATTTCCTCCCGTGACTCCCCTTTCCTCTTTATTCCCACTATGTGATCCCTCCATTATTCTTGTCCTTCTCCTCTTCTCATTTCTTATATAAAGGGAATAATATTGAAAAAAAGTATAAGAATTCTTTCGGAAGGTTTTTCTCTCTTTTTCTCTCTTGCTCATTCTCTCTAAATTTATGCAACAATTATAAGAGTATCTTTATAAATTTGCTAAAGTTTTATAACAAAGAAGTTATTGTTGCATTTTAATTCTTTATTACACGGAAAACTAAAGAAAAGGAAGAGAAATGTAAAAAGTTATTGGTACATTTTAATTCTTTATTATACTATATTTTTGTATTATTCTTAATACTCAACTCGTTTCACAATATAAGATTATTAGGAGTATTAAGTTTTTAAATTCAATTTGATGTCTGTAAAATCAAAATTGATATAAATTCATTTAAAGTTATAGAATAATAAAATTTATAATTATTAGCATTTTTAGATAATTTATAATATTATTTATTATATTAAATAAAATTTAAAAAAACTGTAGTAAATTTAAAATTTAAAATATTTAAAATTAATTTTTAAAAAATTAATACTCAATAATATTTTAGAATGAAGTTGTATAAAAGAAAAGAAAGCAGGGAGTGTAGACTCCAAAGCAAAAGCAAAATGGAATTCTAGTACGCCCCCCCAACAAAACGTATATGTAGAGGAAGAGACATTCCCAAACACCTTTGGGCTTTTGGGTTTCTATTATTCCATTCCCATTTCATATTTTTTTCAGTAATAAAGGAGTGTAGAACAGAGGAAGTAGAACAAGAAGAGAGAGAGAGAGAGTGAAGCAGCAGCAAATCAAAATCAAATGGACGAAGCCCCTTCTGCTAAGAGATGGATTCCTCTTGAAGCCAACCCTGATGTTATGAACCAGGTTCTTATCTATCCCTCTTTCTCTTCCTATAATTTCCTCCATGATCGGTTGATTAGATATTTGATTCTCGATTACAGATTAATTCCCGTTTGTTGCTTACAGTAATGATGTATATATATATATATATATATATATATATATATATATATATATATATATATATACACACACACACACACACATATTCTATCATATCACCATAAATATATGTGTCTCACAAGTTGCCCTACTTGCCTTAACTCGCTCACAAATTGAGCGAAAGGAGTAATAATAATTTTAATTAGATGAAAAAAAAAACATTCTTTTTTCTTTTTTATTTTGATTGAATGATTCCCGAGGAGTTCGGTAAAAATTAAGGATGGAAGATGGTTGAATGTTGCGACTTAGTCCGAGATACATTTATCAACCATTGGGATAATTATGTTTACAAATGAATCCTTAGGCTCAGCTTAAAATTTAGTAGTAGTGGTGTGATGGTAGAAATGATTGCAACAAAATAATGGCATGTCATGTCACTTTATAGTATTAAAATAGAACCTTTGTGATTAAAAGGATATGTATATATAATTTTTGAACGGAGGTAGTACTTAAAGTGATCATTTTAAGTGATGGAAGTTGTTAAGTTGGGTCAATGATTAACTTTTCGTTGTATTTATGTTCTTTTTGGTATGTATTTTGTAATATTATTTGATTTTGTGGAAAATGTATATATTTCTGGGCATGTCCTTTTATTTTGTGGAAGTATGTACCGGAATCGGACTTCTTTTTAGCTTATGGAGAAGTATTGTTTAGAGTTCTTTGTATTTAATCATTTGGTGTTGTTTGTGAGCAGTTTCTTTGGGGCCTTGGTGTTCGAGAGGACGAGGTAGGGTGCTATGATGTGTATGGTTTGGATGAAGAGCTCTTGGAAATGGTACCCAAGCCGGTGCTTGCGGTGCTGTTTCTCTATCCCCTCACGTCTGAGGTACGTAGCCAAAGACTTGTTTTCCTTCGTTTGCACATCAACTGGTCCTAGTTTAGTTTTCTGTCCATTTGCCTATTGCTCGGCTCAGTTGTTTTGTATTATCTACATTTTTCTTTAATAAGATCTTGTGCTATTGCAGAGTGAGCAAGAGAGAATACATCAGGACAGCATTAATAAGGTGAGTCTGTTGGTCCTTTAATTTTTTTTTCTTTGGGATGTGTTGAATCATGCCACCTTCGGAACTGGCAGTATTCTGTTCTAGAAGCTTTGTACAAGGAGTTGGCCCTGTATCTGCACTGGATTATAATATTGGAATGCGACAGGAGACATTTGAGAGAGTGGAGGGATTTATTTTGAATTTTGACACTTTTCTAAGCTCTTATTGGGACTTTTCCACATTCATGAATGTCATCGAAGTTGTATATCGACTTCCACAGAAGATGAATTTTCATTATCTCCCTTCTTCCCTCATGACCACAATCACCACCTCTCTCTTAAAAACTATTTCATAAGTTAATTGATAATCCATATGTTTTGTATCTGTACAAGTCATTGTCAATGTATCTGTTACTTAATGTTTTTCCTTCTGTAGTTTTAAGAGTTTTCTGTATTACTGCAGGACCCGACTAGTGGAGTTTACTTTATGAGGCAAACTGTGGGAAATGCCTGTGGAACTGTTGGACTTCTTCATGCTGTTGGAAATGTCACTTCAGAAATACAACTTCGTAAGTCTTATTATTGCATTAGATTATTTGCAAGTATTTTGATGGCTAGTGTTATTTTTGTTTTATGCATTTCTATTGGCTGAACAACTGGTGATAAACACTAGAAAATTGTTTTACTAGGTCTTTATGAGTTTCATTTAAGTCTTATAACAACTATATTGCAACCACCTAATTTTTTTTGCTACCGGTTAGAGGATCTAGAAGACTACAACATGGCATGAGAAGGAAAAATAGAACACCACAGCATACATGCATACAAGCACACCATTCTTTTACTCGACCTCTTCTAGCATAGCTACCTGTAAATCTTCTCTTGATACTTTGCCTCTGTAAGTTTTTATGAGTGTCAGCTTGCAGATTTTCTGTTGTAGAAAACATATACTTGTTTTCATAAGCACCAAGCCTCTTAAATATTTTGGATATAGATGTTACTCTCTATTTTGAACTTAAAACCTTTTAACATTCTTTAACATTTTCTCTTTGCTTAATCCCTTTTCTTTTTTCAGCCTCCTAACTTTTTATTACTTTCTCTTATGCTGACGAACCACTTTCTTGGCTTTCTTGGAAAATTTTACCCAAATGTTGTAATTTAGTATATCTTTAACCCGCGCCTAGTACCATCCGCCATTGTCAAATATTTTTTCCTTAGGAAACTTTAACATTCATCCTTACTGCTTTTCAGCTCTTCAAGTGATAAGTGATCTTGACTCTTTTACTTCCTATGATATCTAGTGTAATGCCACCTCAGAAAGATACCTATAAGTCATACTTCTAGGACTGTTAGAATGTATCTAAGATATATGCTTCAGAAATAAAGTCAAAATCAGACACTATATGAAAAAGTAATGCTAAAATCTAGTTCTCATTTTGCAGGGCCAATATATATATATATATATATATATATATATATATATATATATATATATATATATATCCTAGAATTTCTAGGATTATTTTCTTGTAATTTTGCATTTTATATGAGGTAACCTATTGCAAAATATGCTGCAACCCTGCTCCTTTTTTCAGTCAATGTACGAATCAAAGGCTTTACAGATCTTTGAATGTTTTGGGGTCACTTTAAGCCCCTTCTTCAAAGTTGCCTATATTAAAATCTGGTTCCCCACTTTTGATGTTTCTAATTTTCAGTTGAAGACTCGTATCTGGACAAGTTCTTCAAATCCACTGCTAGCATGGATCCAATGGAGGTTCTTTTTCTGCTGAATAGTTTTCCTCATCATAATAATATCATAAATTTGTATGCTTATCATGTTTTTCGCTCATGTGCCTTGCATATAATCTTTTGTAGCGTGCTGCATTTCTTGAAAACGACAGAGAAATGGAAGTTGCTCATTCAGTAGCAGCTACAGCTGGTGAGACTGAGGTGAGTTTTTCTTTGTAAGTTGTAATTTCAAGAAAAAATAATATTATTTATCTACTATGCAATACCTCATGTTTCCTAATACTTGTATCCTTTGTATTGTGCTGGGCTCCTTTTAAATGAATTTTCAGTTGCTCATAGTATGCAAGTTATATCCAGAAGCCTTTTAAAGAATATAAATATGACCTACATCTGTTTTATCAAATATTGTTATATATATATATATATATATATATATATTTGATGTATTACCAATTAACGTCTGAAGAAAAATGCTTGCTAACAGAAAGAAAACTCTCTTAACTGTGGAATAAATCAAGTTCTAATCTGATTACTTATCTCATACTTCAAGGGTCATATTTCATTTATGCAATCCAAAGGATTCTTAATACTTCCTCCGTTTCAAATTATAAAATCATTATTGACTTTTGAAAAATCAGTTTCAAATATTTTCAAACTCAAAATTGACATGAATTCAATTATTTTATGTCAATATTATAATTAATATTATAAACTATATAAAAGTACTACTAATTATAAGATTTATTATTTAAAAAATTTAAATAAATCATGTTAACTTTAAATTTAAAAATATTTTAAATTTAATTTTAGAAAGTCAATAGTGATCTTATAATTTGGAATGGAGGGAGTATATGTTTTAATTATAGGGACATTGTGCTTCCCTCCACCTCTTATGTTTTAATTATAGCATCGACAATTTCCATCTTATTCTTGTTTTCTCTATAGCTTTTAGAGCACTCTTTCTAAGGGATGTTGCTAGTGGTGAGACCTGGCAATTTGGATTACATACTGGTGGGTTAACCGAAATTAACTACAACCATTTGGGTAGGTTAATTACTCTAAATTATTTGGGTTGGTTAAAGTTTGGATCCATATTTTTAAAAATAAAAACAGTAAACTGGTTTGGACCCATTTTTTCCCCTGTTGACCGGTTCTGCCTCGCGTAATGAAAACATGCTCCAAATTCTGTTGGCATGCAAGTGAGTTGATTGCTCAATTGGTTTTTACCTCTATTAAAGCAAAATTCGTTTAATTTTGTTCCAAAACGAATATCTAAAAGATAATTGCTCAAGTTATTGAGAAAAAAATGTATTCTATGCAATAGTCCCCTTGCCAATCACAGTCATGCCACGTCTGCTCAACTAGAAATGCTCCTGAGTATAAAATCATCACTGATTTTTTAAAATCAATTTCAACTATTTTAATACTCAAAATCAATACTAGTAAGATATTAGATTTTCAAAGGAAAGAAGTATAAGACATTATCACATGTTATTTTTTTTTCTGATCTTATATTTTCAAATAGTGTAATAATTTTTTACCTTTAATATATTTGATAAATATTTCCAAATTTGTTGGTTTATTACAATCGAACAACTTTTATTATAAAGTGAAACTCAAGCGATAAAATTTATAATGTATTTTATTTACTCTGCAAAGTATTAATTAAAGAGAGACAATATATTCTTCCATTCTACTAAAGTAAAATTTGTTTGATTTTTTTAAAATTAATATGAATATTACATTACTTCAAATAAATTTATATTAATTTTATCTTAAATTTTAAATTAACTTCAAAAATTAAGTAATTAATTTATATTCTATATTCTTTTTGTCTTAAAATATAAAATTAAACAATGATTTAATCTTGCACCTTCACTCTATTTTTATAAATTTTTTCATACTCTCTAAAAATATTAATTCTCTTTCTAAAATACTTGATTCTCTCTCTCTAGAAAATTTTCTCCCTCCCAATTCCCAAATTCACTCACTCTCTCTGAAAAGCTAACTGGTATGAATTGTTCATAATATGCATAATAAACAAGTTTCCATATTGAAAATATCTCCAAAACTCCCACATGTAGTGGAAAAAGTTCTAGGGGATTCAGTTAATGAAATTTTGGTGAAATCTAAATATTAGTGAATATTTTGGATTTGGACAGAGCAAATTAGTGTCAAAAAATTGGTAATAAGATTCTGTTATAAATGATCCAACTGATATTTCAAATAACTCCTCCATAATTATCTTGGCTCCAATTGTGGTTAATCTATGTACTTATTTATAAAATGAAAATATGAGATGACCTGGATTAGACTCATAACCATATGGGCCTAGACCATATTATCTATATTCAAAATGGATAATGTGGTTTTAATTCCTAATGGACCCATAACCCATATTGTGAAAACCATAACCAACTAAATTCATATTTTCCCAGGCCTAGTAGTGGTCATGCATGACCTAACAATTTTTTCTCTCATCCTAATCAATGCTATTAGATACTTCATTACTTTCTCATTTTTCAATGACTGGTTTCTTTCTTGCACATTTTTCCATTCATACCTCTCAATTTTTATAGTGGCCCTAAGAGGTTTTAAGTCAAATTAATCAGACATGGACATTTTGGTTTTAAGTTCAAATCCAGTGATTTCTTAATAAAATAAAACAAGTTCTATCCAATAGAGCAGGATTTAGTTTGTATTGATAGGAATTAAGATATTTGAATTTAATAGTTTATAGATAACTAAATTGAGTTAACTATCCATAAGAAAAGAATTAAGATAATTAGTTGACTTCCAGTCTGACTCCATCTATAGATGGAGCCTTAAATTCATGTTTCAAGTGTCATTTGCTCTTTAACTCGTGAAAATTACCTAGCCAACTAGAGATCCTTAATATAATAAAACTTTTACTTCTTTGTATTTTATTTATTCTACAATAAAGTAAAAGATGATGATATGAGCCATCAGCATGGTACCCTTTTAAGTTTGAGTATAAAACCATCCAATTATTTTCTAAACTATGGCAGTTTATGTATTGTCTTCCCTTATGGTTTTTAGAAGAGGGTCTGAACACTTGGAAATGACCTTGGTTATCTTTCCGAGTCCAAGTTTGATCTCATTATTGTTGGGATTTTTCTGTTTTTGCATCAAGATTATATTCAATCTGGGTGATTTTGGCTTATGATCTGAAACCCCTAATCCTGGTGTTGTTACTCTTAACTATATGGGGAATTAAACCATATGTCAGAGTGGTGCATCGATGTAGTTCGCTTTGTAACATTGATTTATCTTCCTCATGTGTATATTCTCTCTTAATGAAATTTCTTCTTTATCCAAATTTTGTTTATCAAATAGTGAGGAACTTGGTTCAACGGTGAGTATTGGACAACTTTAGACTTCAGAGACCGAAAAACTGGAAACTTAGCTAGGAAAAGAGATGATGGAGATAATAAGATCATATTGCCAGAATGTACTAGAAAGTTGCTTCGTGAGATGGAGAGAGGTAGCAGACTCAGCAGCCTACCAGCCTACCAGCCTACTACTTGTGTCATGTAAAAGAAAATCTTTAAATTAGAGAACATCTAGGACTCTTCCAGCATTAAGTAACAATAAGCAAATATCCTTAACTAATAAGGATTAGACTCAGGAAAGGACTTGTCTTTCTTCGGATTAAATCAAAATAAGCCTTAGATTCAATGTTCTAAAAGGCGCTACGCGGGAGGCGGGCGGCCGAGAGGGGGGGGGGCCTAGCGCCTAGGGGGCCTGGGCGGGGCCTAGGCGGGATTTTTTATTCTAAGTCAATTTTAATATTTTATCTTACATTTATCCAAACAAAATAATAATATAAAGCAAAATAATCTATAATAAAGATAATAAAGGTCTTTTCTTAAAGTTCAAACACATCCACATTGCTAATGTCAAAGTTCAAACACAAACATGCAATTGTTCAAAGTTTAAACATATTTTTAACGTATTAGTTTTATTTATAAACATGATTGCTATTAAATAATAAAATTTTAAATTTTAAGAATTTAATTCAATATTAAAACTTAAGAAACTAAACATAAATTTAAGAATTATAAAATTGAATTTAACTAAATATTACAAATGTTTCATCATTTATATAATTTGAAGTTGGTACAAGTTTAAAAAATTACAACTATAATAAAATTATCCATTTTGACTTGATATTGTTCACTTCTTATTGTGATTTGATATGCTATAACCTGTATTATGAATATGATAAATCATTTGAAAAATAAATATATCAAGATTTGGTTTGAGTAGTTATTAAAATAAAAAAAAATCTCTCCGCCTAGAACCCGCTTAATTTCCTGGAGGAATTTTTTTACCGCCTTCAGCTTAGGTGGCGCCTGTGCTTAGATTTCATTGCTTACAATAGCATGAAATATCAATTAGCAAAATAACACTTTAGTTCAAGAAAACTAATTTGTGTAAACGGTTGATTATACAGTAACCTCTGGAATCTCCCTCCTCTCTGCTCTACCGCTTCCACTTCTAAGTTGGAATACATTATGTCTTCAAGATTGTACTTGTTTATCTTTCCATTTGATTTGGATTTGTCCTTGGAATAATGAGCCTCGTGATTTTCTCTCCCCAGGCTTCAGATAATGTGGACACTCACTTCATCTGCTTCACATGTGTGGATGGTAACTCTCTCCCACTCTCTCTCATGGAAATCAATACGTTGACATTCAGGGGTCGTGAATAAGAGTTAATTTTACACATCTGTAAATATTTGATTTGCAGGACAACTTTATGAGCTTGATGGAAGGAGATCAGGACCAATTTCACACGGTGCTTCTTCTCCTAGCAGTTTATTAAAGGTAATTATTGTAGCTGTAACTATATATATGGTCAGAAATTTTTGAAGTGCAATAGAATTACATCTATCTATGCATGTTTTGTATGATCAACATAAAATCCCTAGCTTGTTGCGATTTGGTTAACCTGGCAGTGAAGGCTTAATATGTTGAGCTCGGAGTAAACTTTTGGCTAATTCTTTCCATAATATTACTTCATTGTTTGCAGGATGCCGCCAAAGTTATACAATGCATGATTGAGAAGAATCCAAACTCGATGAACTTCAACTTAATTGCTATTTCAAAGAGGGTTGAGGGAGCATAACTTGGAAATTGAGCAGAGGTTTTTGTCATTTCAGTTGTACTTGGATATATAATCTAGACATCAACTTTGGTAACTTTACAAGGATGTTTTCACACTTTTCTAGTCTCAAGTCTTTTGATTTCGAAGTTACCCCAACTGTTGCAGAGCTTAGTCCTTGTGTTTATTTTCTCTCTCTTTTATCTGATCTGCTCGAGTCATGATTGAGGCCTGTTCCTTTGCCGTGGTTTTGTTTTCTTTTTAAGGAGGATTAGTGAAGAGATATATCATTGTTGTTATTGATACTATAGTTATGAATGAGATTGTATATCAATTCAAAAATATACCCAAGTTAAGGAAGAAGCATATATTCCAGCAGTTCTCATTTTAATTAACTCAACTCGTGAAGCTTGGTTTCTAATGTAAAAAACAGATGAACCGAGGATGATCCAAATGAAGAACTGCATCTTCAAACTTAGAGGATCAAACCGTCTTTGGATTTGAATTGAAGGAATAAAATGTAGAGGGGTGATTCATTCTAATTAGAATGAGTTGTTACACAATGTTAAGTTTGAATTGAAAAAATAGAATGAAGAGTAAAATGAGTTGTTACACAATGTTAAGTTTAAATTGAAGAAATAAATTGAAGAGTCGAATAATTTATTCCATTCTAATTGGAATAAAGATCGAACGAAGGAATAAAATAAATTCTAATTTCATTGACACTTTCATTACTCTAAGCACAAGTTTCTCAGATCCAAACATAGAACAAGTTTCCAAATAAAATGAAAATGAAAATGGGAAATGGGCGTCTCCAAATAAATCATTTTAACTAATGTTTGGCTTATCCAGCCACGTCTCATTGTTTACTCATGCAATATGGAGTAGTTCTTAGGGAAAAACAAAAAACAAAAGTTTAATTTGAAAATAAAATAAATCAACAAATGAAATTTCAACACAAATTAAAACCAGAATTAAAACGAAAATCAACACAATCCCACAGCTTAAGCTCAAGTACAACAACGCTCATGAAATGAAATGAAATAAGAAAAAAAAAAACAAACCAACCACTGAATTCTAAACATTCATTTCTCATCCGACTAAAAGATGAGATTCTGCACAGAAGTGAAGGTACAACTCATGCATGAACGTGTGCTTAATCAGGTTGTACTCTGTGCTCAGCCCTCAATTTTTTCTTTGTTCTCAACCCTCTCCTTCATTTCCTTACCCGCACCCGCAATCTTCGCCTGTGCCCGATCAAGCTGGTCCGCCCCGATAGGATGCTTCCCCGTCGTGTACCGGTACATCCACGTCAGCACAAATGTACCGATGGCCCCCAACCCTCCGGCGGTGAAAAACCCCGCCAACAGGAGAAAGACGGCGATGGTGGCCGGTACTAGCACCGGGCTGAATATCACCAGCAGCGGCGTGGCCAGCACTAGGCCGATGATGGTCACCGCCAACGTCAGGCCGGAGAGGACCACCATAGAGCCGCCGAGCGTGACGGCAGTAGTGGTTTTGGCCAGCTGGTGAGATATCTGTTGCTCCTGCTGATGTGGCTGCTGGTGTTGAGCCATTTTTGACGGTAAGGAAATAAGAATTAAGAAGAATTTATGTGAAGAAAAAGTAAGGGTTTTGATGAAGGGGGATGAAGAATTCGGTGTGGTATATAAAGGGAAGAAATGAGAGAATTATGATATGGTGCATGGAGTGGCACGTGAGGAGAGAAGGGAGTGTCACGTGGTTTCTGTTTGTCTTCATGCAGGTTTTGCATGAAGTTGTGTATGCTGCTGCTTGACACGTAGCTTTGAATGGTGTAATAGAGAAGTGGGTTTATGATTACGGTGGGTACTTCTAGGCCGGTCTGATTTTACAGTGATGAACCGGTTTTTTTTCTAGTACATGAAGTTTATACTGGTGCTTGAGCTAAAATAAACTGTATTTTTAATATTTTTACATATATTTTATGAGATCAATTCGACTCTTATGTAAAAAGAGACAACGTAAAAATATTGAATATAACTTTTATAATGGCTTATCTTTATTTTTGGACCTATCAATGCCATGAAAATTTTATTCATGGGATCGGAAAGCACTATTTATTTCTTTTGTCTAGGGATAAAAATTAGAGACCAAGTCTCAAAATTAGATTAAATAAAAAAAACAAACCCAATTATATTTAAGTAAGTGGCAGCTTCAATTAATCATGGTTATTGTAAAACCTCAATTTATTATGAATAAAATTAAAAAAAAATTATTTATTATCTTAAAATAATAAAGAGTTAATTTAATATAATACTTTAGTTATGAGTGAAATGTGCAAATTTTATAAAATAAGCAAGTGGTTATAAAATATTTATTTTATCGGAGAATATTTGTTTGGTCGTGAAATATTTGCATTGCTGCAGGAATATTAAATACGACGACATATAACCATTCATTAGCGCCTCATAATGTAATAAGCTGTCGGATGAAGAAAACGACAAGTTTGAGTTTTTATAAATAACTGGCGTAGTTGTTCATCAAGATTAACTTTGTTGGAATACACGGTGGTTAAAATACGATGAATACGCGTGGTTGCATAAAGATACATGGTATTGCGCAAGATTTTTGAATTATCGATTCTTACGTGAGAAGACACTACTCAATAATTGTTACAGTAATTACTGTTCAATATTTTATTTTATTGATTCAATAATTGTTGCGTTGATATTTTATATTATTGTTGTTTCAATAATTGTCACTACACAGTATTTCTCATTATCAGATCAATAATTCATATTATTTGAATAATTTTATTAGATAACATTATTGGCAATGTTTAGAAAGTTCTGTCTAAGGAGAGGTTTGGTCACTTAATTGCACGCCAGTAAGGAGAAATCCTTATCGGAAAGCCCCCTCTTTCCTGGGAACGGCCTGGTTGTCATAATTGTGATTCTGTAATATTATTTGTGAATAATTAATTATTGATTTATATGATAAAGAAATATTTATTTTATGTGGATATAATTGAAGGAATTAATGTTGAGGTATTTTATCAGTATTTTTGTCGAAATGGAGGTATTAAAAATTAAATCAGTGTTCTTCAGATATATTGCGTGAGTTATAATTTTTAATCTGACCGTTGGATTGTTGTGATTTTTGGATATGTTATACATATATAAGTTGAGTATATGTCCACAAATTTTGAACCGTTCAAAATGAATGCATGATTTGTTATGAATTTTAAGAGTGGTGATTCGTAAATTATGTTATAATTGATTTTTGGTGGAAAATTCTAGAATTGAGGGCCCCAATTGTGGTTGGTGAGAAATGTGATCAAATTTTATTTCAAATGTGGTGGGTGGCAATAGTAGCAAGTAAAAAGCCCATCAGGTAAGAAGTCAAGTCTGCTTTTTTGGCGTACAAGATTTTCCTATAAATAAAGTCTTTATGTTAGAATTGAAAATCACACTAGAAACATAAGCTTTCGCTCTCTATATTAGCGAGCGTATTTTTGTGAGTATTTAGATACTTTGAGAGTTTCTATTCAGTGCAAGTTGCCCTCCGCATCATATCCGATATTTCATTCAGAAGTATTATTCTTTTGAGGTAAGGGATATTATTTTTTTCGTAATGATGTTATTCTTTCAATATCATTATACCGAAATATTGATATGGATTTTATTGTGGAATTTCTACCTTTTTGTGTCGGGGTTACTATTCACGTATACGACACTATTCACGAATACGACACTATTCACCGAAAAATAAAATTTTTCCTTTTTGTCCAAGATGTCTTTTATGGTTACTATCTTTGATTGTATCCATGTTTTGATCTTTATTTTTGAATTCTACTTCACAATTGGTTATTATGAAGTATTATTGAATTTGGATAAACTGAAATACGAATTCCTAATATTTGTCCTTCTGTCTCACTGGATTCGGTTTCTCTAAAATATTTTTCATCATCTTCAGTCCTTAATGGTGATACTTGATGAATATCTTTGGCTCAGAAAGTCAGAAAGATGAATGATTACGATGAATATCTTTGGCCCATAGTGCAAAGATGAAGCAGTGTTGAGATGAACATGACCAACTAGTGATCTAAATGAATATCTTTGCCCGTCAGAGTGCAAAGATGAATATTTGATTCAAGATGTATATTGATTGATGTTACAAGGATAAAATATTGATGATGGACTTTTAAATTCATAGATGATAGTAGATTTCATTCTCTACTTAACTCTTCTAATGAATTGTTGTTTCCGCTGCAGTTGTTGATCTAAAACTTGTTGTCTATTATATTCTATCAGATTTTTCCCTGTTGAAGACTAAGGATAATTTGTTGTATATTATCTTAGTCATGATATTCTTTGCTAGGCTAGTTGAGCTCACCTTTTCCTTTTTGTTCCATTTTTCTTCTCAGGAAGCGAGAATATAGCAGGAACCAGTCGGGGTATAGAGTGATGGTCCTAGATAGTTATTTTAGCAGTCCTCACTATTTTTGTAAAATAGTGCATCAATAATTGTAATGAGGACTTTATCTGGGTGTGGATATTGTCTAGAAGACAATATTTGTATTTAAACTCACAGTTTGTGTTGTCGCATTTTGCACGACAATTGTAATAATGATGTTGTAGTTGTTTCTGTACCATATTTTTGGCGACTCAGAATGGGTGGTGTATACCTATTTTGGGGGCGTCACAGTTGGTATCAGAGCTTAGGGATATGGTCTCTGGCGGAGATCGGGGAATAGAACTAGGAGGGGAGAGATGAGTAAATCCTTCGCTAGTGTGTCCTACCTAAGCTTATTTGTTGGTCGGTCATAATATATGGATATTATGTGATATGTTAATTTGTTTAATTAACCCTTGTTTTATGGTAGTATTTAAGAATGGCAGCTGAGAACGTTAACAATAGAGTGTATGAGACTGTGGAAATACCTTTCATCGCCAATCAGGAGAATGTGCAACAGGAAGGCAATATTCCTCATGTAAATAACACTAACGAGCAAACGATGAATGATGGGATGTTTAGAAACTTTTTGCAGTTCATGCAAAATCAGACGAGGGAAACTCGTGTACAAAATACGGGTGAAATGATAGCAATGCGTGGTTTATCACATCCAATCAGTTCAAGGAGTTGGGACCACCAGAATTCTTTGAAAAGCCGGATCTGATTAAGGCGGAAACGTGGGTTAAGAAAATTACCAAGATATTCGATGTCTTGGGCTGCACGGAGGAACAGATGGTTCCATTCGCCACCTTTATGTTCCGTGGTGAGGCATATTACTGGTGGGAATCTGTGAAGCGTACCCAGCCTGCCACACTCAACATGTCTTGGGAAAAATTTCAAAAACTGTTCAATGACAAGTACTTTCCTGAAAGTATTCATCATATGAAGAAGGTAGAGTTTATTAGACTAGAACATAACAACACGACGGTGTCCCAGTACGAGGCAAAGTTCGCGGAGTTATCCAGGTTTGCACCTCATTTGGTAGAGAATGAGGAACGTATGACGCGGATATTTCTGAGAGGTCTAAAACCCGAGATTCGTCAATACCTTATCTCTCACAAATTTTCTCTGTATTCAGATGTTGTCAACATGGCTCAATTATTAGAGCGAGATAGTGAGTATGTTCAACCAAGGGACCACAACCGTGGTCATATCTGGTGGATGCCAAGATCATCGGAGCGATGATAACCAGCGAGGAGGGAAAAATACGAACAAAAACGGTAACCACTCGGGTGGTAATCGTGGCCATGATAATAGGAGAGGTGAGTTGTTGATCGATTTCGCAATCAATGAATACGTGCAAGTATACACGGTCAACAAGTAATAAAGTGAAAGTAGAGTATCGTTCCCACGAGGAATTATTTAATAAAAATCACCAAGTACTAATTCTTAACCAAACTAATTTTATTTAAACAATCTCAAATCGCGATTTTTCTAATTAATAAAACTAAATTAAAACAATTAAAAGAGATTATTCTAAAAGAAAACAAATAAACAAAACTAAGATTTGATTAAATTCAGATAAATAAGGATTAAGACTTCAATATCCCCAATTATGAACTATAAATCAATTAACCAATTATCCCAATTATTATGCCTACTGAATTGTTAACAGGAATTCTCAAATGCCAAAAGCCCTTTCTCAAGTGATCATTTGCCTTCTATTTAACCCAGATTAATTTTGATATATCTCTATGCAAAACAATTGAATTAAACTCGTTACGACTCCAATTCCTTATGTGTTACATGCGGCAAATAGATATTCTCATTCTATTCACAAACCTAATTATTCACTGTGCAAATAACTAAGTCACATGATATCATGCCCAGTTCTAACCCTAGAATTCCTCTCTCAATTCCTTCTAGAGTAACAAGGTAATTATTGATCAGATAATTAATCAATAAGCTCAAAGCAAGATGAACAATTCACTTCAACATAAATAATTGGAATAAATCAAATAATCAATTCATAATCATAAAAAGTTCAATTAAAATCTTAATGAAAGAGTTAGTTCATAATTAATGAATTAAAATCAAGAATCCACAATTGAATAGACATTAAAAGATAAAAGTATGATAAGAGAAGAGAATATAATCTGTTGTCAGCAAATCTGATGCTCCCCTCTTGCTCTTGCTTTGAATCTTCAATGGCTAATTAAGAACTAGGGTTTATATTCTAATTTAATGGAGTGTTTAATCTAGTCTAATCTATGTATTTCCCTTTATTTTATGCCTTACACTCAGACACTGCTCCCCAGCGCCCCGGCGCTGGGCATAGGCCTATTTTGGGCGCCCCGGCGCTGGCCCATGTTCTGACATTTTCTGCTCCGACGTCCTCTAGTAAAACGGCCATAACTTTTGATCCGAGAGGAGTTACGGGGCCTGACACCTATCAAATCGAAGATATCGACGAGATATACAACTTTCATTTTTTGAGGATTGAGAAATTCTAGGCGGATGAAGGCTTAAATTGAGCTGGAAGTGACTGCTATGCAAATGACCACCCAAAACCATGACGTTCGACGTTCGTTGGTACAACGATCATAACTCTTGCATCCGAACTCCGATTGGAATGATTCAAAATGTTCCGGAAAGCTAAAGACGATGCTCTTCAATGTAAGCTAAGTTCCAAACCAAGAACATGAAGTAAACATGAAAGCCCAAATGATGTCCGGTTTGCTTTTTTGCGTTTTCTTTGCTTTTCACTTACCAATAGTCGCTCACACCAAGCTCCCAAACGTATAACCTACAAAATGAACACAAAATGCATGAAAAGTAACTAAGACACATAAATATAAGTAACTAATTCAAGTAAAGATACTTGGGAGAAGTGTATATAAAATCCACTTATCAAATACCCCAAACTTAAACCGTTGCTTGTCCCCAAGCAACACAACATAATCAATGCAATGCAATGAAATGCAACTAATCTATATGCCTACAAATCCAAAGAAGATTTGATAGAATCAAATCTATTCACTCTACCTTAGAGCAATCAAGCAAACACGACAATACTTTATATCAAAACCAATCAACAATTTCCTAGTCAATCATCAAGTCTTAAGCGTTATATTCTTTGGTATAGTATGCGTGTGTGTGCTCAACAACCATGCTAAGCGATATAAAATCAAATCTAACACATAACAAGTCTCTTGAATGCATCATACAGTGTAAACTCAAAAAATCCAAAAACAAGCTAGATCCAACTAAAATAAAACAATTACCAATATCGAGGGTCAACATGGGATACTTATGCTTTATTTTCATCTACGGGGGCTTTTTGCTCTTTTTCCCGCTTTATTCTCTTTTTATATATATATACACATAGCTATGCAATGTCTTATTCCCTTAGGCTTTTCAATGCTACCTTAACGAGCTTTCGACCAACGACTCCCAGACCATTAAGACTTTAGGGCGCTAGGTGTAAAGACAATCCCCTCGGGCTTACTTACTCAAGTAACAAAGGCCATAAAACTAGACAAGCATGCCACGGTGTTTATTCATACTTTCTTTTTCTTTTTCTTTGTTTTCTTTTTTTTTCTTTCTTCTTTTTTTTATATAGCTTATATACCCCAAATATTCCCCCAAACTTAGGTTCTTGTCTAACTTTAGTCATCACTACTTATTCTTGTCATTCTTTCATTCAAACTAGCATTATCCTTTAGAGTCCCATTATGTATCAATTTAAACTCAATCAATCAACAAGTTGTTTTTTTTGTCTTATATCATTATTATACTAGTTTCAAACAGAAAAAGATTCAATTCATAACAAGAAATCACATCAAAGCTCTAATAGTCAGTATTATACTTGTCTACCCAATTCCAATCTCATCATTGGCCAAAATAAACTTAACTATAACAAACTACTGGACTTGTGCAAAATGAACATAGTAACTAACTATTATTTTTGAATTTTTGAATTTTTGATTTTTTTTTTTTATATAATGAACCTAAACTATATTAACAACATATGCAAAATATGAAACTAAACATGAAATAACAAACTAAACTAAACTCCCCCAAACTTAGCAATTACAATGTCCTCATTGTAAGAATATAACGATAAGTAGAAGAGAACTTCCCTGTAATCAGCTAAGCGTGAGGTGTTGGTGGCGATGGTAGCGACGATCATTTTCCTATCCATTGAACCTCCAACACCTGCAATGAAGAGAGACAACATGTATTAGATTATAAGAGAACTTACTAAGCAAATTAATTCCTATCTACTAAATAAACTAGTAAAGCATATAAATATAAAAATTCTTGGGTTGCCTCCAAGTCAGCGCTTGATTTATAGTCTTTTAGTCTGACTTTGTCTGGTCAATGCTATCCAATTCCTCTTCAAAAGTTGAGGAACCCTCCATCCATCAGAAATAATATAGCTTTTGGTAGGTTCCCATTTACGATAGCCATTGTATTAAAGTCACCTAGCATGCTTTGTTTAGATAAGATCACATTAAAGAACGTCCAACATCTAGGTGTTTTTTCCATTGTGTCTGGGAATAGATTTTGGCATTGAGGCTTGTCAGACACAAAAATCTCTTCTTCTATCTTCTTCAACTCATTAAACCATGGCTTCGAAGTTGTACTCGCTTTTACGTCACAAGGAGTATTGTCGACGACATGACTACCTAGCGGACAAGGTTTTGCAAATCTAACCGGATTCTTGAACTTTGGCGGAGAAGGAACTTGGGGCACTAATAACATCGGCTCCTCCTCATTGGTAATCATAGTTAGTTCTTCACCGACCTTATTTTCATTATCCCCACTTGTCTCCTCTTTTTCAACATCTCGTGTCTCATCCAGTTGTAGATTTGGCTCGGGCACTTCATCAATTTCGTCATCCATGTCATAAAGCCAAGTGTTTGGAGGAAGGTTGTTTATGACTTTGGTCATTTGCTCTATCTGATCCGCAAGTTTTAGAATTGACCCCATTTGATTAATCCCTCTCTCCTCGAACTTGGACCACAATTCCTCCAACCTTGAATTTTCTTCTTTTAATAGAGGTTGATATGAGAATTCCGGCGTGTATGTTGGATTTGGAGTAGAGTATTGGTCTTGATAGTTGTAGCTCCATGAAGAATCCGGGTGATACCCCCAAACTTGTTCATAATTATCATATACATACTGATTGAGGTAGTTACCACCATACTGTACCGGCCCAAGATTGATGGTGCATTGATTACTCGGGTGATTGCCAGCACAATAGTCACACATAACTGCCATACTTCGACTCTGTTGGGATGCGATAACGTTCAACTTCCTCGAAAGTTCTTTAATTTGTGCTGACATTGCGAAAAAGTGTCGCGAAGTCTGTCAATCTCCATTCCCCTTGGTTGAGTCACGTTCGTGTATGGCCATTGATACTCAAAGTCATCCATGGTACCTAAAATGAGAGAAATATAAGAAGAGAATTAAAAATAAAAATAAAAATGTTTAAATTAAGACTAATTTGATTGAAATTAATATTGGTAAAAAAATATTAAACTAATTCCCAAGAACGACGCCTTAAAAAACTTGTTGATCGATTTACTTAATCAATGAATACGCGCAAGTATACACTGGTCAACAAGTAATAAAGTGAAAGTAGAGTATCGTTCCCACGATGAATTATTTAATAAAAATCACCAAGTACTAATTCTTAACCAAACTAATTTTATTTAAACAATCTCAAATCACAATTTTTCTAATTAATAAAACTAAATTAAAACAATTAAAAGAGATTATTCTAAAAGAAAGCAAATAAACAAAACTAAGATTTGATTAAATTCAAATAAATAAGGATTAAGACTTCAATATCCCCAAATAAATGGATTTATTTATGTGGTTATAAATGAAGGAATTAATGTTGAGGTGTTTTATCAGTATTTTTCTCGGAATAGAGGTATTAAAAAATCAAATCAGTGTTCTTACGATATATTGCGTGAGTTATAATTTTTAATCCGACCATTGGATCGTTGTGATTTTTGGATATGTTATACATATATAAGTTGAGTATATGTCCACAAATTTTGAACCGTTAAAAATGAACGTATGATTTGTTATGAATGTTAAGAGGTGACTGGTTCAGAAATTGTTGAAGTTTCTGAATTTATCATTTTGGTGGAAAATTCTAGAATGTGTGGGCCCCACCTATGGTTGGTGAATAAATGTGCTAAAATTCTATTTTAAATGTGGTGGGTGGGAAAAGTAGCAGGTAAAGCCATCAGGTAGCAGGTCAAGTCTGCTTCGGCGTGCTAACATTTTCCTATAAATAGAGGGCTAAGTTAGAATTGAAAATCACACCAAAAATAAGTTTTCTTTCTCTTTATATTGTTGAGCGCATTTTTCTGAGTATTTAGATACTTTGAGAGTTGCTATTCAGTGCAAGGTTCCTTCGACTTTACATTTCGGTCAGAAATACTGCTCTTTTGAGGTAAGGGATTTTAAGGGTTATTAAGTTTTTCAGTTTCGTAATTTTTCTGACCTTCAAAAATTCTGGAAAAATTTGAAATGATAATTTGATGAGTTTTCTAGATTGTGTCCAAAAATGTCGATTTTGGATGTATAGATTGGGAGTTATGAATTTTATGGGAAAAGACTATTTTAAAAGTAAACTCTTATAACTCCTTGTGGTTAACTCCAAAATTAGTGAAATTTTTATTGAGAGTACATGTATATAATAGTATATACTCAAATTTTAATTTTTGGACAAAAGTACGATTTATGATAAATGTCTAAATATTCTATAGATTTTGGCCATATATGAAAAATAGTAAATGAACTTTAAAAATTCTGAGAAAAATATATGTTCAATATGGAACTATATTCTGCTAAATCCCAGAAAAGAAAATTTGTTTATACTGATTTGGTATTTTTCATAAAAATTGACTAGTTATGAGTAAATGAATTAAATATGTTATGTGAAGGAAGAAAATTGGAAAATAGGATTTTATGGCTTGAGAATCCTATATAAGGTATATGCAGATTTTTGATGAGGATTTTGGTTATTGGTGATGAAATCTTATGAGTTTGGCATTTTAGGGTGATTAAATGCATTAATTAATAAAGTGTAACCAATTAAAATAAATTGTTTATAAGTTTAAGAAATGTTATTCTTTCAATATCATTATACCGAAATATTGGTATGGATTTTATTGTGGAATTTTTATTTTTTTATGTCGGGGTTACTATTCATGAGTTACTATTCATGAGTTACTATTTACGGGGTACTATTCACGATAAAATTGGTTTCTTTTTCTGACCAAATTATCGTTGATTTATGAATCTTACTCTTGAGATTAAAACTATATGTTGGTTATATTGTTTTTATTATCATATATAAAATTCTTATAACCCTAAAGATGATATTTCTCTTTGACTTTAGTATAAAGATGGGTAGATTATTGGTATGATCGTGACTATGGGTTCTCTTTGGCCGGTAGTGCAAAGATGAATTGTTGACTAGTGTGGTCATGACCATTGAATTTATAATTGAATATCTTTAGCTTAAGTGCAAAGGTGAATTGATCAACATAGTTATAATTATTTTTATATAACTTTTGAAATGATTATATATTTCTTTGAGATATTAATATCTTTGGCCCGTAGTGCAAAGATGACATGTTGTTGAATATCTTTGGCTTGTAGTGCAAAGATGAATTGTTGATGAATATCTTTGGCCCGTAGTGCAAAGATGATCGGTTGCCCGTAGTGCAAAGATGACATGTTGTAGAATATCTTTGGCCTGTAGTGCAAAGATGAATTTATTAGTATAATTATGAACAGGAACTGTGATTTGGTATAACCATGATCTTTAATGTTTCAGGTAAAGACATGTGATGAAAATTATCTTCGTCTTGTATGAGAAGAGGAATTTAGAATCACAATTATGATTATGAGTTATTCATATGATTGTGGAAAGGAACTGTTGATTGATGTTACAGGTATAAAACATTGTTAGTGGATTTTTAACGTGGATGAGATAATAGACTTTATAGTCTATTTGACTCTTCTAATGGATTGCTCGTTCCGCTGCAACTATGGTTGAAAAGTTTTATCATCTACCATATGTTCTAAATCTCTTATTTATTACTGATGAAGGCTATTGATAATTTAATTATCTTTAGTCATGATATTCTTTACTGAGCTAGTTGTGCTCACCATTTTGCTTCACAATTCCTTTTCGTGTAATAAGAGTGTTCGGATCGGCGGGGATAATGGGGGAATAGTGTGATGGATGCGAGATATTAAAGTTTCTCAACACATTATAAAACGGCATGACATACAATATATAATTATATTGAGGACCTAAGATGTGTGTGTCGTATATTATACGTCACTTAATAATTAATTTTGGTGAACAACAATAGGGTGAGGTGAACCCAACTTTGGAAATGTGTTTTGCCACTATCATACAGGATATCTAATGACATACAACCTCGTGTTATCATAAGACAGGGTTGTGCACATCTACTTGTTGAGTATATCTACGAGCACTACCTTTATGATCTTGGAGTTTGGTTGAAATATAATTTTCAATTGCAGACAGTGGAGATAGTTATATGTCAAGAGAAGACTCACCATTGAAAAGAATATGATAGTAATCTTCTCGTTTTTCTTTGGGGTCTATTGGGTCAACCAAGGATAATTCTGTGGACATATGATATCTATCATAACCTATACGCATGGCCTACCATGTACGAAGGTTTCCTTGAGCACTTCCCAAAGATTTTAATTTCTAAAACAGTTATTGATTGTACCTTTATGTAATGTATCAATGTGAGGTGATGTCCATAGCTGGGACATGAGTCACAGTTGGTATTAAAACACACAGTATATGTGTTGTTGTATTTTACACGACAATTGTAGTAATAAAGTTGTAGTTATTTTCTGTACCATGTATTTGGCGACTCAGAATAGGTTGGATGGATTGGACCTATTTTGGGGGCGTCACAACTTTCATATCAAGCCATAAAGTCATTCGTTTATTGAAAAACAGATGTCAAGCTTTCTTAGCCCATGTTATCGACTTGAACAAAAATACGTCAGATTTGAATGATATTTTTGTTGTTAGTAAATTTCCTGACGTATTTCCTGAAGAATTTCTTGGCCTACCCCCAGAGTGTGATATTGAATTTTGTATCGACTTTGAACCCGGTACAAAGCCCATTTCTAAAATCTCATATCGAATGGCTCCTATTGAACTTCAGGAGTTAAAAACCCAAGTACAAGAGTTGGTACCCGAGCCTCTATCTGGTGACTTCCTTTGTGGAATGTACCAAAGCCAGACTCTCCGCAGGGGACTCTATATTTGTGTGGTGGTAAAATGATAGGTGCCATTGTGATGTGCTATCCAAGATTGGGATATGAATCACAGTTGAGAGCAACCAAAGTTGGTGACCAAAATACGTAGCTTTTGGGGCTTAGCTGGTTATTATCGGGGATTCGTGGAAGGATTTTCTTGAATCGCTACTCCGTTAACTTAGCTGACTCGAAAAGATACAAAATTCATATGGAGCGAGGAATGCGAGAAGATTTTCCAAAAGCTCGAGAGGAGACTCATTTCGGCGCCTGTTCTAACAATATCATCTGGTTCAGATGGATTTGTTATCTACAGCGATGCTTCAGGCAAACGGTTAGGATGTGTTCTCATGCAACATGGGAAAGTCATAGCCTATGCCTCGCGATAACTCAAAGAATATGAGAGGAATTATCCTACTCATGATCTGGAGTTGGCAGCAGTCGTTTTTGCGTTGAAAATCTGGAGACACTACCTGTATGGAGAGAAAGTGGAGATTTATACGTATCATAAAAGCCTCAAATATTTCTTCACCCAAAAGGAACTCAACATGCAGCAACGACGTTGGCTCGAGCTATTGAAGGATTACGACCATAGCATTCAATATCATCCTGGAAAAGCAAACGCCATGGTGACGCATTGAGTAGAAGATCGTATATCTTGATACGAAAGTGCGATGTTGTTAACACAAAGACCCATTTTGTACGACTTACAAAGGATGGAGATAGAGTTAAAGACTCCAAGTACCCACTTTATGATATCAAACATAGGAGTAAAACCGACTTTAATTGATAAAGTTAAAGCTGCTCAAGCTACACACCGGAGTTGATGAATATAAAGAAGAAGGTGCAAGAAGGCTTTATTCTAGAAGTAAGAGTCGATGAAGAAAAGAAAGCTCAAACCTTCGATTTATTTGAAATCCTCGATCCGGTAGGAACTGTGGCCTATAGACTCGCCTTAAGGCTAAGTATGTCGCGTGTTCATAACGTTTTTCATGTATCGATGTTACATAAATATGTGGATGACCCAAACCACATTATTGCGTTAGAACCAGACGAGATAGCCAAGGATTTAACGTACGAGGAGGTACCTGTCAAGATCTTGGATAGGAAAGAGCATGTCCTACGCACAAAGGTTATACCACAAGTTAAGGTTTTGTGGAGGAACCATGCTATTGAAGAAATGACCTGGGAGTTGGAATCAGAAATGAAAGCGAGGTACCCTCACCTATTTGAAACACCAGGTACGTACGTCAATTTCGAGGACGAAATTTCATAAGGAGGGGAGGTTGTAAGACCCCAACTTATTATGAATAAAATTAAATTTTCTCTATTTATTATCTTGAAATAATAAGGAGTTAATTTGATATAATACTTTGATTATGGGTGAAATGTGCAAATTTTACAAAATAAGCAAGTGGTTATAAAATATTCATTTTTGTCGAAGAATATTCGTTTGGTCGTGGAATATTCTTGTTGTCGAGGAATATTTGTACGACGGCGCAGCCATTCGTGGGCCTCATAACAGAATAACTGTCGGATAAAGAAAATGACAAGTTTGAGATTTTATAAATAACGACGTAGTTGTTACCGGTAACACTGTTGGAATACCCGGTGGTTAAAATATAGTAATACGCGTAGTTGCACAGTAGCACACGGTATTGCACAGTATTTTTGAATTATTGATTCTTACGTAATAAGGCACTACTCAATAATTGTTACAGTAATTACTGTTCAATATTTTATTTTATTGATTCAATAATTGTTGTGTTGATATTTTATATTATTGTTGTTTCAATAATTGTCACTGCACAATATTTCCCATTATCAGATCAATAATTCATATTATTTGAATAATATTATTATATAACATTATTGGCAATAAATAGAAAGTTCTGTCTAAGGAGAGGTTTGGTCACCTATTTGCGCGCCAATAAGGAGAAATCCTTATCGAAAAGCCCCCTCTTTCCTGAAAACGACCTGGTTATCATAATTATGATTCTGTAATATTATTTGTGAATAATTAATTATTGATTTATATGATAAAGAAATATTTATTTTATGTGGATATAATTGATGGTTATAATTATTTTATGTGGATATAATTGAAGGAATTAATGTTGAGGTGTTTTATCAGTATTTTTGTCGGAATGGAGGTATTAAAAATCAAATTAGTGTTCTTCGGATATATTGGGTGAGTTATAATTTTTAATCCGACCGTTGGATCGTTGTGATTTTTGGATATGTTATACATATATAAGTTGAGTATATGTCCACAAATTTTGAACCGTTAAAAATGAATGTATAATTTGTTATGAATTTTAAGAGGTGACTGATTCAGAAATTATGTTATAATTGATTTTTGGTGGAAAATTCTAGAATTAAGTGGGCTCCACCTGTGGTTGGTGAGAAATGTGCTCAAATTTTATTTCAAATGTGGTGGGTGGCAATAGTAGTAGGTAAAGCCATCAGGTACCAGGTCAAGTCTGTTTCGGCGTGCTAGCATTTTCCTATAAATAGGTGTTTAGGTTAGAATTAAAAATCACACCAGAAACATAAGCTTTCTCTCTCTATATTATCGAGAGTATTTTTGTGAGTATTTAGATACTTTGAGAGTTTCTATTCAGTGCAATTTGCCCTCAGCATCATATCTGATATTTCATTCAGAAGTACTGTTCTTTTGAGGTAAGAGATATTATTTTTTCGCAGTGATGTTATTCTTTCAATATCATTATTCCGAAATATTGATATGGATTTTATTGTGGAATTTCTACCTTTTTGTGTCGGGGTTACTATTCATGTATATGGAACTATTCACGTATACGGCACTATTCACGAATACGGCACTATTCACCGAAAAATAAAATTTTTCCTTTTTGTTCAAGATGTCTTTTATGGTTACTATCCTTGATTGTTTCCATGTTTTGATCTTTATTTTTGAATTCTACTTCACAATTGGTTATTATGAAGTATTATTGAATTTGGATAAACCGAAATACGAATCTCTATTATTTGTCCTTCTATCTCACTAGATTCGTTTTCTCTAAAATATTTTTCATCATCCTCAGTCCTTAATGGTGATACTTGATGAATATCTTTGGCCTGTAGTGCAAAGATGAATGATTACCTGATGAATATCTTTGGCCCGTAGTGCAAAGATGAACAGGTGTTGAGATGAACATGACAAACTAGTGATACAAATGAATATCTTTGGCCTGTAGTGCAAAGATGAATATTTGATTCAAGATGTATATTTATTGATGTTACAAGGATAAAATATTGATGATGGACTTTTAAATTCATAGATGATAGTAGATTTCATTCTCTACTTAACTCTTCTAATGAATTGTTGTTTCCACTGCAGTTGTTGATCTAAAACTTGTTGTCTATTATATTCTATCAGATTTTTCCCTGTTGAAGACTAAGGATAATTTATTGTATATTATCTTAGTCATAATATTCTTTACTGGGCTAGTTGAGCTCACCCTTTTCCTTTTTGTTCCATTTTTCTTCTCAGGAAGCGAGAATATAGCAGGAACCAGTCGGGGTATAGAGTGATGGTCCTAGATAGTTGTTTTAGCAGTCCTTAGTATTTTTGTAAAATAATGCATCAATAATTGTAATGAGGATTTTATCTGGGTGTGGATATTGTCTAGAAGACAATATTTATATTTAAACTCAGTTTGTGTTGTCGTATTTTGCACGACAATTGTAATAATGATGTTGTAGTTGTTTCTATGCCATGTTTTTGGCGACTCAGAATGGGTGGTGTATACCTATTTTGGGGGCATCACAGTTATGTAAAAAAAATTCTCTCAAAAATTTAGTTTAAAATTTTCACTCTCATTTTTGGAGATACGAGTGTAATTTGTGAGAACTTGGCCTTCTAATAGTTTTTAGGGTCCTTAACACTAATATACAACAATTAGAAAGTGTTTACAAAAATAATACATCCATAAAATAATTACAAAAATAACGCAATTCATATTAATAAGGAAAACTAAAATCAAAGAGAAATAATTGCCATAATTAATAATTCAAGTTCTAATATATGTGATCTAACAACAAAAACAAATTCAAATTCAAATCTTCATCTCCCTCACATAGCACTTATTTGATTCAGAGAATGACTGTGGTGAATAGCCGCCCGTGCAACTTTAGACCATTCTTTGCAGGAACAGAAGCTGACGCCATATTAACCATAACAGGTATTCGTGGAGGAGCATTTCTTTCATCAATTTGAGAAAAGTATTCACACATACCGTAATAGAGGATGAAACAACAAAAGTAAGTAAAATACGAAAGTATAATGAGAAAAGATCATAGACCAATTTGAAAAAATGTTCCAAGATAGTGAAGAACCCAATATCTTTTTCTAATTATCATAGGAAGACATATATTTATCATTATTACAAAAAGAGATTTATGGGAAAGAGTACAAGTACAGAAAAATCTAAAAATACTAACAAAAAAGTAATAAATGTATGATACATGTAACCAATTAATACATAAAGACTGCACAAATTTTATTTTCTGCATAAGAAAGAGAGAGAAAAGAGAGTGATGTGTAATGTAATATTGATAACCAAACCTTCGTACCAAAGTAACCAAACTTTTATACCAAGGTAACCAATCATCCTCCACACCTGCAGTATGAATTGGTTACCTTGGTCTGAAAGTTTGGTAACCTTGGTCTGAAAGTTTGGTTACCTTAGTCTGCCGTATGAAATTTTGGTCTGAAAGTTTGGTTACCTTGGTCTGAAAGTTTGGTTACCTTGGTAACCTAATAACACTAAATTGGTTAGCTTGGTATGAATGTTTGGCTACCAACTGCACTATGAAAAAACTGCAGGTGTGGATGTGGATTGGTTACCTTGATATGAAGGTTTTGTTACCTTGGTATGAAGGTTTGGTTACCTTGGTGTGAAGGTTTGGTTATCAACTGTACTATGAAAAAACCGAAGGTGTGGAGGTGGATTGGTTACCTTGGTACGACAGTTTGGTTACCTTGGTATGAAGGTTTGGTTACCAACTACTATAAAAAAACTGCAGGTGTGGAGGTGGATTGGTAACCTTGGTATGAAGGTTTGGTTACCTTGGTATGAATGTTTGGTTACCAATCTCTTCTATCAGTTGCTGAATTTGGATCAAATCCAATAATCCATGGAAAGTCTAGGAATTCTAGTCTCCAACTTAATTTCTACTACTATTCCCTGTACCACCAATTCCACTATTTCCACGCCCAAAATAAATCTCATGCCAAGTCTCCACAAGCATCTCCTTCACAAAAGCCACGTGATAACTCCAGCTCCTTCTTTCCTCACACACTTATGACACAAGCCACACTACACGTGCTTCGTGGACAACCTGCAACATTTTAATTACTTACTACTTATGTAATCCTTAAATATGTTTTACTTACATCACTGGCTACTCAATCATAAAAGGCCTATGTATGGGCATGGACCCTATTCGTTGCCAAGCTTTTGGTGCCAAGAGATGGTCCGTTGTCAGCCAAACATACCTGAAAACTTTCTTTCTCCTCCTATTCACCACAATTCCCATCTCATTCATCTGGCTCAACGTCGAACCCCTCTTCCAACACTTGGACCAGGACCACCTTATCACCAAAGTCACCAAAACCTACCTTATTTACTCCCTCCCCGATGATGGTGGTGCCTCGAGGCGGAACAGCCGGGAACTGTAGGGCGATAGGCTGCGCCGCTGACTTGAACGGGGTGTGTCTTTTGGAGCTGAAGGTGAACGGAGGTGTGACAACCCGAGAATTTAGAAAAATTTTAAAATCATAATTGATTGATTTAAGGTTCAATATTAGAATCTAGACAGAAAATAAATGAATGGATTTGAGATTTTCAAGAAGAAATTTTGTGAATTTAAAATTTTTGTGGTGAATTATTCAGGATTAAGTATATAAGTGTATATGTTTTGTGTGTATGATCATGTATGTGAACAGAATGTGGTTAAGGGTCAAGGGTTAACCAGATAACCCTTATCAGTGGCAAACCTTAATATTATACTAAGAACGTCAACGTTCAGTTAGAAAACCCTAATGACTGATAAAAAACCCTAAAACAGGTTCTGAAACCCTAATTTCAGTTCTGGGGATTTTGAAACCCTAATTCGGATTATCAAAACCCTAAATTGGGAACTTAATGGCTTAAGTGTAAATACTTATAAGATTAATTAGGGTTAATCCTAACAAATTAGTTAGAAACTATAAATTCAAAATTTGAAACCCTAATTGTTCTGTTAAAAACCCTAATGTACAATTATGGACATAATTACAATATTAGCAATTTTAATTAGGAAATATTAATCCTAATCATTGAGCTTTAATGTGATTAGTAAAGTTTAATGTAATTAGAAAATACTAATTTTAAATTAGTAAGTTTAATTATCTATTTTTAAAACCCTAATTTGGAAATCCTAAATTTGATTTTTGAAAAAACCTTAGGTTTTAACCCTAAGGGTTAAACCGGGTTGGATTAAATGATATCTTTGGCATTAAAATGGAGTGCAAAATGACCAATGTGCCCTTATTGCATTCTTTAATATGGTGGAGTGTAGATCTAGCCAAGATTTGGGTTGGTGACCAACTATAAGATTTCCATGTGCCATATATCTCTAATATCAGCAGCTACATCAGCCATTCATTGAATCAAGTATTATAAATATTAGAAAAGTAAGTATATAAAGTAACTTACTTTCCTTAACAAACCAACCAAGCCTTACTCTCTCTCACCAATTTCGAAAAAATAGAGTGATAGTGAGTGATCAGTTAAGACAATATCATATCTTAACACTCCATGATCAGCATCAAATGATCAGAATCAAGGATCAAAGCTAGGAAGGTATATAAACCCTAATCTTCAAAATCTTATGATCTGATGTTATATGTTGTTGTTTATTGGTTAAATATGTGTTAGATGGTGTCATATAGTGGTCTGGGTTGTTGGATCATGGATCCATATCAAGTAGATGTACAAAAATCAAGTTTTTAGAAACTGTTCTTGGACCTTCATGAGTCGTCTGACAAGCAAATGTCAGAGACTCTAGATTCTTTTGTGTTACAGATTTATGGTGTTTGAAGTTATATATGTGTAGTATGTCATGTAGTGTGAGACCCCAGATTTTATGAATAAAGATTTAAATTTCTCGAAATATTTTTTTTGAATATTATGGTGTGGATTTGATATAATGTTATAGTTGTGGGTAATATTTATAAATTTTGTAAAGTAAGCAAGTGGTTATATAATATTCGATTGGTCAGGGAATATTCGTTTTAACAGGGAATATTCGTATGACGACACAATCATTTGTGGACCCCACAACGAAAGTATTGTCGTAGTAAGAAAACGACAGAATTATCTTTTATTAAAAATAACGGCGAAAGTGTTATCGTTAAAACTGTTGAACTACCACCGTAGTAAAAAAGTACGATGTCTGGCGTGGTTGCGTAGTAGCGTCACGATATTGATTATTGATGCTTACGTGAGAAGTCACTTTCGGTTATACTCAATTATTGCTACGATGAATTGTTGCATCATATCTCTCATATTATTAATTCAATTATTGTCACAAGATTATCATCGTATAATATGTTATATTATTAAATCAATAATTGAGACGGCAAAGTTATTCATATTATTATTTTCAATATTGACAATGTCTAAGTTACATCGAGGAGAGGTTTGGTCATCTAATCTAATTGCGGCATGATAAGGAGAAATCCTTATCGGAAAGCCCCCTCTTTCCTGGGAATAACCTGGTTGTTAAATATTGTGAGTTATAATATTAATGATGAATACGTTCGTGTTGATTAAAGATAAAATTGATAGTTCCATTGTGTTGGAATTATTAGTGATAGTGGAAATCGATATTTATTTCGATATTAATTGATGTCTGGAAGTTATACTGACTAGTCGGGTAATTAATCGGATAAATGAGAAATTAATTGCTATTAATTCACATGATTATAACTATTTGTTCACATGTGTGTACTATTGATTCACATTCTTGTACTATTAGGAGAGTTGGTGCAAGATTGATAATACTTGCATGACTAAGTTAAAAATGGAGGTATAGATGGAGGTACTATACTGTAATTAGTATTTTCACATGATTATAACTATTGATTCACATGATTGTACTATTAATTCACATTATTTACTATTAGGGGAGGTGGTGCAAGTTTGATAGTACTTGCAGGACTAAATTAAAAATAAAAGAAAAGTTGAAGGTATTATACTGTAATATTTTGAGCCCCAAAATGTGCAATTATCGAAACTATATTTTTCTATAAATAGAAGCTCATTCTTCCTTCATTTCTCACCAATTCACTAAAGCTATAGAGCAATTATTATAGAGAGAAATTATATAGAGAAAGAAGAAGAGAAGTCTGCTACCTCAGTATCCAGTTTTTTCTAAGGTAAGGGATATTATTTCTTTCGTATTCATGAAGAGAGCTTCTGTTATTCCATTATTTATTATTATGTTGGAATAAACTGTTTATGAGAAGTACTGCATACATGGTGAAATTCTTCTGTTATTCCATTCTTTATTATTATGTTAGAATAACCTGTCTATGCTAAGTACCGCATACATAATGAAATTCTTCTGTTATTCCATTCTTTATTATTCTATTGAATATATCACATGCATGCGATTTACATGACTTTGGTTCCATTCTTTATTATTACTGTTGGAATATCACATGCATGCGGTTTACGCATGACACAGTTCCATTCTTTATTATTACATTGAGAATAACACATGCGTATTGTCTATCGCATGCATGATGAATTCTTCTGTTATTCCATTCTTTATTATTCTGTTGGAATAACCTATCTATGTGGATTACCGCATGCATGATGTGACGCCCCCAAAAATGGGTATACATCACCCATCTTGAGTCGCCAGATACATGGTACAAGATTCAAATACAACTTAATTATACAACAGTCATGCAAAATACGACGACATATATACTATGAGTTTCAATACAAATATTGTAACGTATATAATACGACAAAATTCATACTCAAATTAATACATGCCATATAAAGTACAGCAACAAATATTTCAAGTCTCCAAAGGGACACGAGAAGATTTTTGTTCTCTTCATTTTAATGCGGTGCGCTTTTAACGCTTTCAGGGTCGGGTTCTCATCACCCTATTGTTGTTCACCAAAATCAATTATTAAGTGACGTATAAAATACGACACACACATCTTAGGTCCTCAATATAATTATATATTACATGTCATGCCATAGTGAGGACTACTAATGCTATTATCTGGACCGTCACTCCATTCCCCGACTAGTCCCAGCTATATTCTCATTTCCTAAAGAGAACAATAAAAGAAAGGGTGAGCTCAACTAGCCCAGTAAAAAATATTATGACTAAGATAATGCAGAATAAATTATACTTAGCCTTCAACAATGTTAAACTAATAAAATATAATAGACATCAAGTTTAACTGCAGCGGAATAAGCAATCCATTAGAAGAGTCAAGTAGAGCATGATATCTACTATCTTCTATGATTTAAAATGTTTTCATCAATTTTTATTGCTGAGACTCAGCTTAATAAATAAACCACATCATCGAGTCATCCCTGCATTACGGGCCAAGGATATTCATTAAATCATTAATGGTCATGACTATACCGAATAATCCCTGGTCATAATCATACCAAAAACTGTCCATCAATGCACTACTGGCCACTGAGGACTTTTACCACATCATTTACAACATTACAGGTCATGATTATAACGAATGATCCCTGGTCATAATCATACCAAGTTCATTTATGCACGTAAGATGACTTTCATCACAATATAAGCATGAGGATGATAACAATGATATAAGCATTAATAAAACGAAAACAAGGATAAATATTAAATACTTTAAATTTATCCAAATATTATCAATCACTTAATAAACTCATCATCTAATATTATTAATATTATAACAATATTTTAATCACTTCTTAAACTTATAAACAATTTATTTCAATTGTTTACACTTTACCAAATAATGCATTTAATCATTCAAAAATGCCATACTCATAAAATTTCATCACCAATGATCAAATCCCTCATCACAAATCTACATGTACCCTATATAGGATTCCCAAGCCATAAAATCCTATTTTCCAATTTCGTTACTTCACATAACATATTTAACTCATATGCTTGTAAATAAATTATTTTCATGAAAAATTACCAAATCAACTTATTATTTTTCTATCCTTTGTCCAAATATATATACATATATTTCATACACAACAAGTATTTTTTTTATAATTTTTCAACACCCTTAAGTATTTTTCAAAAATCAATTTCTAATTAATTCCTTAAGAAATTAGATACCTCAAGTTTAACTCCAGAAATTCCCAAATCTTGGCAAGATCTTACACATGTTAACGTGAGCTTCCAGTTTAAATTTCATGGTCATCGGAGTTATAGAACTCCGGTTATAGCGTTTTTCGTCAAAAAAACCTAAATATTGAAATAGTCATAACTTGCTCATTTTAAGTCGAAATGAGCTCATTTTTGGACAGGAGCTACTTTAAACCATATATTTCCATGTCCCAAAAGGCCATAATTTTTCTCACAAATTAAGTGGCCGAAAATGCCCTTTTAAATTTCTAGGCAGTAGCTTTTTGGTACTTTGCAGTTTTTGACTCCTTTGCTAAAATCAGTCCATACGAAAATCTACAACACCTTTTCCAGTGATTCCACTTGGATAAGTTAGAAAACTCATAGATCTAACTCTAGAACTTGACCACGCTCAAAAATTTGAAATATAATAGGAGATATGGTCAATTGAATTTCATGTTCCATTTTCACCAAAATCTAATTTTCAACCCTTTGTGATTTCTAAGAAACTTTCATGTTTTCACATAATAACCAACATAACTCATCATAACACTTACTAATACTACATATATCCATGATTTTCATCAGATCAATGCTTTTATTATGACTTTCATCATAATCAACAGTCCAAGGCTTATATTATGACTTTCATCATAATCCACGTAAATAGATCATTTCCACAATTTAATAAGAAATGAATATAAAAGATCATTCACCATGCATGTGGTAATCCACATATACAGGTTATTCCAACAAAATAATAAAGAATGGAATAACAGAAGAATTCACCATGCATACAATAGACCGCACAGACATGTTATTCTCAACAGAATAATAAAAAAACGGAACCGGTCGAGCGTAATCAAGACCAAACGAGGATATTTCAACTGAATAATAAATAATCGAATAACAACAGAATTCACCATGCATGCGATAGACCACACATACAGGTTATTCCAACAGAATAATAAATAATGGAACGAAGTAATGCGAAACGCATGTACATACGAGGATATTAAACGAATAATAAAGAATGGAATAATAGAAGAATTTCACCATGTATGCGGTGCTTGATGTAAAGTTATTCTAACATAATAATAAAGAATAGAATAATGAGAAGAATTTCACCATGTATACGGTACTGACAGCATAGGCAGTTATTCCAACATAATAATAAAGAATGGAATAAATGAAGAATTTCACCATGTATGCAGATTAAGATGATGCATTATTCCAATGAGAATAATAAGGAATGAAATAACAATAGCTCTCTTCATGAATACGAAAGAAATAATACCCTTTACGAGTACAACAAATAATATCCCTTACCTTATAAAGAAGAGTACTCCGAAGCGGGTAGAGGCGGGGATATACTTGAAGAAAACTTGCACTACTATTTCAAAGCTTTCTTAAACTCTAAAGAAATACGCCAAGATTATAGAAGGAGAATTCTACGAACTTCGGTGTGATTTTCAATTCTAACTAAGCATCCTATTTATAGAAAAATAGAAAGGATACTATCTTAATATAATATATATATATATATTATTTAAAATCTAATAAAACAAATAACTTTATAAAAGTATTCTGTTTTATATAAAAAGATTTTACTATGCAAACACTATGTGTAAGACCCCAGCTTTTATAAATAAAGATGAATTTTCTATAAATATTATTTTTGAATATTATGGAATAATTTGATATAATGTTATAGTTGTGGGTAATATTTATAAATTTTGCAAAATATGCAAGTGGTTATATTATATTCGATTGGTCGGGGAATATTCGGTTTAGCAGGGAATATTCGTGCAATGGCTCAATCATTGGTGGACCCCACAACAGAATTATTGTCGGATTGAGAAAACGACAAAAATATTTTATTAAAATAACGGCGGAAGTTTTACAGATTGATCTTGTTGAACTACTCGGTAGTAAAAGTACGATGTACGTGTGGTTGCATAGTAGCAATACCGGTATTGATTATTGATGCTTTATGTGAGAAGTCACTCGGTTTGATTCCATTATTGTCGATTAATAATATGAATTATTATAGCGATAATGACGTTTTGTTTTATTCATATTATTAACGTAATAAAATGCGAAACATCTTTTATATAAAATGTAATACTTTATTAAAGTTATTACATAAATAAAATATATTATATTTTATTATGCATAGTGTTTTGCATAGTATTTTGCATAGTGTTCCATAGTGTTTGCATAGTAAAATATTTTTATATAAATAGAATATATTATAATTTATTTAAAAGATTTTGTTTTAAATATGGACCAGTCGATTAAAGTAAATCAAACTGGATAGTTCATGGATTAATTACTATGCATTCTATTTTCCTATAAATAGAAGCTCATTCCTTCATTATTTTCTTACGAATTCTTTGAAACTCTAGAGAGAAACTATAGAGAGAAAGAAGAAAAGTATTTCGCTACTTCACTTTGCCAATATTAGGTTCTTCTAAGGTAGGGAATATTATTTGTTGTACCGTAAGGGGTGTTATTCTTTGTATTCATGAAGAGAACTTCTTTTGTTATTACATTCTTATTTATTCATTGGAATAACTTTGTATCTGTGAATCCCTATACTTGGTGATCTTCTTCTTTTATTCCATTCTTATATTATTATTCATTTGGAACATCACGTCGTGTGTTTTACAGGACTGGTTAAAATCTTTATCATTCGTTGGAATATCCTATCGTGTGTTTTACAGGATCAGTTCCATCTTTATTATTCTGTTGGAACATCACTGCTCGGTGTGAATTTCACGAATTTGGTTCCGTTATTATTATTACATTGGAATAACTGTACATCTGATACCGCATGCATGGTGATTTCTTTTGTTATTCCATTCTTTATTATACCCGGTTGGTTAAAACTTTGACTTTATACTCCATGAAATTAGTAGAATATCCTTGATATTTGTGTTTCATCCGATATCTTTTCATGGAAATATTCTTCCGATCATTCTTGATTTTACTACTCAAAGCAAGCGATGTCGTGTTGACAGTTTGGATGTTATTAGTTCTGAATAACTTAATTCTTGAACTTGTTTTATTGAATTCTTATATCATTGTCATCATCCTCATGTTTATATTTTTTTAAAGTCATCGTGGCTGTAGAGCATGGATGGACTTGGTATGATTATGACGAGGATTATTGATTGTAATCACGTAAGTAATATTACAAATGATGTGGTAAAAGTCCTCGATGTGGTAGTAGTGCATTGATGGGCGATTGTTAGCATGATCATGACCATTAATGAATACACAACTATTCTTGGCCCGTAGTACAGGAATAATCGTGGTCGTGATACTAAAGAATATCCTTGGCGTAGTAGTGCGGGGTGATTCGATGATGTGGATTATTTATTAAAGTTTGAGTCTCGGCTATAGCGATGATGAAAAACCTTTTAAATCATAAAAGATAGTAGATTTTATTTTCTACTTGACTCTTTTAATGGATTGCTTGTTCACCGCAGATTAAACTTGATGTTTATTATATTTTATCGGTTTAACAATGTTGAAGGCTATTGATAATTTATTCGCATTATCTTAGTCATAATATTTCTTTCTTGGGCTAGTTGAGCTCACCCTTTCTTTCACCGTTCTTCTTCTTGAAATGAGAACATAGCCGGGACGAGTCTGGGGAATGGAGTAATGGTCCAGAGGATAGCATTAGTAGTCCTCACTATTACGTGAAATAGTGTGATAATAATTGTAATGAGGACTCCTTTTGAGTTTGTATAATATCTAGTAGACAATATTTGTATTCAAACTCGCGATTTTATATCGTATTGTATAACTACGATTATATTAGTAAGTTGTATTTAAATTACATACCATGTATCCGACTACCCAAGATGGGTGATGTATACCTAATTTTGGGGGGCGCCACTTTATCTGAGCACTATTATGCAAACACTATGTATAATAAAATATATTATATTCTAATTATTGTCTAATAAAACAAATAACTTTATAAAAGTATTCTATTTTATATAAAAGATTTTACTATGCAAAACACTATGCATAATAAAATATATTATATTCTAATTATTGTCTAATAAAATAAATAACTTTATAAAAGCATTATGTTTTATATAAAAAGATTTTACTATGCCAAATACTTTGCATAATAAAATATATTATATTCTAATTATTGTCTAATAAAACAAATAACTTTATAAAAGTATTCTTTTTTTATATAAAAAGCTTTTACATTTTATTACATTAATAATACTAATAAAATAAAATTTATATATATATATATATAAACTTACGTGACTTCATAAAAAGACACATCAATATATTTAACAACATTTATCATCATTATTATAATTCACAATATTAATCGACCAGATCGTGCCCAGGAAACCTCTCATTGGTAGAACTTCTAGACATCGTTAATATTGCAAATAATAATATTAATAACTTCGTCGTCTCAATTATTAATTTAATAATATATAAAATATTGACAATAATTGAATCAAATAACGTGAGATACTATGCAACAATTATCAGATCAATAATTGAACAAAACCGGGTGACTTCTCACGTAAGCATCAATAATCAATACTGGTGCTACTTATGCAACCACGCCGTATTCGCATTTTTAACACCGAGTGTTTCAACAGTTAATGGTAAAACTTCTGCCGTTATTTTCATAAAAATATTTTTGTCATTTTCTCAATCCGACAATAATTTCGTTGTGGGGTCCACCAATGATTGTGTCGTCGTACGAATATTCCCTGTTAAAATGAATATTCCCCGACCAATCGAATATTATATAACAACTTGCATACTTTTCAAAATTTATAAATATTACCCACAACTATAACATTATCTCAAATCCACACCATAATTTTGAAAAAAATATTTCGAGAAATTTAAATCTTTATTCATAAAATTTGGGGTCTCACACATGATGAATGATCCTTTGTATTCATTCCTTATTAAATTATGGAAATGATCTGTCTACGTGGATTACCGCATGACGGACGAAAATCTATTTGCAGTTTCATATATTCTATTTTACTCAGTTGGTTAAAGTTTTGGCTTCTATACTCCATGAAATTAGTAGAATATCCTGGATATTTTGCTTCATCCAGTATCTTTTCATAGAAATATTCTTCTGAGCATTCTTGAATTTTACTCCACAAAGCAGTATCATGTTGACAATTTGGACGTTATTGATTTCAGGATAAATTAACTTATAAATTTATTCTTGAACTTGTTTTATTGAATTATTATGTCATTGTCATCATCCTCATGCTTATATTGTGATGAAAGTCATCTTTGGCTTACATGCATAGATAGACTTGGTATGATTATGACCGAGGATCATTCTAGTATAATCATGACACGTAATGTTATAAATGATGTGGTAAAAGTCCTCGATAACTGTAATGCATTAATGGACAGTTTTTGGTATGATTATGACCAGGGATTATTTGGGATAGTCATGACCATTGATGATTTAATGAATATCCTTGGCCCGTAGTGCAGGGAGGATTCGATGATGTGGTTTATTTATTGTTTGAGTCTCGTGATAAAAAAAATTGATGAAAATATTTTAAATCATAGAAGATAGTAGATATCATGCTCTACTTGACTCTTCTAATGGATTGCTTATTCCGCTGCAGTTAAACTTGATATCTATTGTATTTTATTAATTTAACATTGTTGAAGACTAGTGATAATTTATTCTGCAATATCTTAGTCATAATATTTCTTAATGGGCTAGTTGAGCTCACCCATTCTTTCACTATTCTCTTCAAGAAATGAGAACGTAGCCGGGACTAGTCGGGGAATGGAGTGACGGTCCAGAAGATAGCATTAGTAGTCCTCACTATTCTGTTAAATAGTGTGACAATAAATGTAATGAGGACTCCATTAAGTGTGGATATTGTCTAGATGACAATATTCTTATTAAAACTCTTAGATTATATTTTGTCGTATTTTACACGACTGTTGTATAATTAAGTTGTATTTGAATTTTGTACCATATATTTGGTGACTCAAGATGGGTGATGTATACCTATTTTGGGGGCGTCACATGTAGACTGTGATCTGGAATTGGAAACAGGGTCATAGCATGTCTAGATCGTAAGTTAAATGCAAATCAAGCTGCGTTGGCCAAAGCCCACGATCGATCATTTCAGGTAACCCAGATTACCCAGAAAAGCCTGACAGTGATTTTCAAGGCCATGGATCTTGCTTCTATTAAGTGATTTGGTCCTGTTGTTGTAATAGATTTGTTGTATGACATGAGAACTACATATCCAAGCCAGTAAATCACTTATATCTTTCTTAGAATCAAAGTTATAAGAGGTCAAAGTAGCATTAATTGACTGACTTATGAAGAAATCTGGAAAACCCAGATTTCTCAAGAACACGATTCTGTCAGAGTTTGACCGGCCTTGATTTAATAAATGTGTTGTTGTTAAACTGAGATCATGACACGTATATGTTCCTTGACACACGTACTATATATTTGAACCTTAAAAACATTGATTCGTTGACCAGAACACTAAGAAAATTGAACCACAAAGTGGTACCTCACAACTGTTTGGGTTTTTGGGTTACCCAGAAAACCCAGATAATGCCTGACAGTATGTTTGGAGGCCCAGATCTCTCTAAATTGATATAGAATGGTCATACTGTTTGTTTAGAGTTGTAGTATTACATCAATACTATAACCTTAACACCTAATCAAACCCAGATACCTCAGGATCCATGATTTATAGCTGGTCAAACCTCATACCTTAGTTACTGACATGAAAGCTCAAGAACAGCTCAAGAACACCTATTGCGACAGTTTCGTCGCTATAGGGCCCTTTAGTGACAGATAATTTCAGAAAATTAATTATTTTATTTAATAAATAGAAAAAAATGGTTTTTAATTATTAATAATACATAATAAATTCTTAAAAATTATTTTAAAGCCTAAAAATAGTTTTTAATTAGTTTGAGTATATTTTATAAATATTTAATATTTTTGGAATATAAATGGTATTTAATTTATTTAATTATAATATTAAATAAATTATTTAAAATGATTTTAATATTTGAAAAATCATGAAAAATTATATTATGGTGTTAGAAAATATTTTAAGTTATTTCTAATAACTTTTGATATTTTAAGTTTTATATAAAATATAACTTTTGATATTTTTTCATTAAAATATTAATATTTTAATATTAATAGCAATTATCGGATAATGAATTTAATTGTTTAAAAATCATATAAATATGATTTTAAGGTATTAAAATACTTTGATATATTATAAATATATTATATTATTATGTTATGATTTTCATTAATATTTAATATTACATAAATATTAATGATAAAGGAATTTTGTGGTATTTAAATTATATAAATACGATATTAATGATTGAAAAATCATGATAAATGATAATAATTATCTGAAAATTATTACAAGCCTATGAAAAATATTTTGACTAATAATAAAATTATCTAAGATAATTGTTAAGTGTTTAGGCAGAGTTTAATTAAACTTGAACTCGATATTTTCATTAGGCAAATCGGGATGTTAGAATTGTGCTCTGCTCAACTCGATCGAAATAGTTTGACTTGATACCAAGTCTTAGGTGTGTCATAGCCTGATAGGATTATGTGTTATGTGTTATGTGTTTAGGATTATTTTATAAATATATATATATATATAATAGTATTATACTATGATGATATTATTCTGATATTGGAGATCTATATTACTGATATTAGGTACTTGGATAAAGCGTTATAAACTGTGTAGCAGTAGTCGGTGATACATGCAAGTTCCTAACCTTGAACTTCTAATTATTTTGCAAGTTCCTTAAACTCAACCCTGAGTTGTATTATTCAATTATACGTATGGTTAATCATTTCTGATTGTCATTTTTAAGAATTATTAAATCGCACTTTGTGCATACTGCATGTATTCATCAGGTATGAAAGGCTGATCACCTTCATTACCATTCGGTCCAGATATAATTGTTATATTCATGTTCAATGCTCATTCAGTTATAAAAATTTGTTCATGCTAATTCATAACTATATTGTTGAATTATAGCCAGCTTATTATTCAAATTCTTTCAATCATGATATATCCTTAAATAAACCTATACTTGTTGGGCAAACTTATGCTCACCCTTGCTATATCATGATTAACATTACAGATTAAGACAAATGCGTCGGATACAAGGAAAAGTCAAAGTCAAGTTCAACTTGGGACTATGTGTGAAGCTAGATTTGTAACAGAAATGTATTATAATAACAATGTTTGTTAGATAGGATATGAATTGTGTATTATGTGAAGGTTCTCGACCTTGGGGAAAAGTGTGTAAGTTTAATGTATAAACAATTTATGTTTATATCTTCCGCAATAGTTATAGAAATGGTATACCAGATCCGTAGTGATTTAGGACCCGGATTTGGGGATATTATAGGAGGAAGAAATGATGATGAGTGATAATGATGAGTTTGATTGGGTGGAAGAAATAGGAAGGAAAGGAAAGGTTTGGGAGAAAATTGCGGAGGAATTGGGATTGCACAAAACGAAATTGTATTAATTTTGTAAATAAATATAGAAAAATGTATTACTTTTGTAATTATTTTATCTATGAATTATTATTGTAATTATTTCTAAAAATGTACTAAAATATGTAATTAATCCAATTTTTTAATTGAGCGAACTAATTTAGGGGCAGCTATGCATTTGAAGCTGTGGAGATGGATATGCTACAAATAGATCTGCCAATTTAACTTGAAAATCATATACTAATTAACTCAAATCACTTGATTCTATTGGGTTGGTTAATTAGTTTTAGGTGATGGATTGATTTGGTTTTGGACCCGTATTATTATATATTATAAATATGGGTTAAATCTAGTTTAACTAGTTTTGACCAATATTAGTCTATAATAATTTTTTACACTTTGTAGAGCTAATACATCAACATGTATACATTATTATTACACTGCATTCTTATATATCTCATAAACATTATACATATTACATTATATACATATTACATATTTTTGTAATTTATACATTTGTAATTATATTAAAAACTATTTCACTAATTATGGAATTAATCCATAATACTAAAATCACTTGGATCTATTGGGTTGATTAATTAGTTTTTAGGTGGGATTGATTTGATTTTGGACCCATATTATTATTATAAATATGCGTTAGATCTAGTTTAACTAGTTTCACCAATATTAGTCTATAATAGTTTTTACACTTTGTAGAGCTAATACATAACATGTATACACTATTATTACACTACATTCTTATGTAACTCATATACATTATACATATTACATACTTTTATAATTTTTACATTTGTAATTATGTATAAAAACCATTTCACCGATTATGAAATTAATCCATAATAAAGTTAACACTTTTAGTGTAACGAACTACTAATTTAAATAATTAATATCTCCTCCCTTAATTAATTAAAATAACTCATTTAAATTATAAAATTTATATTATATAATTTAATTTAATCTCCTCTCTCTCCATAAATTGTTTTATATTATATTATATAATTTAATTTAATTTCTCCCACCCCACCCTTACCCCTCACCCCCCAAAAAATAATATTTATTGATTATGTATACACCTCCATCCCCTCACCTCATCTATTAATATTTATTAATAGTTATGACTACCTCTTCCTCTATTAACCGTCTTGCTACCTGCAACGGTTTTCACCACCCCACTATTGGTTAAGTTACTTGTACAGTTGGTAGCCAAACCTTCATCCAAAGGTAATCAATTCAGTTTTATTGAATTACCAATTAATTTAAGAATTGTTTCCAAGTGTTACTTGAATATTTTTTTCCATAGTGCAGTTGGTAGCCAAACCTCCATACCAAGGTAACCTATTCAGTTTTATTAGGTTACCAATTTATTTTGAATGTGATGCAGTTGGTAGCCAAACTTTTATACCAAGGTAACCTATTCAGTTTTATTAGGTTACCAATTTATTTTGAATGTGATGCAGTTGGTAGTCAAACCTTCATGTAGTTGGTTGCCAAACCTCCAGACCAAGGTAACCAATTCAGTTTTATTAGGTTACAAATTTATTTTGAATGTGATGCAGTTGGTAGCCAAACCTTCATACAAAGGTAACTATTTTAGTTTTTGTGGATAACCAAATCGTCAAAAAAATTTCATAACAGTAACTCAGGTACTTCCGGAGATTTGCGGCGGAGGAGGATGATGAAGGGGAGGAGAGGGTGATGTAGCGGCGGTGCAACCAGAGACTTCTGGAGATTCACGACGGAGGAGGATGATGAAGGGGAGGAGAGAGGAGGCGGTGATGAAGAGAATAAGCGTTGAGGGAGATGAAAATTAGGATGGAGAAGATATTTTTTTGTTTTTCCCTCTTTTTGATTTAAATTATGGATTTGTTTTTGTTGTTAGATCCCAAAAATTTTATTTGAATTATTAATTATGGCGGTTATTTCTCCTTTATTTTAGGTTTCCTTATTAATGTAAAATTGAATGGTTTAAATTTGAATTATTAATTATGGCGATTATTTCTCCTTGATTTTAGGTTTCTTTATTAATGTGAAATTGAATGGTTTGAATTTGTTACCCTCTTTTTGTAATTATTTTATGGATGCACTAATAATGTAATTACTTTTTAATTGTTGTATATTTTTGTAAAGAATCCTAAAGACTCCATAATAGGCCAGGCCTAAAGGTTGAAATATTCAAATAGTATGATGTACCATCTTGGACTGATGATCTGAATATTTTACCCAATGCAAGTTGGGCCAGCCCATCTACACCCAATGAACTGAACTTGTCTTTTTAAGATTAAGTCAGCCCGACTCATCGGATGATTACTAAAAGGGTCCTTAACACTAATATATAACAATTAGAAAGTAATTACAAAAATAAAACACACACAAAATAATTACAAAAATAACAAAACACAATATATTATGTTGCTAGAATCACGACATTAACTCCTACACGTCAGTTATCGAGATAACTAATCAACGCCAAATCAATAACAGATCAACGCCAAATCAATCGGAGAAGACAAAATCTTCTGTCGCGACACAACTCTGATATCGGAGAAGACGAAGCATCCTCTCGCGATGCAACGACAGATCGGAGAAGACGAGATGCAACTCTGAGATCGGATAATAGAGGAGAAGATCAACAACAACTTCAAGATCAACAACAACTTCAAGATCGGCAAAGAACTTCAAGATCAAGAACTTGACCTCTCTGTAACAACTTTGAGTTTAAAGTTTATATGCATATAGTTACCCCGTGGGTACTATATACTCGTATATTGGTTACCTTTCTTAAGTTTTTCGCTCTTTAATTGGTCACAAAGTCAGTATACTGACTGTTTTGATTGCAAAATGCATGTAAAAATATGTTTTATATTCTGGTTACTAAGTACATTGAAATTGGTTATTGTTTATTATTGATTTGGTTACTGTATAATGTTTATTTGGTTTTTGTATACTTTAAATGTTTATTTGGTTACCCCGTGGTTACTATATACTCGTATATTGGTTACCTTTCTTAAGTTTTTCGCTCTTTAATTGGTCACAAAGTCAATATACTGACTGTTTTGATTGCAAAATGAATGTAAAAATATGTTTTATATTCTGGTTACTAAGAACATAGAAATTGGTTACTGTATAATATTTATTTGGTTGTTGTATACTTTAAATGTTTATTTGGTTACCCCGTGGTTACTATATACTCGTATATTGGTTACCTTTCTTAAGTTTTTCACTCTTTAATTGGTCACAAAGTCAGTATACTGACTGTTTTGATTGCAAAATGAATGTAAAAATATATTTTATATTCTAGTTACTAAGAACATAGAAATTAGTTACTGTTTATTATTGATTTGGTTACTGTATAATGTTTATTTGGTTGTTGTATACTTTAAATGTATATTCTCTTGATGTTTTTATATTGATGGTTATTTATTAAATACATTAGTTACCTTCCTACTGTTGTTGGATCTTTAAGTACATATTGATGTTTTTTTATATTGTTTATTTTTCTTTTGTAAAATGCTTGTCAAATATGTTTTATGTTATGGATACTAAGTAATATATATGTTAATTCTTTGTCTAACTGGATTTGGTTAGTATATAATCTTTGATTGTTTTTCTTGTGTAATATTACCACAGTTACTACATAATATTCTTGTGTTTTATACTTATTTTTTTATATTGATGGTTCTTGATTAACTACATTAGTTACCTTCATACACCGTTAGTCTTTAATTTGTAACAAAGTCATTACTGATTGTTTTGGTTGTAAAATGAATGTAAAAATATTTTTTATAATCTTGGCTACTAATTACATATATCTTGGTTACTGTATAATATGTATTTAGATAGTGTAAGGTGTTTATTTAGTTACTCTATAATGTTATTGAGTTTTATAATTATTTCTTTTATATTGGTGGTTACTTATTGACTACATTGGTTACCTTCATATAATTGTTAATCTGATTATATATATTTGTTGTTGTATACTATTTAATTGGTTACAGTATAATGTTTATTTGGTTGCAGTAACAATTTGACAATTTCTATCAAGTTTGGAGTGTCAGATTTTGGCATTTTCGGAGCCTAATTTCATTGGAAACGGATCAACGATCAAAAATCACCAGCTTTGCTGGTGAACTGCATGGTTTTTTGGTCAAATTCCATCATTTAGACCTTCAAATTTGCATGTAAAAATTTGGTTTATTTTCTGGTTACTAAGATTATGTAATTTAGTTCTTGTCTAATATTGATTTGGTTACTTTACAATGTTTATTAGGTTGTTAGACAATGGAGTAGATAAAGAACCAATACAACAAATTTAATTGTTTACTGAGGAATATATAATTGTTTACCGTTAGTAACCATTAACCACGTGGTTAGTAACATTTTGATGGTGTCTGATAACCAAAATTGATGTTGATTAATATTTTAATTTTGATTCCATCATGAGTTATCAATATAAAGTAAACATATACATTGAACAATTGATAACTCGTTTCAAAAGCGTTTTATGTAAATTTGGTTACCCATCTAAAATAAAATGGTTACCTCTATATTCATATTTAGTTACCAACCTGGCATAGACCATTTCAAATAACTTTTATAACTACGTAATTTAAAAGTATCCATCAGCTAGATAAATGGGAACCCTCACATGTACATTAACCACTTGATAATTGTTCTGATATAAGTTTTTAATTATTTGGTTACTAACAAAAACTAAAATGGTTACCCTTATATGCAGGTTTGGTTACCAACTGCACCTCTTAAACTATTTTTATTTTAATATGAGATCTATAAGTGACCATCATATATATAAATGAGAACTCTTAATTGGAGTTTCTTATTCTATCATGATGACAGGGTATAAATAAAACATATACATTTAACACTTTATAACAGTCTTGATACAAGCTTATAATTATCTGGTTACTAACAAGCTTGTAACTACCTATGATAATTATCTGGTTACTAACACGCATGTAGATAAATAGGACACTCGCACATGTACATTTAACAATTGATGTTTGTCTTGATACAAGCTTGTAACTATCTGGTTACTAATAACAGTAACCATAATGTAACATAATAAAACGGTAACCACATAATTATATGGTAGTAACCAGAACAGGTTTTAATGGTAACCAAAACAAAAATATCATGTAATGAAACCCAGTTTAGGCAATCCATGTATACTAAACAATTACATATTAACCAGAATAAAAAAATAAGAGTATCTGAAATTCCACATTGAGGACACAATAATAGTAGCCAAACCATAAGGTAACAGTAATCAAAACATAATAAAGAAGTAACCAAATAGTTATATGAAAGTAACCAGAACATGTTTTAATGGTAATCAAAACAGAAACAACCTGTATATCCAACCAAGTTTAGGCAACCCGTGTATACTCTCACATGTACATTTAACCATAACTTTTCCAATGAATTTTCTAGAAGAGCATAACCCTTATAGAATATATTTGAAGGAAATTATAAAAATAATACATCAATGTATACTAAACAAATACATGGTTTATTATGACTTAGGTTTATTATTTACAAAAATAATACATCCACAAACTAATGATGCCTTAAACTTCTCCAACTGACTTGGATTCAATTTCTTGGTAATAATGTTGGGGACTTCCATGTCACCCCAATATATAACTTTTCTAATGAATTTTATGTTGCATTCCTCATAGTAAAGATCCCATAACTGCAAATAAACAAAATCAGATTTACACAGTCATTAGTAACCAGATATAAACAATATTTATATCATAAACAGTTTACCAAACAAATACATTGTAACCAAAACAACATATAAAAGTAACCAAAATCTCAATTGAGGGAAAAAGAATGGTATCCAAATCATAAGCTAACAGTAACAAAAAATATACTAATGAAGTAACCAAACAGTTATATGTTAGTAACCAAAACATATATTAATGGTAACCAATACATAAACAAAAATAGACCAAATAAAGTTTAGTCAACCCATATATTAAGCAAATATATGGTAACCAGAACAACAAAAAATAGTAAGCAAAATCCCAACTCAAGGAAACAAAAATGGAATCCAAATCAGAAACTAGCAGTAACCAAAAACATACTAAAGAAGTAACCAAATATTTATATGATAGTAACCAAAACATATTTTAATGGTAACCAATATATAAACAACATTTACACCCAAACAAAAAAATTATACTGGTTGTTTTGTAACAAAAAATATACTAATGAAGTAACCAAACAGTTATATGTTAGTAACCAAAACATATATTAATGGTAAACAATACATAAACAACATATAGACCGAAAACAAAGTTTAGTCACCCATATATATTAAGCAAATATATGGTAACGTAACAACAAAAAAGCGATAAGCAAAATCCCAACTCAAGGAAACAAAAATGGAATCCAAATCAGAAACTAACAGTAACCAAAAACATATTAAAGAAGTAACCAAATATTTATATGATAGTAACCAAAACATGTTTTAATGGTAACCAATACATAAACAACATGTACACCAAAACCAAAAAATTATACTAGTTGTTTTGTAACAAAAAAAAAATATACTAATGAAGTAACCAAACAGTTATATGTTAGTAACCAAAATATATATTAATGGTAACCAATACATAAACAACATATAGACCAAACAAAGTTTAGTCAACCCATATATTAAGCAAATATATGGTAACCAGAACAACAAAAAATAGTAAGCAAAATCCCAACTCAAGGAAACAAAAATGGAATCCAAATCAGAAACTAACAGTAACAAAAAACATACTAAAAAAATAACCAAATATTTATATGATAGTAACTAAAACATGTTTTAATGGTAACCAATACAAAAACAACATGTACACCAAAATCAGTTTAGTCAACCATGTATACTAAGCAAATACATGGTAACCATAACAACATAAAAAAGTAACCAAAATACAAAATCAAGATAACAAACATGGTATACGAATCTCAAGCTAACAGTAACCAAAACACAATGCAGAAGTAACCAAACAATTATATGATAGTATCTATTTTTTATTGCTTGGTGTAGCTACAACGTAAGCATTACATCAAGCCCCCGGAAATTGGTCTTGTGTCAGTATATAATGCAGAAGTAAAATGGCAAAATGAAGATGAGACAATCATGATCATTCAAAAGCAGACTAGATATGTTAAGAGCCTAAACAATTTGAAAATAATTATCCACTTTAGCAAATATTATGATGTTAAATGATGTCTATCACAAATAACTCAGTCATAGAGATAAAGGAAAATTCATTCAATAAAAAAATTAACATAAACAGAATGTCGTCAGAAGTACAGAATCATAGTATGACAACAACACTTCAACCATGTACATACCGCATGGTAGGTTCCAAAAGGAGGCGGTTCTACCAAAGCAAGAACTCCATCGTCTGAAGAAGTAGATTTAGTCCGCTGACGACGAATGGCTTCAAGATGAGAGAGAGAAGTAGTAAGGGCGGAGAGAGAGAAATCGAATGAGAATTAAGGGCAGAGAGAGAGACCGAACGAGAAAGGAATGTTTGAGAAAGATAAAAACTAATTTGCCATGTTAGCCCATTAATACTAATCCCTTAATTTAAGGACTTTTAATTGTATTAGTACTGTAAATAAAAATGATGAACTGTAATATTTTTGTAATTATTTTATGGATGTATGATTTTTGTAATTATTTTTAAAAATGTACTACTATATGTAATTAATCCCTCGAGTAATGCTAGGTAACTAGACAGTAAAAGCAGTACAATTTTGAAAAAGTTTGTCTAGGTAAACTAAACAACTTCTGTCTAGTTGATAGGTAAATTGTAAGTATACAAATTCAGCTTTGTCTAGCATGCTGGTTCAACATAGGCCCAAATAATAAACCTTAGAGTTAAGATTGAGCCAAAATCCCAACAGAGCTAGGAACAAGTTTATATGAATATGATTCAACAGCTTTTCATACACCTAAAGAAACAAGTTTTATACAATTTAGCTTTTCATTCACCCACGGGAACAAGTTTATATCAAGTTAGCTCTTCATTCACCATTGTATACAGTGTTTCGCTTCTCCGCAAATGATGCCAAGCCTTCCAATCTATCTTTCGTGTGCAAGAGCTTTTGGTAGCAGTCTTCTTCCAAGTCCAAACCTGATGCAATATCTACCTCGAGTCCCTGGTCAATGGCATGCTTTGCCATTTTAATCGCCAATGGACCCTATGAAGAATAATGTAAGGATCATAGACAAATTCGACCAGATTTTACAATAGCCAAAACTATTATTGATGCTTAAACTAATCAACTAGACATTAGTATGGCTATATGTTGTCATTATAGGATTGCATGGCTTTTGCATAAAGGTAGCTAATGGAAGAAAAGAATGAAAACTTGAAAGGTCCTGATCTAACTATTCTAGTGGCCTCCAAGTATAAAAGCTACCAATTTGTGTTAACTAAAATGTGATACTTGATGTTTAAACAAGGAATGGCTTTCCGCCGTCAGATGGTAAAAGACCTTGTAAAATGAATGAGAAATCAACTGTTGATTATCTACAAAATATGATTCTAATTTAGCAAATTCACATGAGAAATAAGTGCTTCACATCATAAAGTAGGGTACAAAAGAATGCACCCTCATCTTTCATCAATCTATGCAATCAATAACTTTCATGGACATCAAACAGAAGTACAATTAGATCCAGGCAGCACAATATCCATTTGTGCAACATGATCCTTTTCTCTTCTTTCTTTTTTTGGGACACGTATTTGTGTAACAGGATCTTTGCATGTACTATTTATATCATATACTATACTGGATACTTCTCTGTACTTTTCTTTCAGAAGATATGTAGGCATGTACCTTCTTATTTATATCTCGAGCGACTTCAAGAGCCTTTGAATGAGCTTCACCAGCAGGAACACAGTAGTTAACAAGGCCTGCATAAAAAAAAATTCCATGTAAAACAAGGCCCCCACAATATTGGATCATCACCACTAAAGGATGATAAACTATGACAAGAACAAAGCACTGTCTAACAAACCCATTTCTAATGCATCCCTACCACGGACTTTCCCACCAGTAAATATAAGCTCCTTTGCTATTGATTTTCCGACTAATCTAGGAAGTCGCTGCGTCCCTCCTGCCATGCAAAAGGCCACTAATCCATGAAGACAACATGATGCAGAATGGTATTGCATAAATTAACAATTATCATTCCCTTGACAACAAATAGAACTGGTAAGGTATCACAGAGTTCTCCAATAGTTATGAAATAATAAAATTATCAAACAACACGAGTTACGAACAGTCAAAATATTATATGCCAACTGAAAGGACACTAACACCATGTTTGTAAGTTTTTTTTTGGGTGGTGGGGGTGGGGGGAAGGAACAGTCGTAACTTTCCTTCCAAATCCCATGTTCGTGAGTTTTTCTAAAAGAGAAAAGGGTGAAGGTAAAGTTGATACGACTCCCCCCCATGTTCGTGAGTTTTTCTAAAAGAGAAAAGGGAGGAGGTAAAGTTCATCGACTTCCCGACCGAATGGGAGAATTTGAAGGGATAGGAAAAGTTAACTCTTCTTAATACCAAAAAAAGCCTTTCAAAATAAATCAATATTTACTTTATTTAAAGGCAATATAGTAATATTGTAACTTAACTATAAAAATCCATTTCCTTGCCTTTCCTTCTTCTAAACTCACAATTTCCTTTCCTTCACCAGCATGACAAGGGATAACTATAACCCCTTCCCTACTTACACTTTCCTTTCCCTCCCCACCCTCCAAACTCACAAAACAGTATAAGAAGTCAAGTTCCTGATCTAAACGAGTGTGAGATAGTTTTGGATCCCCACACCTATATATAACAACTTTCACATATTTTAGAGAAAACTTACATACATACCCAGGTATTATAGCAAGTCCAGTTTCTGGCAAGGCCAGCTTTGCATCTTCTCCTGAGTGATTAGTGGTAATGAAATCAACTTTATAAGAATATAACACTTACAATATCCAAGTAAAGATGAATTTTAAGTATTAATTCCAGCATTACCACATATCCGAAGATCGCAAGATAAAGCCATTTCCAGTCCCCCACCCAATGCTGCACCTTCAATAACAGCTATAGTTGGAATATGAAGTCCCTGAATATATAATAATTAATGTAACTTAATGAACTGAACAGGAGGAAGAAAGCAGTTCTTGTGGAATCACAAGGTACAAACATATGAGCAAGAACGAAGGAGGATATATTCTAAATCAGAAACCATATACAAGATGGTCTAAAGGATTACATAGAAACCTTAGATGTAGGTGGACATTTATCATCAAGTTTACAATTAATTACTGTCCTGTTTGCAAATTCAGTTGATAACAACAGATAAATAACCTTTGGATAAAATATTTATAGACTACAAGGACAAACCTCTAAGAATGTGAATGTTGAGCGCAAAGAATTAACAAAATCTTGAACCTCAGATGGGCTCATCATCTTCCTTTCCTACAAATTAAAAGTACAACAAAGGCACTGTTTTAGAATGCCAGCCTGTTGTTGCATAGAATATGGTCACAGAAGACACATAATCAGCACAAGAATATAACAACATTTAACAGAGTTAAAACTACAAAAGGAGTAAACTGAAAACCTGCAAGAATCACCCCAAAAGGGAAGCTTTTGAGACCGTAACTGTCAGCTTCTTATCACTGATAGTGATTCAAGCAGAACATAATTATTAAAGGCAAAATGTGCATCAAAGCGCAAAGGTCTCCCGGAGAGTAGGCTTAAGGAGCTAGGTGAGGCGCGCACCTCATTAAAGTGAGGCGCACAACCTAAAAAAAAAAAATATATATATATATATATATTAACAATAAAGTATCTATTTGAAACAATAAAGTATGCTGGGATTTTAATTTTAAATTTGAAAATCTCTTAGATCGACTTTGAAAAGTCAAACTCAATCCTATATTTTGGAACGAAGGGATTATAAAGTTGGCAGTTTTTTCTTTTGCTCCTAACCCACCCAAGAGGCTCTGTTTCAAATAATTCCAATTTTAAGATAAGGCTTTTCTATACATCCTGATATGACTTTTAGCCACCATCATGAATAAACACACCATTATATCTAATATTATCCATTAATACTCTTGTTTCCATATGCGAGTGTGTGTGGCAGGTAGTGCTAATATTTGTCAACTTTGTTTGGCACGAAATTCTAGAAAACAAAATAAAAACAGAAGAAATTGTGAGATAAAGTTTCTTTGAGAAATTCAGGAAGTAGTGTAAATAAGACTTGAGTGTTTGAATAAGCTGTTGTGTCATTTTGTGATATGTTCTGTGCTGCACTTACCCATCTTTTCAAACAATTGAGTGAGAACTTCCTTTGTGACTTATAACAATAATCGGACCCATTATTTGTTTTCACCTTTCATTCAAGTTTTGAAAATAAAAAAACTAGTAAATCTACAATATCCATTTCTTTTTATTATCAATATGTTAAAATGAAATGGCAAGTATATATATCTGGCACATGATCAAGTTAACTCAAGTTCCAAGGTAGTATTCTACCTTTAAATCAGCACCAGCACAGAACACTCGGGGAACTGAGCTGCAGATCATCAAAACATTTACAGAAGAATCCCTATATACAACTTCAAAGCTATGATGTAATCTCCTCAGCATATCCTTCCCGATTGCATTTTTCGCTTCAGGTCTATCCAAGTTAACCTCCATTATTCCTGTAAGTAAATTTCATTGACGATCATTTTAGATGAGGCTTTTAATCAGAGAAGAATCAGGATGGACCACATGTCCATTAGAGTTGACATAAAACACAAACAACCAAATGGTGAGTAGAAGTGAAATTTTAGGCCCACTTTTGTTCTTTATTTTTCTGATCTGGGACGTTTCAGGTTTGAGGTGGTGTTGTACTGAAAGAGAAGATTTAACAAATTTACATAAACATGTCAATAAGAAATTTACGTAGTCATATCTTTATATAAGCAAAGTAGGGAATCCAGGATTACTTAAGTTAATCCATTGTGCTATTGTTACATGGCTACCACTATCAAGAACATATCAAAAAATAAATAAGACTACCTATTGTTAAATATTAAAAAAAATAATAAGGTTTTAACTATTGCCTCTGGTTCACGGGGAGCTATCACTATCAAGAACATAACCGCAAAGGCCATTAAGTGAATGTGTAAGGCCAAGGGCCTTCAATAGATTAAATAAAATGTAGGGATTCATTAGTTAGTTAAGAAGATTCTAGCGTAATAGAGTCACATCACATGGATTGCAAGGTAGATAAGCTTATTCTAGAAAATATCAAGTTGGTAATGCAAGTTAGAATAGTATCCCAATCTAGTATAAATAGAGGAGCATGGATAGTGTGATATCATCAGAATTTTGCTATACACATGGTTTAGTCCATTGTTATTGTCAAGCTATCTGTCTCTTCAAGCTTTTCAACTTCTTCCCAGTTCCTTGGCAATCTTCTATTGTTCATCAGTTGTTCCTCAAAAAGTGCTAATATAGCTTACTGTTTGATCCCAAAATCATCAACTAACATCATTAGTTGATTGTTAAGTGCTCATTTGTTTTGGATTAAGCCAGTCTGACTAGGATTAGGATTGACAGAATGGGACTCAACAGAAGCACCATACATGAGACAAACTTGGGAGCTCATAAATTTGTATGCAGTGAGCACAAAATACAACCAAGAACCTTCTATAGCCATGCAGTTCTCTTACCTCATCCAACAGAAAACATGAAGCCATATATTTTGTTGCAAATACTCCCTCATCCATTTCACAAAAAAGAGTCCCATTTGCCAAAAAAAATTGTAAAGAAAAAAGTCACATTTCTTTTTATGGTAGTTTAAATTGACAAATTGGCCTCAAATTACCATTACATTATCATCACTACTAAATTAAAAACATATAAATTTAGGGGTAGAAGCAAGAACAAAGACAGACATCTCCTTTTTGGACTGAACTGCTTGAGCTGGAGTTTCGGACCCGACAAGGAATTGGGTGCTTACCTATTGAGAGTCCATTCTTTCCCAATCAATAGGAGTTTGACTTATGAGACCAAACGAGTCGTCTTCTTGCTTCTTGAGTGGCTCACACCCTAGGTTGTGCTGCTGAGCCAGAGCCCAGAGAGATTAAAATTTGTAAATTTTGCAAATAGGATTCTTTTTGTGTAGTGACCAGTGATGAACAAAACACAGCTAATTAAAGATCCATCAGACAGGACAGGACCTACTAGATGTTTGTAAGTGTTGCGAAATCAAGCACACAAACACACATTGAGATAACACACAATACTGTATGAGATACAATAAATAAATGACACAAGAATTTTACGTGAAAATACAAGTCTTTTTATTTGAGAAAATAAGCTCACCGATTATTTTCTCTCTTTCTCTTTTTTCTCTCTCTAGCTCAATAGAGCTCTTCTCTCTCCTCACTTGTTGCTAGCTCTCAATTGATGCTTGTACTCAAATGAGAAGTCAGGCTCCTTTTATAAAACCAAAGCAAGAGACAAGCCTCCTTAAATTAAAGAAGACCAAAAATAAAACCAAAAAGGTGATTCATCAGTTTTCTAGCCAAAAACAAAGGACATATAGAACTTTTTCCCTTCTTTTGTTCCTGCCGACAAAGAAGCTAAGAGGGCTGCCATATATATAAAGACTGATCCATAATCAACGATACAAGGATAAGGTTATCCTTACAACAGATCTCAGTCGTCCATCCGTTCATCGAACAATAGATTTGAACTCCCGTTCGCAGGGGGATACCGCAGTTTAATTATGCAGACGGGAAAATTGTCTAAAATACCCCTCCTTGTCCTCAAAATTAAACTGCGGACGCTAGGAATGCTCAGCCCGTCCGCACTATTAAACGACGCCGTTTTAGTCCGCCCTCTGTCCCTCCCGTCCGCAGTTTAATACTGTGAACATTATGTCTATCCAAACGACGCCATTTTAATATAAATCACCATTCACATAACTAAATTGCGAACTCTTAGTCCTCCTAAATCAAATACGTTGTTGTTCTTTCTTTCTCATGAGAGATCAAAACACCCAAAGCGAATTTGAGAGAAAAGCAACCAAGCAAAAGGAGATCGGCAAATCTATACTACAATCTAACATCTTTGCTAAATCCAAGTCATGTAAGTTTTAAATTCGTCATATGTATATATTTTGTATGCTTCTTTGTTGTATACAAATTCCATAGTTGTTGTATACAAACTCCATATTATCCATGTGATGAAAAGCAAAATGGCCAGCCCTCTTGGCTTCTTTGTCCGTAGGAATAAAAGAAGGGGAAAAGGACTATATGTCCTTTGTGTTTGGCAAGAAAACTGATGACTCACCCTTTTGATTTTATTTTTGGTCTTCTTTAAATTAAGGAGGCTTGTCTCCTCTTTTGGTTTTATAAAAAGGTGTCTGACTTCTCATTTGAGTACAAGCATCAACCGAGAGCTAGCATCAAGTGAGGAAAGAGAAGAGCTTTGTTGAGCCAGAGAGAAAAGAGAAAGAGAGAAAATAATCAATAAGTTTATATTCTCAGATAAAAAGAATTGTATTATTCAATATTTTTCATGGTGAATTTTTGAGATCTCTTCTCGTGGTTTTTCCCAGTTGGGTTTTTCATGTAAAATTCTTGTGTCATTTATTTCTTGTATCTCATACAGTAGTGTATGTTATCTTAGTGTGTGTTTGTGTGCTTGATTTCGCAACAATTGATATCAGAGATTGGTTCAATCCGTTGACGAGAAATCTCGCATGTCACAAATATGAAGATGACAAGCACAAGTATGAGGTACTATATTAAGCTATTTGACAGGAAGTCAAACGTCAGTATTTGACAGACTTCGACTTGTAAACTTTCTCAAGTTTCTCCCACAAGTCCTTCAAAGAGATTTCTGTCAAAACCTGATATTTGATCTGTGGCGCCAAACTCAATCTAATTGTTGACACGGGCTTTGCTTCAAGATCGATCCATTTTTCATCTGTCATAGTCGTTAGTTTCATCTCTTTCCCTTCAAGTGCCTTCGCCAATCCCTGTTGAACCGATATATCTTTGACAGTACTTTGTCAAATACTATAGTTTGACTTCCCATCAAATGGCTTAATATCGTATTTCATACTTGTGTTTGTCATCCTCGTATTTGTGACATGCGAGATTTCTTGTCAATGGATTGAACCAAGCTCTGATACCAATTGTTGCGAAATTAGGCACACAAAACACACTGAGATAACACATGTAGACTACTGTATGAAATACAAAAAATAAATGACAAGAATTTTACGTAGAAAAAAACCACAGAGAGATATCAAAAATTCACTATGAAAAATATTGAAGAATGCAAGCCTTTTTATTTGAAAAAATAAACTGACTGATTATTTTCTCTCTCTTCCTCTTTTCTCTCTCTCTCTAGCTCAACATAGCTCTTCTTTCTCCTCACTTATTGCTAGCTCTCGATTGATGCTTGTACTCAAATGAGAAGTCCAGCTCCTTCTATAAAACCAAAGGAGGAGACAAGCCTCCTTAATTTAAGGAAGACCAAAAATAAAACCAAAAGAGTGAGTCATTAGTTTTCTTGCCAAAAACAAAGGACATATAGTCCTTTTTCCCTTCTTCTGCTCCTGTTCCTGCCGACAAAGAAGCCAAGAGGCTACCCATTTTTGCTTTTCATCACATGGATAATACATATATATATTAAGACGATAAACAAGTCAAACAGTTCGGGCTCGACTCAAAAAAATATGAGCTAGACTCGGATTCGTTAATAATATGATCTAAATCTGGGTATTAAACATAGTTCGAATAAAAATATGAGTAGAATCTGAGCAATGTTATACTCGATTCGTTTAAGATTCAAAATACTCGAATTCTTAATTGTGATTCGATACATACTCGATTGATACATATTCGATTAGATGATCGATACATTCTCTTAAAATATATACAAATTTAAATCAAATTAGGTTAATTAATTATTATTATTTTGTTTTGTTTTTAATTTTAATTGTGATTTTATATTTGTAAAGTATAATAGTAAATATATTTTATTATTTCTAAGTAAAATAACAAATTCAATTTATAATTATATTTATTATAAAACTAGTTACTATGTGGAGACACAAATTCGAACTTGAATTTGAAGCTCGCGATTAGTTTGAAAATAATTCAATCATAGTCGGATCGAATTCGAGTAATAAATATTCGAGTCGAATCTGAGTAGAATTTTTCAAATAATTCGAATATGAATCATTCGAGTAACTATCTGTTCGCTTCGGTTCGACTGGTTTACACCCTTAATATATATTACTATATATATTTTGTTCCCTTCTTCCATATAAGTAAAACAAGATTTGCAAATCTTTGAGAACAAAAATATGAGCCAACTTTAACTGTAAGCAAAACAAAATTATATGAAAAATTAAGTTTTATTACTCTCTGCAACCATTCTCAGTACAGAATTTCGCAGTTAATTTTTTAAAGAAAGACTTCAAAGAACCATTTCTTTTCTTTATATCAGTTTCCTTAAAACTTCTGAGAATAATATGTTTCTTTTTCCAAGGTTTTACAGTTTCTTCTGATTGTTTTGCAGCAACAAGCAGATCTTCATTGACATTTCTGCCTATTTTACTGTTTTAAAAAAATACAGAACTTTACCAGAAAGCATAATGGAAATGAACGCTAATTTCCTGAAGGTACCCATCTGCCAATTTGTTCCTTTTTCACTTCATTTGAAAATCAGTCAGCACAAAACACATTTTCGCCAGCATTTATGTTTATTTGACTCCCTTAAATACAAACGAGTTCCAAAATGAGCATTCATCTACAGTTGTAACCAAATTCATGCAATCCCACTTCATTTAGTGACAAGAAGAAAACTAAGAATATATTTCAAAACGAAACAAAAACGAATAAAAATTCAAAAAATAACCAAGCTAAACGAAGCCAATAACGGTAGTAATTTGAGTAATGTCTACTACAATTGCAGTACCGGAATCAAAATCGGAGAGCCTATTCAATTTCACGGACTCTGACTCGAAGGCGGATTGCAAGAGGAGACTCCTGGTGGTCTGAAACTGCCATTGATGGGAATTAGGATTCTCGGCAATCGAGTTGAGGTGAAAGAGGAGTTGTTGGGAAGACGAGTAAAGGTAGGGTTTGTTCGAATTCTTGAGGAAGTGGCGACCAAGTGATTTGGCAATGGTCGGAAAAGCGACCATTTTGGGAAGAACTGAAATCGGAATATATAGGAGAATTGTGAGATTGTTTCAGTGAGATCAGGGAGTGGTTTATTTTTCAGAGTTCACTACTGTGAGTGCTGTATAATGTAATTAAGGGGTGGCCAACCGGTAAATACATGTCCAAACTGAACAGGTTCCTAATCGAATTGGTATCGAAACCCGCCAAATTTTAATAATGATATCGGTACAAGTTTGTTGGATCAGTATATTGAACCGGTTTATCGATTCGGTACCGATTTTTATTAAAAATTAATATAATAATTATTTTTATTATTATTATTTTATTATTAATAATATTATTATAATTATTATTATTATTAATTATTTATTAATAATAAAAAAAATAGAAAACCAATATATACCGGTCCGGCTCGGTAAAATCAAACCATAAAAAGGTCGTACCGAAATTGGTACTGAAAAACCAGTATATAACGGTTTTTTGTTCCGAAACCAAACCGATTCTTTTTGTAGGCTGGTTCAGTCCTGTCCGAAAAATCGAAAAAATTGAAAAAAAATGTCCAATAGCAAGAATTTTTTAGGACGAATCAGAAATAAGAAATTCATAAAATATTCTCGGTCCTTACAAAACAAAAAATGACAACTTTTTCTTCTTTTTTTCTTTTAAGTTGGAAAAAAAAATTGCCCTCTAAATTATTGTTTTGTTGTTTTGTTTTTCTTTTTTTAACCTCATTAAGGAATTTTTTTACCATTTACACTGGGAGGAGAATCCCCCTCCCTCTCTTACACACATCCTCAAAATTTTCAAAATACACATATTCATCACAATTTAGCGACACTTTTAACGATATAATTATTTACACCAAAATTTATTATACTGCAATTCTTTGCAACAAATTTATTTAGTCATAAAATATAATATTTGTGTCGTTAAATGTGTACTTATATATAATTTTTTCATTACACATTTAACTATACAAATATTGCTAATACCAATAGTTTTAGGCACGGTTGTTAAACTCGGACCGGATCTGCGGTTGAACCGGTTAAAATAAGAATCAATTATTCAATCGGCACTCCAGTTTGGATTGAACCAGTTAAAAAGTTTTGGTCAAAACCCAATAGAATCAGTTGACCACTAGTTGAATCGATGGTTCAATCGGTAAAATCGATTAAGTTAATGAATCAGTTTTAATTTTTATTTTTTTATTTTTTTGTACCAAAATTTTTTTAATATTAAAACTAATCACTTTAAGTAATATTGTAAACTTTATTAATTTTTTTAGTTCATCAAAAAATGAGATTTTTTAAAATTTAATTAATTACTAATAATATATATTTTTATATATTAATAATGTAATTGGGTCAAGAACGATTCGACCATTAATTGAACAACCAGTGATCCATCTATCATGTATCTTTTTCGATTCCATGATCGGTTCAAATCTAAAAACCTTAGTTCTAGTGGACACAATTATTTGCAGTCCTAGGGCGACATTCTAGCGAATTTTTTTTTTGTTTTTTTAGTACCTCCCAAAAAATATAGTATTTATTATAACTAAAATTTTTATAAAAAATAGTGTTTTAAGTGTAATTTATATATAAACCATATTTCTTGTATGTATTCAAATTATACCTAAAAATCCAAATTACACCTAAAACACTATTTTTATGAAAATTTTAGTTAGAATAAATACTATACATTTTTTGAAAATTACTAAAAAAGAAACAAAAACAAAAAAAAGAAAGAAAGTCACTAGAAATGTCATTAAAACAATGTCCCTAGACTTTATTTGCTACAATTTGTTGTGTCGCTATATTTGTATGTAATCGAAAAATTTGAGTGAAAAATGTAATGGATGGATTGGATCCTAGTCCATTGTATTGCAATACGTTGGACTCTCTTATTCAAGATTTCATCGTAGTGAAACTAATTCTATTTTCACAAAGCTCAGTATTACAAATTGAAAGTCCCATTTCCTTGCTCATTTACTGAGATGAACATACCGTTGGTTACTATCCAACTGTCTTTCTCAACTCAAATTCAACAAGACAGTTTTGAGCCTCCAAATTATCCAAAATCTTTTCCATTAAATGACATGTTTTTCATACACGATGAACCCAACGCTCAAGTCGAAGCTGCTTCATAGGAGGACCCAGATTTGGCTTACTTTTCTGTGGACACCTCCATTTTCCAGTAATTCCCAGCACATCAGATGGCTGAGTATTAGTTGTCTCAGTTAACGCCTTTCTTCGTAGATTACCAACATTTTTACCAGCAGATAAAACTCTCACTCCATTTCTTAAGGACTCGGAATGAACCCCGAGTGGCTTAGTGAAGGAATTCTCATCATTTTCTCTTGGTCTTGGACTTTTATTCTTTCTTGCTGAAACAAATCCATTCTCTGCAATGCCAATTCCATCATCTTTTTTGACATTGCTCATTGTATCAGTTCTGTTTGATGAACTTCTATTTCTTGTAATGAAATCTAAATTGCTTCTAGGTGATATAATACCATCATTTTCTGCTTGAGCTTTGCCTTCAGAACTTTTTTCCTTGAAATCCCTCCTGTGAATTAACTTTCTTGGAGAGTTCTCGTTGTTGTCTGAACTTCTAAGGACGCCCAATGGTCTGTTAGAGCCTTCAAGAGGAAACTTACTATTCAGTATTTTAGCAGAATCTTCGTTACATAAGCTTGAAATTTCAACATCTTTAGTTGAAATATCTTCAAATTTATTTTCCCTTTTACTTTCAAAAATCTGTTCCGAAATCCCTTTTAGTGGTAGGTCAGTAAGGGTAGATGAGTTCCTTTTCCCATTGACATTATGGTTGCCCTGAAAGTTTACATTATAAAACATTAGCTTATAAGCAAGGAAGAATATATTAATGCAATCTACAAATTTCATTAGTGAAGTAGGTTCACATAATGATTAAATCATATCATTGATGAACTTCCTGTAAATGTCTTTGATATATAACAGCTATAAATCTCAGGAAGCACATAAAAAAGGAAGTTCAATTAAGGCGGGGGGAAAGAAAGAAAGAAAAAAGTTATGACTGCATTTGTTCGATGTGGTTTTGGAATTAGTCCCTCAACCATGCTGATTAAATAATCATTGGTCAACTTCCTGTAACTGTTCGTGATGTATAACAGCTATAAATCTCAGGAAGCACATAAAAAAGGAAGTTCAATTAAGGCGGGGGGAAAGAAAGAAAAAAGAGAGAGTTATGGATGCATTTGTTCGATGTGGTTTTGGAAGTAGTCCCTTAACCATGCTGATTAAATCATCATTGGTCAACTTCCTGTAACTGTTCGTGAAGTATAACAGTTATAAACCTCAGGAGGCACATATAAAATTTCAAAGGAAGCTCAATACAGACAACAGAAAGTAAAAAAAGTTATGGCTGCATTTGTTTGATATGGCTTTAGAATTCGTCACTCGATCAAACAAAATTGTTGTTACCTTGGTACCTAAAAACCTAGAAAGATTTCTTACTGGCTTGGAAACTAAATGTCGAGATGATTTAACAAAAGAATCACTATACTAGGAGCTCCCAGCAATCCAAAAGCGGCGATGATATTAGGATTTCAGCAGCCAGAGAGTTACATGCAGAATACTTCTCACTGTCTGTAATCTGTATGATAGATTCAACTTCTAGTGCTAGACATCCATGAATTTCCACAATGATTTGTAAGTTATTTCCCTTGCAGTAGCTTCAATAACCAGCATTAACTTAGAGAAGTTATGGAGTTCCTGATAATTTTCTCATGTTGGTTTTCATCTTTTCCTATTAGTAAACTTAACTACTCCATCCATCCCAAAATGAGAGTACAATTTGATAATTTTATGCATTTTAAGGTTTGCCAATAAACAATTAGATAACCTTTTTTCAAATGATTTTTTTGTTAATTTAAAATTTTAAAGCCTAGAAATTCTGATTGGAAAAAATTGAAAAGGGCATGTTCAAGTGTGCCATTAATGAGCCTTAATATGCATAAAATTTTAAAAAAATAAAAATCAAATTGGACATTAAATTTGGGAGAAAGTAGTGCTTTTTTTTTAAACTTTCTTCAAAAACTTGAGTGTCTTTCTCATTGGTTTAGACAGTATGTTGCAAGTTCTCATTTCTTCTTAAAGTTCTCTCAATTGAAAGTAAATCCTAAGGCAAGATGTATTGTTAGTAGTCATTTTGTGATTATGACTAATACTTGGAACCTAGAATATTCCCTGGTAATGAATCATAATGTGATTATTTTTAACAGAAATTCCATAAAGAGGAAAGATCAAGGGGTACCTGATACTGATTATCATGGTTGTTATCTTCAACAAAACTGTTAAATCTAACAAACCCAGCTGAAGCGATCTTCCCGCCTACCAAATCATCACTTTTGCCAGTTTTTATGTATTCCCCAACGTCCTCTTCTTTTGCTTTGGTGCTCATTCCAATATTACACCCTACTCTGGCAGTATTGCTTTCTTTATAATTAGAAAGTCTAAATTCATCACTTGTATCCAATGCTGGAGACTCATATATATAGCTTGAGAGCCAATTCTTAATGTCAGGAGGTTCTGATCCAAAAACAAACAAAAAAAAGTAACAAAATTAACTACTTTAGATATATACGACTGACTGACGCTTGATTTTGAAATTCAATAGTAGATCATGAAGTCAACGTCTTACATGGAGTTAGCTATGAAGGTCAGGTGTGTGCATGTGCCTAAGCAATGGATTCATTTAATCTCCAAATATAAGGGTATAAAGAGTTCAGGACACAGCAAAATATTCATGCTTTTAACATTCTTCAATCATGTCCAAAATAAAATGGTGTTTCATGTAACATAGAGCATTCAAAACAGGCATCTAAATCATTTTGAAGTAATCGCACAGCAACAGGAACAAGCAAATGAGTTCTATGCATGCTTATATGATAAGCCTGCATTTTTTGTCAAGATTGCTGAATCATTTAACTAGACATGGAATCTACATATATCATACTCTTAACAAGTTTCAAGACTCAAATATCAATATGGCTACTTCACGCGTTCAGAACATCCCATGAAACATATAGCATAAAAAAACGCTGAGAACCTTAAAACAGGATGTTTAATTCTTTCTTTTCAAATAATGATTCTCAGGACCACAATGAGTATTTTTCTGGAACATAAAAGAACTTGAAGTGTGCTGCATACCAGAAGAAAAAGAGAGGGTGTCTGATGAATTTGCAACCTACAACACAAGCATTAAGATATATTAGGAGACAAGAATGTCAAAGTAAATTTTTAAGTGATAATGATCTAAACATTTTTGAATCTTTACTAAAGCAGTTATGCAAAAACAAACACAAAGTGAACACTTATATACTTCGATCCCAATTTAGAATAAGATGCTACTTAGTTTTCATTCCATCTCCTAAACTTATACATCAAGCAAACAAAAGATTAATATGCAGCAGTTCGGAAAATCTAGAGAGGAAAATCCTGAGAAGTGAAGGTGTTAAGGAACAACATGTAATTGATATATTTCACCACATGTTAAACTCCGTGCCAAAAACAACATTTGATATTTAAAATGGTACAGATGAGTGACATGCAGTATTAGTTTGTTCAAATGATGAAAAGAACATGTGATAAATACTTTTGAAGGTTATCACATAGAGCAGTTAAAGTACTATTTCATGTAGTGGATAATGATGTAGATTTCCTAAACATTGATTCCTATATGCATAAGGGGGTGATGTAAAACTACTCAATTAGAAGATGCTTAGCAAAGCCACACTTGAGGATGCCTAAGAAGTCAACTTCATAAATAGCTACAACACAAAAAGAATGAGCTCATATAAAACATATACACCACTTTCTTACTGATGGATATGATCTTAGGCTGACCTTGACTTTTTTATAGTCATATAAATAGTTAAAATGGCAAAAAAATAAATAAATAAATGGCCCATTTTGAAAGGGTCCGTTTGTGACCTCCTATCTAATAGGTTGTTAATTGTTTGACTCGGTGTCGTCAAAAGGTATGTATTGCTGTTTTGCTTCCTATAATATTTTCAACAGAACTATGCATTGAACACAACCAAGCTTAAACTATGCAAAACTAAATTTATATACTTGAGTTACCTGGTTTACCAATATCATCAAATTGACTCAGAAATACAAAGGCTTAAATAAAGCAGGAATAATTACAAACCCAAAGAAAATAAACAGCAATAGAACTTCAGGTAAGTCACAATATAAAGAGCTCAAATGCCCCTTTTAAAGTGTTAACTGAAGATTAATTGTACTTACCTGATTTGCATCATTATCTTCAATAGGGTTCTCAGACCAAATAAACCCCTCTGAATCTACCTTCTCATCAGCAGTAATTTCATCCTCTTTTCCAATTTTTCCAAATTCCCCCAAATTCTCTTCTTTCTCTTTAAAGCTATCTTCAACATAAGACCCCTCTTCATCAGAATCATTTCCTCTTAAACTACCACAACCTTCTAAACCATGTCCGGTATTTAGCTCTGGAGATTCATACTTGTAGCTTGAAAGCCAGTTTTTCAGATCAGGGGGTTCTGATTAACCAATAAATACCAAAAATAAAAAAAAGTTAAAAAAAATTCACAAAAAATTAGGTTTTCACAAAAGCTTCATTGGTTACAGAGATTTTAGAAACCGAATATAAATTCAAGAAAACATAATTTTTGAAATGAAATTTAGGGGGAAAATAATACATACCCGAAGGAATTAATAAAGAATCAAACGAATCCAAAACCTGCAACTCAAGAATTGAATTGGGTGAGGAGATAGAAAACTTTAGGAATTTAAAATAATAACCATAGATTAATTTACCTGAGATTCGGAGTTAGAAGGATGGATTTCTAGGTTTGAGTTCTTGGTCATTTCTCCTCTCTCTCTTTCTCTCTCTACCAGCATTTCATTTGGGTTGGGCATGGTATGGCAGTATATGAGCACAATTTATTTCGATTTCAAATTTCCCGGGTCTAATTTAGCGCCAATATCATTTAGTCAGCTTATGGAAATGAAAACAACCTATGAGTTTTTAATGGAAAAAGAAAATCATGGAAATTTTAAATTTGAATAAAGAGGAAAAGAATAGAAAGCTTATACAAGTTTTTTCTTTCATATTGTTATTAAATTTATAAAGAAAAATAAAAAAAATATTTTTTTAAAAAATACTATTTCACTTTTATATTAATTTTGTTGTTTATAATGTAAAATTAATAATACTTGGGAGATAGTAAAATTATTAATTCTAAAATTTGTAACACACATGTTGATACGGACTCTCATAACATATAGAAAATTGATATATATTACAAAAATTTATGCGAATTTTTTTTATTATCAATTATGTATAAAAGTATTGATGGTAATTCTTTTGGGAAAAGATATGTAATAAATATTATTTTTTTTATAATTCTATTTACATAGTTTGTTTAATGCCACACAAAATTATCATAATACATAACATAATTCTAACATATGCGTGGAGTGAGGATCTGAGAGAGACAGTAGAATCGATTTTGAGATTACATGACCATTTTACCCTTGTTTAGAGTGTACTCATTCGTACATTAATACTATCAAAAAGTTATTTTAATGACCAAGTTAAAATACGAGTCATCACCTTATATACTGCGACAATTTTATGTTAAATTATAATTATAAAATATGTTCATATATGTGTAATTAAATATAATTATAAAAAGAATAAGTTTTGACATACCGGAAATTTGAACAGAAAAATGGGTCAAGCAAAAAAAAAGCCCACATTTGAAATAAATATTATATATTTTTCATAGAATATATAATCAGAAAAATATAAAATTTGTTTAAAAATAAAAATAAAATGTATATTCAAAATAAATAAAAATTTATTATATAATCAGAAAATGTATATTCAAAAAAATAAAATTTGTTTAAAAAATATATATTTTTTAAAAAATGAGTCAAATTTCATAAAATATAAATTCAAAATAAATAAAAAACTTTATTTTAAGAAATTTTTTTTTTAAACTAGTAAATTTTCATGAAATATAAATTCAAAAAATAAAACAAAAAGATTATTTTCAGAAAAAATATAATTTTTATTTTAAAAAAGTGAGTAAAGTTTCATAAAATATAGATTCAAAAAATAAAACAAGAAAATAAAATTATATTTTCAAACAAAATTGTAATTTTATTTTTAAAAATGACTAAGTTTTATAAAACATAGATTCAAAAAATATTTTTTTTATTTTTCATAAAAATAGAAAATTTTTATTTTAAGAAAAATCAAGAAAGTTTCATAAAATATAGATTCAAAAAAAAGTTTAAAATAAAGTTAAAGTAAATGAGTAAAAAAAGAAAATAAAATAAATGAGTAAAGTTTCATAAAATAAATTTACATCTTTTAAAAATTAAATTCTAATTACTTTTTTTGAATCTACATTTTATAAAACTTTACTTATTTTTAAAAAATATTATTTTTTCTAAAAATAATGTTTTACTTTTTTTATTTTATACTTTTTAAATTTATATTTTATAAAAATTTACTCATTTTTTTAAAAATAAAATTTCTATTTTTTCTTCTAAAAATAAAGTTTTTTTGTTTTATTTTTTGAATCTATATTTCATGAAACTTTTGTGACGCCTCCAAAATAGGTATGCATTACTATCTTGAGTCGCCAAATACATGGTATTAAATTCAAATACAACTTGATTATACAACAATCGTGTAAAATACGACAAAATACATCTTTGTGAGTTTTAATACAAATATTGTCATCTGTAGGCAATATTCACACTCAATTTAATCCTCATTACATTTATTATCACACTATTTAACGTAATAGTGAGGACTACTAAGACACCATTTAGGACCATCACTCTCTGCTTTCACTAGTCTCTCGCTACGTTCTCATTTTCAAGAAAAAAAGTGAAAGAAAATGTGAGCTCAACTAGCCCAAGAAGAAATATTATGACTAAGATAATGCGAATAAATTATCATTAGTCCTCAAAGATGTTAAACCGATAAAATACAATAGACATCAAGTTTAAGCGCAACGGAACATGTAATCCATTAAAAGAGTCAAGTAGAGAATAAAATCTACTATCTTTTATGATTTAAAAGGGTTTTCATCACTTTTATATCGAGACTCGACAATAAATAATCCACATCATCCCCGCACTACTGCCCGAGGATATTCATTGTGGTCACGACCATAAATTATTCATGCACTCACTGGCCAAGGATATTTGTGTATTCATCAATGGTCATGATCATGTCAACAATCTTGTCCATCAATGCACCGGGCCAATGAGGACTTTTACCACATCATTTGTAACATTACGGCCGTGATTACACGAATAATCCTCGGTCATAATCATACCAAGTCCATCTATGCACTACGTGCCACATGATGACTTTCAAAAATAATATAAACATGAGGATGATGACAATGATATAAGAATTCAATAAAACAAGTTCAAGAATTAATTTATTCAGGAACTAATAACGTCCAAATTGTCAACATGATACTTCTTTGTAAAGTAAAATTCAAGAATGCTCAGAAGAATATTTCCATGAAAAGATACTGGATGAAGCGCAAATATCAAGAATATTCTGTGACGCCCCCAAAATTAGGTATACATCACCCATCTTGGGTCGCCACTTACATGGTACAGAATTTAAATACAACTTATTAACATAACTGTCGTGTACAATACAACATAAATCGTGAGTTTAAATACAAATATAAATTCTACTAGATATTATACAAACTCAAACAAAAAGTCCTCATTACAATTATTATCACACTATTTCACGAATAGTGAGGACTACTAATGCTATCTTCAGGACCATCACTCGTTTCCCCGACTCGTCCCAGCTATATTCTCATTTCAAGAGAGAATAAAGTGAAAGAAAGGGTGAGCTCAACTAGCCCAAGAAGAAATATTATGACTAAGATAATGCAAAATAAATTATCAATAGTCTTCAACAATGTTAAACCGATAAAATACAATAGACAACGGTTTAATCTGCGTGTTGAATATCTGCAATCCATTAAAAGAGTCAAGTGGAAAATAAAATCTACTATCTTTTATGATTTTAAAAGGTTTTTCATCATCATTATAATTGAGACTCAAACTTTAATAAATAATCCACATCATCGAATCACCCCGCACTACTACCAAGGATATTCTTTAGTATCACGATCACAATTATTCGCACTACTACCAAGAATAGTTGTGTATTCATTAATGGTCATGATCATGCCAACAACAATCGTCCATCAATGCACTACTACCATCGAGGATTTTTTTTTACCACATCATTTGTAACATTACTACATGATTACACCGAATAATCCTCGGTCATAATCATACCAAGTCCATCCATGCTCTAAGGTGCCACAGATGACTTTAAAAAAATATAAAATGAGGATGATGACAATGATATAAGAATTCAATAAAACAAGTTCAAGAATTATTTTATCCAGAATTTTTAACGTCCAAATCACAACACGATAATCGCTTTGTAGAGTAAAATTCAAGAATGATCGAAGAATATTTCCATGAAAAGATATCTTTGGATGAAACGCAAATATCAAGGATATTCTACTAATTTCATGGAGTATAGAAGTCAAAGTTTTAACCAACTGGGTATAATAAAGAATGGAATAACAAAAGAAATCACCGTGCATGCGGATTAAGCATACATAAAGTTATTCAATGTAGAATAATAATAACGGAACCGTGTCGGTGAAATTCACACCGCAAGCGGGATGTTCCAAGAATAATAAAGATGGAACCTGATCCAGGTGTAAAACACACGAGATAGGATATTCCAACAGAATGATAAAGAGCGGAACCAGTCCGGTGTAAAACACACAATCGAGGATGTTCCAACATGAATAATAATAAAAGCGGAACCAGTCAAATTGTAAAAACACACATGTGATGTTCCAACAGAATAATAATAAAGAGCGGAACCAGTCGGTGTAAAACACATGCATGGGATGTTCCAAATGTAATAATAGAAGAATGTCACCAAGTATAGGGTAAGCAGATACAAAAGTTATTCCAACAGAATAATAAGCAATGGAATAACATAAGGATTTCACCAAGTATAGGGTATACTGGCGATACACGAGTTATGTATAGGTATGCCACTTTTTTACGAGTTATTCCAACAGAATAATAGTGAATGGAATAATGTAAGTTCTCTTCAAAAAGAAAGAATAACACCCTCACTACAGTAAAAGAACCTGAATATAGAAGTAGTGAAGTAGCGAATAATACTCTTCTTCTTTCTATAACTTTCTCTCTATAGCTTCTCTCTATAATTTCTCTCTAGAGTTTCAATGAATTCGTAAGAAAATAATGAAGGAATGAGCTTCTATTTATAGGAAAATGGAATGCATAGTAACTAATCCATGAACGGTCCAGATTGATTTATTTTAATCTCGACTATCCATATTTAAAACAAAATCTTTTAAATAAAATATAATATATTCTATTTATATAAAAACATTTTACTATGCAAACACTATGCAAAAAACACTATGCAACACTATGCATAATAAAATATAATATATTTTATTTATAAAATAACTTTAATAAAGTATTTCATTTTATATAAAAGATGTTTTCGCTTTTATTACGTTAATAATACTGAATAAAACAAAACGTCATTATCGCTTATAATAATTCATATTATTAATCGACAATAATGGAATCAAACTAAGTGACTTCTCACATAAGCATCAATAATCAATACCTGCAGTGCTACTTACGCAACCACACGACATCGTATTTTTACTACCGAAAGTAGTTCAACAAGATCAACGGTAAAACTTCCGCCGTTATTTTAATAAAATATTTTTGTCTTTTCTCAATCAAATAATAATTACATTGTGGGTCCACCAATGATTGAGTAGTTATACGAATATTCCTCGCTAAACCGAATATTCTCACCAATCGAATATAATATAACCACTTGTATACTTTGCAAAATTTATAAATATTACCCACAACTATAACATTATATCAAATTATTCCATAATATTCAAAAATAATATTTATAGAAAATTCATCTTTATTTATAAAAACTGGGGTCTTACATATTCCACTAATTTCATAGAGTGTAGAAGTCAAAACTTTAACCAACTGAGTATAATAAAGAATGGAATAACAAAAGAAATCACCATGCATGCGGTGCCAGCATACAAAAGTTATTCCATCGAATAATAAATAACGGAACCGGTCAAAGTAATACATGACCGGCATGATATTCTACAGTAATAATAAAGAATGGAATACAACAGAAATCACCATGCATGCAGTACTTCGCATAGACAAGTTATTCCAACAGAATACTAAATGACGGAACCAGGTCAGGTGAAATTCACACCAACAGGATGTTCCAACAGAATAATAAAGAGCGGAACCGTGTCCCACAGAAAGCATGATACAGGATATTCCAAATGTAATAATAAAGACGTAAACCGAAGTCCCGATTAAAGCGTAAAAGCACGGTCGAGGATATTCCAACAGAATAATAAAGAATGAAATATGTAAGAATTTCACCAAGTATATAGGGTAGCAGCGATATCTGAGTTATTCCAATGAATAATAAAGAATGGAATAATAATGTAATTTCACCACGTATGCGATTGTTATAGACAAAGTTATTCCGTGAGAATAATAAATAATGGAATAATGTAAGAATTTCACCAAGTATAGAATTGGATGGCGTACAATGAGTTATTCCAACAGAATAATAAAGAATGGAATAATGAAGTTTCTCTTCATGAATATGAAAAAAATACCCTCACAGTAAAAGAAACTTGATAAAGGAGTAGTGAAGTAGCGGATACTTTTCTTCTTTCTCTTTATAGTTTTCTCTCTGTAGTTTCAATTGAATTCGTAAGAAATAATGAAAGAATGAGCTTTCATTTATAGAAGAATGGAATGAATAAGAACTAATCCATGAACTATTCAGATTAATTTACTTTAATCGGACGGTCCATATTTAAAGCAAAATCTATTAAATAAAATATAATATATTCTATTTATAATCTAATAAAACGAATAACTTTTAAAAAGATTTTACTATGCAAATACTATGCAAGCACTATGCATAATAAAATATAATATATTCTAATTATTATCTAATAAAACAAATAACTTTATAAAAGTATTACATTTTTATAAAAAGATTTTATTATTATTTAATAAAACGTAATAACTTTATAAAAGTATTACATTTTATATAAAAGTTTTTTCATTTTATTACGTTAATAATACTGAATAAAATAAATAGTCATCATCATTATTATTATTCACACTATTAATCGATTAAAGTCGCTTAAAGAGAAAGAGGGCTTTCCAATAAGGATTTTTTTCTCTATTAGCGCAATTAGGTGACCAAACCTCTCCTCGCGTAACTTTACAGACATCGTTAATAATGCAAATAATAATATTAACACTTCATCATCTCAATTATTGATTTAATAACGATAAAATATCGATAATAATTGAATCAAACCGAGTGACTTCTCACATAAGCATTAATAATCAATACAGGTGTGCTTCTTGCAACCACCAGATTCATTCGTACTTTTATTATGAAAGTAGTTCAACAAGATCAACCAGTAAAACTTCCGTAGTTATTTTCATAAAAATATTTTTGTCGTTTTCTCAATCCGACAATAATTACATTGTAGGGGTCCACCAATGATTGTGTCGTCATTTAATATTCTCTAACCAATCGAATATTATATAACAATTCAGATACTTTGCAAAATTTATAAATATTACCCACAAGTATAATATTATATCAAATTTATTCCATAATATTCAAAATGATATTTATAGAAAATTCATTTTATTCATAAAAGTTGGGGTCTTACAACTTTACTCAATTTTTTTATAAATAATTTTTATTGTTTCGAAAATAATGTTTTTTTCTTTGAATGTATTTTATTAAACCTTACTCATTTTTACAAAATAAATATTTCTATTTTTTAAATATAGTTTTTTAAATCTATATTTTATTAAACTTTACTAATTGTTTTAAAAAATAAAAAAATCTATTTTTTGAAAATAAAGTTTTAATTTTTTTAATTTATACTTTTTAAATCTATATTTATGAAACTTTACTCATTTTACAAAAATAAAAATTTTTGTTTTTTGAAAATATAGGTTATTTTTCTTACTTTTTGAACCTATATTTTATGAAACTTTAAATATTTTTTAAAATAAAAAAATCTATTTTTTTTCTAAAAAAATAATGTTTTTTGTTGTTCTTTTGAATCTATATTTAATGAAACTTTAGTCATTTTTTTTAAAAAAATAAAAAAAAGTTTTTTCTTTTTTGAATCTATTAGAAAATAAATTTTTATTTTTAGAAAATAAAATTTTTGAACCTGTATCTTCAGAAACTTTACTCATTTAAAAAATTATTATTTTTCTAAAATTAAAGTTTTTTTGAATCTATATTTTATTAAAGTTTACTCATTTTTTTTAAAAAAATTCTATTTTTCTAAAATAAAATTTTTTTGAATATATATTTTATGAAACTTTACTCATTTTTTTACACAAAATAAAATTTTCTATTTTTTTAAAATAATTTTTTTTCTGAAAATAAAAAAATAAAATATGGTAACTTAGAGGAACAAAATTGCAAAAAAAGTCGAATCGGGTAAAAAAATAAATGGGTCGGGTTACAGTCAAATCGGGTAAAAGGGACAGAAACGCCAAAAAAATATCACTTTAATGACCTAATTGACGACTAATGAACTTTAGGGACAACTTTGAAAGTGAGTGGTAACTTGGAAGGATAGAAGTGTCATTCAGCCAATAATAAATACATCCATCATCTAGAATAATTGATTATTCAAAAAAAAATATGAGTTTCCCTAATTTTGACACCATTCAAATTTCAAATAATAAATACATCCATCATCTAGAATAATTAAAAATTGCAACAAACAAATATTCTTTATGCTTATTTAATAAACATCCGTGATAAAAAAAGAAGAAGCTACATAACTACTTATTTTTCTCAAGCAAATTCTAAACATACCGCTTCTTAATTAAAAGATGCAAGAAGGTTGAAAGAGAAATCAATCTTGTGTGAATCATCTATTAAAATCTCCCCAGCTCTAAGACAATACATATCATCCGTATCTGGAATCTTTTGTATCTCATTAAATACTTTCGTCCTTCTTTCAGCATCAGCAACCTCAAATTGCAACCAAGATGCAAGCTTTGCTATGTTTTGGTTTGAATTTTCATACAAACTTCTTTAACTTATTCGACATATTTGACATAGCTGCTAACCAACCATCAGTTTCTACCACAATCATTAACAATTAATTAATATAACAATTAACAATTAATATTACTTAATTGCGCACTTTATTTCATGGTTTATTAATGTCACACACCACATAATTGTTCATTTAATTTTCCAAGATAAAAGAATTAATTTTTCTCCAACTGACCACTGTCAGTATCAAATTTGCTTTAGGTTTGTCTTCTTGGGAACAGTAGCATGCTGCCAAGGCTCTCGACAACGGTCAAGACTGGTTTAGCTTAAGTCAGTGTCAACCCCTATCGCCATACTCGTCTTACACGACATGAATTAATGTCCACAAGAGTGTTACTACGAGTCTCCGAGTGTATTGATTACTTATATGAAATCACATGATCAACACGATTAATCTTCTTAACTCTCGTTTTAATTTGCTTAATGGATTTCTTCGTTTCGCATTATGCCACACAAGGCATCTCATTGTCAATTCACACTTCTTATTACGCATCGATCAAATACGAATCACTTGATTTAACCGACTCACAAAATAATAACACTTATATTCACAGAAATATTATTTCCATTAATATATTCAATTAATAATACAGGAAATTCTTGGGTATTACATATAACCTCTCCCACGTTCATCAGTTTAAAAAAACAAATAGGCTTATCAATTATAATATTCCAAAGGCCACAAGGCCATGTTTGGTTACACACTAAAACTCCCCCCTTTAATTTATTTTTATATTTTCCTTATAATTATATTATATATATAAAGGCATCACAACCAATTAATTTGAAATCAATTGAAATCAATTTGACAATCAATTATGACTTCCAAACACACCCAATCAATACTTCAAATATATAAATACACATAAATGATGATATCATCAAATCAAATCAATTGAAATCAATTTGACAATCAATTATGGCTTCCAAACACAACCAATCAATACTTCAAATATATAAATACACATAAATGATGACATCATCAAATCAAATCAATTGAAAAAATTTAAAATCAATACTTCAAATATATAAATACACATAAATGATGACATCATCAAATCAAATCAATTGGAAAAATCATAAATGATGATACACATAAATAATTTTTTTATTTTTATTTTCTAATTGACAATCAATTATGGCTTCCAAACACACCCAATCAATACTTCAAATGATGACATCATCAAATCAAATCAATTGGAAAAATTTGAAATCAATACTTCAAATATATAAATACACATAAATGATGACATCATCAAATCAAATCAATTGGAAAAATTTGAAATCATAAATGATGATACACATAAATAATTTTTTATTTTTATTTTCTAACAATAGAAGGTAAGTCTAAAATATTTTTATTTTTCGCTCTACCAAACTTATTATAATATTTTTTATTAAAAAATTGTTTAAGATAATATAACTTGACCAATTTTATGTAAGATAATTTAATTATTATAATTTTATTAAGATATTCAATTTTAGATATGATAATTAAAAATTTGAAAATATCATTATTAAATTAATTAATTAAAATATATAGTGTAGGTTTTCTTTCTCAAATATTATTATAATCAATTTAATTTAGCACAAAAATTTATTAGAATTAGTATTCCAATTAAACTCGAGATATATCACTATTTGATTAGTGTTATTAGCGCCTACGGGTAAAAAATAATTCTTGAATTATGCATTATTTTTTTTGACATTTGAATATCGACAAATTATTAAAATCATTATTCAAACTAGCTAGCTTGCATCGCATCAAGTTATCAACTACTATAGTTCTTATGTCACACCCATTATACAACTAATTTAATTAAATTCATAATTCAAATTAACATTTGTTATATAATTATAATTTCCATTATAAATTATAATTTTATTCCACAAACTAATAAATCTCTAATATAATTATTAAATTAAATTAGAACAACATTATAATTATTTAATAATTTATTTAATTTAATTATCTCATTAAATTAAATCTTCAAATCATAAAATCACCATTCATTAATTTAGTTAACATACACACTTAACTAAATTATTACACCATAATTTCATTATTTATTTATTTATCTCAATAAATAAATTAATTAAATATTTATTTAATTCGATAAATATTTAAAATTAATTAAAAATTCTCGCTCGTTATGCTTTTGTTGGTGTAGAAGATTTTAAAAATTATAACTAACTAGTTTTATTCAAATAATAGTATTTTAACTAGTTTTAGTAATATAATTTAGTAAATTATATTACTAAAAAGTTTATACTTTTATTAATATGATATGATAATAAAATTTTGAAAATAATTTTTTCCTGGTGAGAGTTAGCCTTAGATCCTAATTTTTATGTGTAAATAATTTTTTCACTTATTTCTTAACAATTTTCTAATTATTATTAATATTATTATTATCATAAATTAAATAAATAAAAGTATTAAAAAATTAAGCAATTAGATGTTTAGTTATTTATCGAGTGGGGGTAATTTAGACATAAGAACTAAATCCTATAGTTAGTTTATTGTACAAAAGGTTGGTTTAGTTAAAAATGGGATCCACTTATGATGGAAATATCAAATTAACTTGTGAATATATATATATATATATATATAGGGAAATGATCCATAGCAAGTATTTGCTATGGAGAAAAATTGGGCCAATAGTGTGACGCCCCCAAAATAGGTATACATCACCCATCTTGAGTCGGCAAATACATGGTACAAAATTCAAATACAACTTAATTATACAACAGTCGTGTAAAATACGACAAAATATAATTTAAGAGTTTTAATAAGAATATTGTCATCTAGACAATATTCACACTCAATGGAGTCCTCATTACATTTATTGTCATACTATTTAACATAATAGCGAGGACTACTAATGCTATCATCTGGACCGTCACTCCGTTCCCCGACTAGTCCCGGCTACGTTCTCATTTCCTGAAGAGAACAGTGAAAGAAAGGGTGAGCTCAACTAGCCCAATAAGAAATATTATGACTAAGATAATGCAAAATAAATTATCATTAGACTTCAACAATGTTAAACTGATAAAATACAATAGACATCAAGTTTAACTGTAGTGGAACAAATAATCCATTAGAAGAGTCAAGTAGAGAATAAAATCTACTATCTTCTATGATTTAAAAGGTTTTTCATCACTTTTATCATTTGAGACTCAAATTTTATTAAATAAACCACGCCTTCCCCGCAGACTACTACCAAGGATATTCATTAGTATCACGACCATAAATTATCCATGCACTACGGGCCAAGAATATTCGTGTTTTCATCAATGGTCATGATCATTCTAACAACTGTCCATCAATGCACTATGGGCCAATGAGGACTTTTACCACATCATTTGTAACATTACGGTCATTACTATACCGAATAATCTTTGGTCATAATCATACCAAGTCCATCTATGAACTACAGGCCACAGATGACTTTCAACATAATATAAACATGAGGATGATGACAATGACATAATAATTCAATAAAACAAGTTCAAGAATTACATTTTAAAAATTTATAAGTTAATTTATCCTGAACTCAAAAACGTCCAAATTGTCAACATGATACTGCTTTGTTGAGTAAAATTCAAGAATGCTCAGAAGAATATTTCCATGAAAAGATACTGGAGGAAGCGCAAATATCCAGGATATTCTACTTATTTCATGGAGTATAGAAGCCAAAACTTTAACCAACTGAGTATAATAGAATATATGAACCTGCAAATGGATTTTAGGCCGCCATGCAGTAATCCACGTAGACAAATCATTTTCACAATTTAATAAGGAATGAATACAAAGGATTATTCACCATGCATGTGATAATCCACATGTATAAAAAGTTATTCAATGTAATAATAAAGAATGGAATAAAAGAAGAATTCACCATGCATGTGATAGATCGCATGTATAGGTTATTCCCAAATAATAATAAAGAATGGAACTGTGTCATGCGAAATTGCACGCATGACAGGATATTCAATAATAATAAAGAATGGAATAACAATGAATTCACCGAACTGCGATACAGATCAAGACAGAGAGGTTATTCTAATGTAATAATAAATAATGGAACCAAGTTATGAGTAATATGCATACAGACAGGATATTCCAAATGAATAATAAAATGGAATAACAAAAGAATTTCACCATGTATATGCGGTACTTTGATGTATAAAAGTTATTCCAACAGAATAATTAATAGTGGAACCAGTCACCACGTAATATACGCATGACAGGATATTCCAATGTAATAATAAAGAATGGAATAATGAAAAATTTCACCATGTATGCAGATTTCAGATAGATAAAGTTATTCCAACATAATAATAAAGAATGGAATAACAATAGCTCTCTTCATGAAAATGAAAGAAATAATACCCTTACCTTAGAATAAAGTTGGATCTTTGGAATAGAGAGTAGAGACTTTCTTCTTATTTCTCTCTATAATTTCTCTCTATAATAATTGTTCTATAACTTTAGTGAATTAGTGAGAAATGAAGAAAAATGAGCTTCTATTTATAAAAAATATAGTTTCGATAATCGCACGTTTTGGGGCTCGAAATATTACAAAGACAATACCTCCAACTTTTCTTTCATTTTAATTTAGTCCGCAAGTATTATCAAACTTGCACCACCTCCCCTAATAGTAAATAATGTGAATCAATAGTTCAATCATGTGATTCAATAGTTATAATCATGTGAAAATACGAATAACAGTATAATACCTTCATCTATACCTCCATCTTTAACTTAGTCATGCAAGTATTATCAATCTTGCACCAACTCCCCTAATAGTACATGAATGTGAATCAATAGTACACACATGTGAACAAATAGTTATAATCATGTGAATTAATAGCAATTAATTCCTCATTTATCTGATTAATTACCCGATAACTTCTAGACATCAATTATTATCGAAATAAATGTCGATTTTCACTAACACTAATAATTTCAACACAATGGAACTATCAATTTCATCTTTAATCAACATGAACTTATTCATCATTAATATTATAACTCACAATATTTAACAACCAGGTCGTTCCTAGGAAAGAGGGGGCTTTCCGATAAGGATTTCTCCTTATCATGCCGCAATTAGATGACCAAACCTCTCATTAATGTAACTTCTAGACATTGTAAATATTGCAATTTAATAATATGAATAACTTTGTCGTCTCAATTATTGATTTAATAATATATCATATTATACAGATGATACTGTGACAATAATCGAATCAATAATATGAGAGATATGATGCAAAGAATTATCAGTAGCAATAATTAAGTATAAGCGAGTGACTTCTCACGTAAGCATCAATAACCAATACCGTGTGTTACTATGCAACCACACGTATTACTGTACTTTTACTTAGGGCTGAGCAAAAAAACGGATAAAACCGAAAAATTGAACTGAACCGAATTATTTTAACCGATTTTTTTCGGTTATTCGGTTATTTTTTATTATTCGGTTATATCTGATTTTATTTTCACTTTTCGGGTTCGGGATTGGTTTTAGATTTTTGTTGTTCGGTTAAACCGAATAACCTAAATAATTCTTAAAAATCTCAGATAACCGCGCCTCTGAGAGAGAAGCAAACAAATCTATTTCACTTTGCACCTTCTTCTTCTTCCTCCCATTTTCTCTCTCACATAATGTGATTCACAAGCACTTGTCCTCCACCAACCTTAATATCCCCAATTTACGCCCACCATATCGATGATGAAGTCTAGGATCTCAAAGATCGACCCTCAACCCTCGGATCGACGGTGGCGGAGTCATCCAAGATCGGCGGTGTTGTCCACCAACTCTCGGATCCGCTCTCAACCCTCGGATCTGCTGCATTACATTTGAGATTGGCCACCAACCATTCAAAAGGTTTCAGTCTCGTGTCGTATGAAGACATAAGCGGCTAATCACCGCCAAAACAGGAGAGAGATAATAAATAGTAAGAGAGAGAAAGATGAGCTGACGTAAAGATGGAAGAAGAGCTGCAGAGTAAGAATAGTGGTAGCAAATTGGAATATTGGATACGGGAAAGTCCGAGAGATCGATGTGGGCGATGAAGTGCCCCGTCATGCCGCCTCAAACTCATGGAAGTTCGCCGTCGATAATCAAACCCCTTTCCAAGGTTGTCGCTTCCCTCGATCCTCTCCGCCCCAAAGATGGATTCAGGTATTGTTTGTAGATATTATTCTTTTGATGAAGCCATTAAGAGTGGAGTTGCTCCAGTACCTATGAGCTAAGAGATTTAGAGAATAACTTGAGAAAAGAGCTACGAGTAATGCATATACCTCGACAGTGTTCGGTTATTTTGTGGAATCATAATTTTGTGTGTTAAGAGAACTAGACTCAAACTTGATAATGCATTTTGTGGAATCTTAATTTTGGGTGTTACTTTTGATAACAGTGTTCGGTTATTACCCGAAATACCGAATTTATAATTCGGTAATTCGATATTCGGTTATTCGGTTATTACCAAAATTCGGTTATTAGTTCGGATATTGAAAATAGGAATATTTCGATTTTCGGTTATAACCGAATAGCCTATTCGGTTCGGTTATAACCGAATGATCAGTCCTACTTTTACTATCGGGTAGTTCAACATTTTTAACGGTAACACTTCCGCCATTATTTTTATAAAAAGATAATTCTGTCGTTTTCTTACTACGACAATATTTTCGTTGTGGGATCCACCAATGATTGTGCCGTCGTACGGATATTCTTTGACAAAAAGAATATTCCCTGACCAAACGAATATTTTATAACAACTTGCATATTTTACAAAAATTTTCACATATCACCCTTAATTTTAACCTTTTATCAACTTAACCATTTACGAAATAAAATAATAATTATAAGAAAATTGAATACTTTTATTTCATAAAATTCGGGGTCTTACAATCTCCCCTCCTTATGAAATTTCGCCCTCAAAATTTACATACGTACCTAGTATGCCGAAGAGGTGAGGATACCTTGACTTCATTTCATATTCCAACTCTTGAGGTATAACCTTTGAGTGTCGAATATGATCCTTCTTATCCAAGATTTTAACACGTATTTCCTTATACGTTAAATCTTCTGCTATCTCGTCTAGTTCCAATTTAATAATGTGGTTCGGGTCGACCACATATTTACGTGACATCGATACGTGAAAAATGTTATGAACACGCGATATACTTGGCGGTAAAGCGAGTCTATAGGCCATAGTTCCTACTCGATCGAGGATTTCAAATGGGCCAATTAAATCGAGGGTTGAGATTTCCTCTCTTTGTCAATTCTTGCTTCGAGAATAACGCCCCTTCTTCTTCACATTCATCAGCTTCGAGTGTGTAGTTTGAGCGGCCTTTAACTTTATTGATTAAATTTGATTCTACTCGTATATTTGATATCACCACGTGGGTCCCTAGAGTCTTTAACTCTATCTCCATCATTTGTAAGTTATACGAAATGGGGTTTTATGTTAACAACGTCACACTCGCAAACGCATATGATCTTCTATTCAACGCGTTAGCTACCACGTTCGCTTTTCCACGATGATATTGAATAGTATGGTTGTAATAGCTCGAGCCAACGTCTTTGGCGCATTACACGTTCGTTTTGGTTGCAGAAATATTTAAGGGTTGAAGAAATGAGTTTTGTACTGGGGTCAGTACAAAATTCGATTTCACATTCTGAGGTAAGCCAGGAAGTTCTTCGAGAATAGGTCAGGAAATTTATTTACGATAGATATATCATTTAAAAACTGTGACTCTCATCCAAGACTTAGATAACACGTCACATTGATGCCTATCAACTTGCCACCGCTATTCACGACGTCCCCTACGGATATTCTGGCTTCGGTGTATTCCAAGACTTGGAAGTCACCAACGAAAGGCTCGGGGCTCTTTACTTATGGCTTGATATAACAGTGATTGACTTTAGTGGTTTGGTTGCTTGAATTCTCATAACAGGTTGGTTAGGAATATGAAATCTAACAACCTTACGAAAATCATGATGAGTAGTTAACCAATCGATTCCTAAAATTGCATCAAAGGCAAGTATTTTCAAAGAGATAAGATCGACAGGTAACGTAAAAGTGTCGATTTGAATCAAAAAAGATTTATAAACAGTGGAGGTAACGAAGGTTTCTGCTAATGACGTTTTAATCGATAAGTCAAAGTCTAACTTCTCTAGAATTAAATTTAAACGTTGAGCGCAAGCAAGAGAGATAAAATAATGGGTAGAGCAGGTATCTAATAAGGTATAGACTTCGCAAAAATTTATAATTAACTAACCCGTGATAACTTCATTCGGGTTACTCGCTTTTTGAGAAGTCATGAAAAACGCTCTTCCTGAAACCACCGACTTTGTTTTGTCCGTATCCGCCTTTGGTGCCACCGTCCCAGCTGGACTTGACTTTGGTGCACGACAAAATCGGGCTTGGTGACCTTCTCTTCCACAATTATAACAGGTATTGGACTACTACGTACAGTTTGGACTGATATGTCCCACCCCTACGCATTTGAAGCATATGATATGTGGTCGTTCTCCTTCCTTAACAACGGGTGCTGATGCTGACGTCTTTCCATCATTGTCAAATCTCCTCTTCTTGAAATGTCCATTCTTATTATTTTGGCCATGATTACCACCGAAGTGGTTACCATTTACGCATGTTGATTCCTCCACGCTTATTGTCATCAGCTCGATGATTGCTATCACTGGTATTATCATTTTGCCGACTGCTCTCTTTTGGTTGGGTTGACTCATTATCGCGCTCCAATAACTGAGCCCTATTAACAACATCTAAAAAAAAACACAGTTTATGAGAGATAAGATATTAACGTATCTCGGGTTTCAAACCTCTTAGAAACATTCGCGTCATTCTCTCCTCATTATCAACCAAATGGGATATAAACCGGACAACTCTTCGCAAACTTAGCTTTGTCGCGACGACGCGGCCATGTTGTTTTGCTCTCAGTTTAATGAACTCTACCTCTTTCATGTGACGAATACTTTCGAGAAAGTACGTCTTTGAAAGCGATTCTGGAACTTCTCCCAAGACATCTTCAATGCGGCGGCAGTTGAGTACTGCCGCATGATTCCCACCAAGAATCGCCTCGCCCGCAACATGAAGGTGGAAAAGGAAACTTTTGCTCCTCGGAGCATCCCAAGACATCAAATATCTTGTTGATCTCGCTTTATCCACGTCTCGCTTTAATTGGTTTTGGCTCTCCAAAAACTCCGGTGGTCCCAGCTCCTTGAACTCGCTTTAGCGAATGATCGTCCGAGAGTTGCAAGTGTTTCCACCGCATTTTGGACAGAGCCACTCTACCGATGTTGCATGAATTGCATAAAGCCTCGAACATTCCATCGTTCATCATTTGGTCGGGCTTTTGTCGTTTGCATGAGGATTGTCGCCTTCACGATGCACATTATCCCGATTATTGATCCGTGGAGACTCAGCGGTCTCCGTGCTCCATTGCTATTTTTAACATTCTCGGATGTCATTTTCAAATACTGCCACAAAACAAGGGTTAATTAATATATCACATATTATCCCTATACTCTGACCGACCAATTAAATACCAAAATAAACTTAGGTAGGTCATATTAGCGAAGGAATTCCCCGTCTCTCCCCTCCTAGTTCTTGTCTCACATCTCAGCTAGGGATCATATCCCTAAGCTTTGATACCAACTGTGACACCCCCAAAATAGGTATACATCACCCATCTTGAGTCGCCAAATACATGGTACAAAATTCAAATACAACTTAATTATACAACAGTCGTGTAAAATACGACAAAACATAATCTAAGAGTTTTAATAAGAATATTATCATCTAGACAATATCCACACTCAAAGGAGTCCTCAATACATTTATTGTTACACTATTTAACATAATAGTGAGGACTACTAATGCTATCATCTGGACCTTCACTCCGTTCCTCAACTAGTCCCGGCTATGTTCTCATTTCTTGAAGAGAACAGTGAAAGAAATGGTGAGCTCAACTAGCCCAGTAAGAAATATTATGACTAAGATAAAGCAGAATAAATTATCATTAGTCTTCAACAATGTTAAACTGATAAAATACAATACACATTAAGTTTAACTGTAGCGGAACAAATAATCCATTAGAAGATTCAAGTAGAGAATAAAATCTACTATCTTCTATGATTTAAAAGGTTTTTCATCACTTTTATCGCTGAGACTCAGCTTATTAAATAAACCACGTCATCCCTGCACTACGACCAAGGATATTCATTAGTATCACGACCACAAATTATCCACGCACTACGGGCCAAGGATATTCGTGTTTTCATCAATGGTCATGATCATGCCAACAACTGTCCATCAATGCACTACAGGCCAATGAAGACTTTTACCACATCATTTGTAACATTACGGCCACGATTATACCGAATAATCCTCGGTCATAATCATACCAAGTCCATCTACGCACTACTATGTGCCACGGATGACTTTCAACATAATATAAACATGAGGATGATGACAATGACATAATAATTCAATAAAACAAGTTCAAGAATTACATTTTAAAAATTTATAAGTTAATTTATCCTGAACTCAAAAACGTCCAAATTGTCAACATGATACTGCTTTGTGGAGTAAAATTCAAGAATGCTCAGAAGAATATTTCCATGAAAAGATCTTTGGAGGAAGCCTAAATATCCGTGATATTCTACTTATTTCATGGAGTATAGAAGCCAAAACTTTAACCAACTGAGTATAATAGAATATATGAACCTGCAAATGGATTTTAGGCCGCCATGCGGTAATCCACGTAGACAGATCATTTTCACAATTTAATAAGGAATGAATACAAAGGATTATTCACCATGCATGTGATAATCCACATAGACAGGTTATTCCAACAGAATAATAAAAATGGAATAAAAGAAGAATTCACCATGCATGTGATAGACCGCACAGATAGGTTATTCCCAACAAAATAATAAAGAATGAAACCAGGTCATGCGAAATTCGCACAGACATGATATTCCAACAGAATAATAAAGAATGGAATAACAACAAAATTCACCAGGCATGCGATAGACCGCACAAAGAGGTTATTCTAACAAAATAATAAATAATGGAGCCAGGTCATGCGTAATACGCACAGACAGGATATTCCAACAGAATAATAAAAAATGGAATAACAAAAGAATTTCACCATGTATGCGGTACTTCGCATAGACAGGTTATTCCAACAGAATAATAAATAGTGGAACCAGGTCATGCGTAATATGCACGCAGCACGTGATATTCCAAATGAATAATAAAGAATGGAATAATGAGAAAAATTTCACCATGTATGCGCAGATTAGATAGACAAAGTTATTCCAACATAATAATAAGGAATGGAATAACAATAGCTCTCTTCATGAAAATGAAAGAAATAATACCCTTACTTAGAAAAAAAGTGGATCTTTGGAATGTAGAGGTAGCAGACTTTCTTCTTATTTCTCTCTATAATTTCTCTCTATAATAATTGTTCTATAGCTTTAGTGAATTGGTGAGAAATGAAGGAAAAATGAGCTTCTATTTATAGAAAAATATAGTTTCGATAATTGCACGTTTTGGGGCTCGAAATATTAGAGTACAATACCTCCAACTTTTCTTTCATTTTTAATTTAGTCCTGCAAGTATTATCAAACTTGCACCACCTCCCCTAATAGTAAATAATGTGAATCAATAGTTCAATCATGTGATTCAATAGTTATAATCATGTGAAAATACGAATAACAGTATAGCACCTTCATCTATACCTCCATCTTTAACTTAGTCATGCAAGTATTATCAATCTTGCACCAACTCCCCTAATAGTACATGAATGTGAATCAATAGTACACACATGTGAACAAATAGTTATAATCATGTGAATTAATAGCAATTAATTCCTCATTTATCCGATTAATTACCCGATAACTTCTAGACATCAATTATTATCGAAATAAATGTCGATTTTCACTAACACTAATAATTCCAACACAATGGAACTATCAATTTCATCTTTAATCAACACGAATTTATTTATCATTAATATTATAACTCAGAATATTTAACAACCAGATCGTTCCTAGGAAAGAGGGGGCTTTCCGATAAGAATTTCTCCTTATTGGCGCGCAATTAGATGACCAAACCTCTCCTTGACAGAACTTCAAGACATTGTAAATATTGCAATTTAATAATATAAATAATTTTGTCGTCTCAATTATTGATTTAATAATATATCATATTATACAGATGATAATGTGACAATAATCGAATCAATAATATGAGAAATATGATGCAACAATTACTGTAGCAATAATTGAGTATAACTGAGTGACTTCTCACGTAAGCATCAATAATCAATACTGTGTGTTACTATACAACCACGCAGTATTATCTTGTGCTTTTACTACTAAGGGTAGTTCAACAGCTTTTAACGGTAACACTTCCGCCGTTATTTTTATAAAAAGATAATTCGGTCATTTTCTTACTACGATAATATTTTTGTTGTGGGGTCCACCAATGATTGTGCCGTCGTACGGATATTCTTCGACAAAAAAATATTCCCCGACCAAACGAATATTTTATAACAACTTGCATATTTTGCAAAAAATTTCACATATCACTCTTAACTTTAACCTTTTATCAATTTAACCATTTACGAAATAAAATAATAATTATAAGAAAATTGAATATTTTCATTTCATAAAATTCGAGATCTTACAAATAGCATCATAACCGTTTATTCCAATAATCAATGGCATATTAAAAAAGGAAATTGTTAGTCCGCCAATTCAACTAGCGGAAGGTGAAAACAAAAGTTGAAGAATTCCAAAAGCTTCTGTTTAGCAGCTTGTTTCCTCCTCTCCTCCTCAAAAAGAATACTTCTCTTCTCCTCTTCTCTAGATATTTTCTGCTCTTCAGCCTTTCGAATGACCTCTAACCGCTCCTGCTCTGCCCTCCAAACAGCCTCTCGGGCCTCTTCCAGCCTTCTCCGTCGTTCTTCCTCTTCCCTTATCAGTCGTAGCCTCTCCTCTTCTTCTCTCCGAACTTGCTCCAACACTCTTTCATGTTCTTCAATGATCCGCTGTCGCTCCATCTCTTGCAACTTCTGAACTCTCTCAAGCTCAGCCTCAAAAGATTCCCTAACGGGATCATTGAAATCAACTTGTTTAACCATGTCTTTTTTCCTCTTAATTACTCCCACAAGACCACTGGAAAAGGGATCCCTTTCATCATAACCAGTAGTGCCAAAGTCTTCAAGAAGAGGATCTTCTAAATAAGGTCTATCACTCTTTGGCAAAGGAAGCTTCTCCCGATTAAAATTCAGATCAGTCACTGGTGGAAGCCCTTTACCACCTGAAGAAAAAGACGATTTGGATATTGTTCTATTTTGTAAATTTTCACGCCTGTATTGACTGGATTGCTCGGCCCCAAATCTGTCTCTTCGTTCAGACACTGGATTGTTAAATTCCACCATGTGATTCCAGTGTTGTGTCATTTCCAGTCCATGCCCTGTATCCCTCCTTCCAAGTGCAAATTCCCCATTTCCTGTAACACCACCATCCCGATGACCATCTCCAAAACGTGATGGATTTTTTTTTTATAATCTGCTAGTTGGACTAGCGTACGTGGGGTTTGATTTTTGAGCATCCGCTAGACGGTTTGGCGGAAGGCAGTATCACATTTCTAATCCCAGTGCTTGATTTATATAATAGACGGTTATGATGCTATTTGTCCAATTTTCATCCGTAGCAAATACTTTATGGATCATTTATTATATATATATATATATATATATATATATATATATATATTATATTAAAAAAGTCACAAAGTTTTCACATATTGTCGAGGAAGTAAAATATCTTCTTAAATTGGATATCATGTAATATGAGAATATTAAGATATATTAATTATCCATGGAGAGAATATTAATTTATTCTTGACGTACACACTTAATTATAACTAAAGTGGTAATATTTGAATTTAGTGCTCATAAAATTAGTAGTTTCTTTTAAGAAAAATTAATATTTAAATGTATTTTATTTTACGTGCCCGTCTGCCCGTAACATTGTGTAGTCTTGAATTTTCTTAAATAAAATATCAAATTACAAGAGATTATTACGTCTTGATTTAATTTGAATTTCATCAATTAAATTACCTTATTACAAAAATATGATTATCAAAATATAATCGTGCTAAGTCAAATATTTTAGAATTAATTAAAAAAAAAATCTTATTTATTCTCTGCTATACTCTTTATTCCTTCCTTTATAGCTCACTGTATTCTGTATAAAGAAGTAATCTCCGACCATTTACTGGTAACCTCATTTGTCTGAAGAGATTAACTATAAAAAGCTGAGATTTCAGGGATAATCTATCTATTCCATACAGTCTTTAGAGCTGCGTCACATAAGGTAAACATTCAACATTTTAAACTATTTCCTTATTCCCATTTCAAACAATTCATTTTATAATTTTTAGTTGTAGATGTATATGCTTCATAAATCTTTTAGTTATACTTGGAAAGTACTAATTACAGTTGTGGATTGGTTAATTTTTATAAATACAATATAAATCGATTTTATTTAATTACAATATATAAATCTTCGCTTGTTTGAATCGAATCGAGTATATAACTTGTAGAGATATAAATTGTACATTTCAAAATATTTCTTTGTAATCGAGATTTATCTTTTTTGGAGGCTTTTCGTAAAGTTATATAATTTAAATCGATTTTATTTAATTACAAAATAAATCAAGTATATAACTTATAGAGATTTAAATTGTACATTTCAAGATATTTATTTGTAATCAGGATTATCTTTTTTGGAGGCTTTTCGTGTAAAAAAATTCAACAATATACACCTGTTACATATGTTGTTTAGGAAAATACAATTACTAACTCTAAATTACAATAGTTTTGGAATTTGAAAGTATGTAGAGGTGTATTATATGCTATTTACATTCGTTATATATTTAGGAAAATACAATTGCTAGCTCTAAATTACAATAGTTTTTGAACTTGAAAGTATATATACGTGTATGGTAGGGCTTAATGTATAAGTGAGTGCTAGATATACTTAGGTGGTATTTGATAAAATTGAACAATTAAGATTTAAATAGTTAATACATCTTAATAAATTAGAACATCTGAGTTAAATAGAATCTGAACTTCAAAAGTTGTTTGGTAACTAAAAAATATAAAACATCTGAATAACTTTTAAATTTATAAATATCAATTTTAAATTTAAAAATATCTCAAATTGACTTTTCAAAAATCAATAATAATCTTAAAATTTGGAATGGAGGGAGTAAAATATTGGGTTAAGTTCAGATCACCACCTGGGGTTTGGGGCCTTTCCCACTTAACCACCTGTAGTCAGTAAAGCTACATTTAAACTCCCGACTTTTTGAGTTGAAGTGAAAACGTCACATTTTCCATCCAATTTAACTGTGCGTGTATATCAGATGCCAAAAGCGCGTGAAAAGAGTCTATAACGATAAAAAATGACCGGTGAATACCCAAAATACCCCCTTCTTCTTCCAACGGATTTTGGTGGTACAAATCCTCTCATGACTACCCCCAAAATCTTTGCTCCGATTCCCACCATTATTATGCTTCGTCTTTTTCGTCTATCCCTCAATCGTAAAGAAAAGCTTCTCAGTTCTTCGTCTGAAGAGACTTAGGAGAACAGCAACGGCCAACGGCACCGACTTGAAAAAAATTCAAACAATCAATAGTGAAAAACAGACGAAATCCACGTCAGCGCTCACTGTTTATATTCATCACGCCCTCCATTTTTGTCTACAACTTTCTCTCTCTTAAAACTAGAGATCCGATTTTACTCTCTCTCAAACCCCAAATGTTACGACGATGTCCGATTTTACTCGGATCTAGTCATTCTAAATTTGTTTCCGCCTGTTTAGGGCACCGATTGTTTTATTACCAAGTTTGTGTTTAAATTCGACTGGTATGGATTTTTTAGATTTTTCAATTAGATGGGCGAATTTGTTGTTTTTAATGTAATTTATTAATTTTCATTTCGTACTTGGTGTTTATGAGCTCGAATCGGGTTTGAGACTTTTGTATCCTTGTCTGAAGTTTGATTATCTTCTTTGTTCTCTTTGCTATAAATCAACTACTTATTTATCTGTGCGCACAATATATCCCAGTTGTTCGCTTTTGTTTTGATTCCCTTAGCTTCACTTTTTTTTGATTGGAGACAAATTGTTCTTGGGCAAAAAACAGTAAGTCTCAAGTCCAGAAAGAGGTTCCCCAGTTAATTGCATTTGGCTATAAAAATTTATTCTTTTGCCAATTAGCTCTTAACTTTTTTTGTATGATAACTAAAATTTTGATAAAATATATAAACATGGAGCTTTACTCAAAACAAAGTTGCATATGCAATTTCATTTTTCCGAGTAATATGCTGGAAGCCTGGAAGGAGAAGGATAGATGAGTCCCAGCTAGGTTGTTGTGGGAAGGATTCTGTGTTTAGTCCTTCAGTAATAAATTTTTGTGGCATAATTTACAATTCTTTCTTTCCAGTATTCTTGTTTTCCTTTTGTATTACTGTATAAGCTCCTGTGTTTTCTATTGTTCTCTGTGAGTCAGGTTCCTGCATTCTTACAAAGGAATCCAATTTTTTAGTTTGAACATATTAGTGGCAAGGAGGTGGCATTCAGGAGAGCATTTAACGAATTGGGACCGTAGTGGGTTTAGATTCTTGGGATCTGAAGTTATAGAGGGTAATTAAGTCTTTAGCCAAATCATTTAACGGAGTTAAGACGGAAAGCATTTTTTCACTTCAACTCAAAAAGTCGAGAATTTAAATGTAGCTTTACTGACTACAGGTGGTTAAGTGGGAAAGCGCTTAAACCCCAGGTGGTCATATGAACTTAACCCTAAAATATTTATAGAGTCTCCATAGATTTAAATTTTTTATTAAGAGACAGTTCTTAATTATTTATATTTATATATTCTTCTTACCGATTAAGAGAGACGATAAGAGGCAAATAAAATTTTACCAAACAACTTTACCCTCTTATCGAATCAGATGTGGAGCTGTTAAGAGGTATCTTTATGTATTAATTATAATGTAGACACTCGAAATTTTCTTTTCCTGTTACTAACTGTGTAGGAGGGCAAAAGCGTCTTTTTCACACTCCAGAGGTAATCCTGGAGGACCACAACATCAATTTCAACCTCAGAGATAACCCTGAGTACATTCAAAGTCAACAGCATGACCATCTCAGAGATAACCCTGGAAAAAACCTGCTACAACTGTGCGAAAACTGGAGAAAACCCCGGGAAGGGCAAAATGGTTATTTTGCCAACTCAACTTCACTTCAACTCAAATACACTCATGTCAACTCAAATTGATTCAAAATTAGTCCCACAAGACTCATATCTTAACTTCGGAGCGAAAACTACGCGAAATAGCTCACCGAATTGCCTGACGGGAACCCGGGAATGCTATTTCGGTCATGGACCCATCTTCCTGGAATCAAAAAGGGCAAATCCTATGTCATTGCGTAACTCTCGACAAAAGCAGTCCGAAGATGGTCTTGTACACCTCGTTCGAATGCTCGGATTGAAGTTTTGCAAGTTCGAGCGGACATTACATTGTACGAGTGCACGTACTTCGAAATGACGGAACCGCGAGGCCCGGATGCACCACGACTAGCCGCAAGTGTATCAGAGGCTGCCGCAGGTACACCTACGGCCATCAGTTCTATATATATGGGGCTTGGGCTAGCCAATTTAGGGAGAAAAAAGGCGAGGAAGCCCTGTCCAATTGGCTTTATACACACCTTATATTGAGTGCTTGCTCTTTTTAAACACCTGTTAGCTCATATACAGTCATATATTTATCGGCGGGAGCTGAGTGTTTATCCATTTAGAGTCATAGAAGTCTGCATTGGCAGCCCACTGTAAGCCTTCTTACACTCTATAATGAAAGTAGTATGCACACAAGCCAATCATGTTTGATGATAAAGCATATACTTTGTAACAATCTTATTCATTTATTAATAAAAAGTATTAATTTATTAAAGGCTTTTAATTATCTACATGATGTCGTTTTTATAATATGTGATAAACCCATAGTTTTAAGCAATGCTTTTAGAATAATGATGATGATCATTCTAATGAGATCTAAATTCTTAGAAAGCTTAAAACTAAAATAGTTCCCAATCATTGGATTACTAAATTGGGGATTAGTGAATCGGGTAGATTGGTACATACGTTGCTTGCTTTCATTGGATGAGGATGATTGATCTCATGATCATTTTGTGGAGACACTAAAGCAAGTATGTAGGTGCTTATTAGAGAATAAGTTCATTTGAACGTGGCTCGCTAAGGAATACCTAATGGAGTTTTACTCATTGTCAATAAGAATTCTGTAGTGATAGTAGTAC